>OX393577.1:64355049-64652746 GCA_947652605.1 Elmis aenea
TACCCATACAACACAATGTAGATTATTGTCACCCTGTATAGGGCATTGCTTCGTGACGTAACATTAAAAGTATTTACCTTAATTTTTAATTCTGTTTTGTAGCTTGTAGCTTGTTTTCATTATCCCCATTTCGAAATAGTTTTTCGCAATTATTTTCTCGTTACATCTAGTCAGCACAGAATTACCGTGAACCTTTTGTTTTAATTAACACCAATTCTATTTAAAGATGCGGAATGCGTTTGTGTATTCATCGATTTTTTCGAAACACCCTACAAGTCCAGTTTATCATTATTTCAAAACAGTGTTCTGCAATTATTTCCTCATTACACAATTTCAAAATTGTTTCTTTTGTCTTAATTATTATTAATTCCTTTTAAAGATATGGAATACGCATGTAATTTATTATACTCTGTAACGACGTTTTGCATTAGTGTGTAAAATAAATATATAGAGCGGTTGGCCATGAATTTTAAATCGATTTATAATAAAGTCATATTGAATACGATTATTGTACAAAAGCTATACGATAATCGATCGTAATTTTTCAATTTGTGTAATTTAATATAGTTTTTACGATGGTATTTAAAATGTTTTTAATAGAAAATTGTGAAATGTGCACATTTTGCCGCCTAATTTAAGGCATTTTAATATTAATTTAATCATGCTACATCAGATGAAAATTATGGCTGTTGTTAGTCAGTGCCTCTGGTGATGAATAATGTGTAATTTGCTGTTGAAAATGTAATCTGTTATAAAACTTATACCTAACAAGACTGCGCTGTTATGCACCTTTGGAATTTAAAAAAGTTGAATTAATTTTTATACAGGATCATACAAAATTATTGTTCCAAGTAAATGTATTAAGCAATCATTAAGATCAAAAACATGCTATCGGTTATCGAGTTTAGACATTTTTAAAAAGCTGCAATACAAAATGTAGAAAAATATAAACGCGTAAATTCATAATTTTGGGCTTACAGCAGTTTTAAAGTTTGATTTATGGTTTAGGGCTTTTAGGACATTTTTTGATCCAGTTTTTATATTTTACCTAAATTATATTAAGATATTTCGAGAATATAAAGAAATAAAACACTGATGGTGCCTAAAAAATGAACAAAACTTGTTTAAAATCCATTAAAAATATTGCGTGCCGTCTTTTCGCGTTTTTTTTACAAAGAAAATACTTTCTCATGCTACGAAAAACGAAAGTTAAACGTATATGTTAATGTATAAAATGTTAAACTTGAAGAATTATGTCACATCTGCGAGAACCCGACTGAAATAGCATGCAAATTGTTACCGTACGGTATCCTGCTAGCAGTTGAAAGGTTAACAATATTTTTCGAGCTAATGAAAGCCTTGCACGTTAAGCCACTGATTAAAAACATTACCATTAAGCAACTTGTCTTACACAGTTCGACTTACACGCTACGTGGAAATCTCAGCCTGAAATATTTGCAATTGTGCCTTCAGTCCTACGCAATAATTTTAAATTCCAATCAATAAATTAAATTAGTATTGTGTCACTAGATTAAGTAACCCATAATTAATAGGTTGATAGATTGTCAAGTCGTGACGGAGTCGATTCGCATTACGGATCGCTGTCTGAAATCGTGCCTTGTCTGACCGGATTCGAGCTCCTTCCTGCACAGGCAGAGGTCACTCATGCTCACAGCCAACTCGGTTTACATGATTAATTTGACATAGCTTTATCTACGTGTGCCATAGTTTCTAATTTCCATTGTTTCGACATTTATAACCTTTGAATTGGCTTTAATACCTTTTAGTAGTTGCTGAAATTGATTTATTGATGCAAATTATAGGTAATTTTTAGAATACAAGACCTAAGCGATGCTAGAGGATGTCCTGTCTTAGAATAAGAGTGTTATTTATAAATGTCAATGCAAACAATGTATAAGGGATTCGCGGGCATTGTACGGTATCTAAATATTAACCTTTGGAAAAAAAAAAGTTTTCCTCGACCTTTTGTAAATATTGTTCTTAAAAGGTTGCAAAGAATAATAGCAAAGAGAAAAACACATAAATATACGCGGATACAGAACAATACAAATCTTTAACATTAAAAGAACTGAGAATTAATTAGGTGAGTATTCTTATACGTGTTCTTTTGTGCCATCACTGCATTTAGAAGCAGCATAAATCATAGTTTAGCCGGAGCAAAAACTTGCCAGGAAATAAATAAATTTGCCAGGAAACTTTAGTCGCTTTACGGGCTTACAAAAGCTTTTTTTTTTTTGACGTATTGTTACCGGAGATGAGACTTGGGTGCATCACTAAGATCCTCCTACCAAACAAGAATCTATGCAGTGGGTTCACAAAAGATCGCCTCCCCCAAAAAAGACAAAACAACACAGTCCTTCGCCGGAAAAGTAATGGCAACCAATTTTTGGGACGAAAAAGGAGTTTTGCTTGTTATAATTATGTATGAAAAACGGCATTAACATCAGTGGAGAGGTCTGTTTGAAAACGTTTCAAAGTTTGAAAGAAGCATTGAAAGGGCCTAATCGTGGCGGCAAAAGAATCTGCTTCTGCATTACAATTGCAGGGCTCACAAATTGTAATTCAAGTATTTGGATTTACTGAGCTCTGTAATTCACCTTACAGCCCTGAACAAGCAACCTGCGACCTCTTTTTGTTTAGTAATGTAAAAAAAAAACTTAGGGGCAGAAAAGTTACCCCTAATAATGAGCTTAAAATAGTTGTTGATGCCTATTTTGAGGAGCTCCCGAAAGAATTGTTTCTTGAAGGGATGCGGAAACTCAAGAAAAGTTAGTGTATAGGTGTTGGATGTGGTTATGAAGAGAAAAAAAATTTTGGTTTTCCTAGGTGTTTTCTTTCATGGCTAGGATACATACATTAAAAGTATATTTGTTCAGGGCACGTAGGTACGTTATATGTATAGGCGATTTAACATAATATTTTTTGCCAGAATCCGTAGATACATCTACTTTTTACGATTACTGTAAATTTCTAGAGAAATTAATAGTCGTTTTAAAAACCTTCACAAAGATACTGCAACTGCATGCCTATATTTTCCTATTTTGGACGATTTTTAGAACCTTTTAAACCTGTGAATTCATGATTCTAACCGTTTTAAGCCTAAAGAAATTAAATTTTGAACACTATTTTCACTGTATTGTAACTTGAGTTTAACAATTTTTTTTCAATATTTCGAATATACAGGGCGGTCCACATAGAAGGGCCGCTATTAGGATCTCGTAAAGGTAAGAGCTACAAAGACGCTTAAATTAGACAAATTGTTCCCCTTTATGAGAACTATTTAGTAATGCTTTAATGTTTTAAAACAGTTCCATGGCACGCTAGATAATAAACAAAAATCAAAATGGACATTTTTTTAAAAATCGTGAATAAGTCGCTTATACTTGACGGTACAAAAATAATTTTGGGGAATAAGTTGTACATTTTTTCACGCGCTGTAAGATGAAAACCTTCATTTGTTTCAATAATGTTCAAACACGTAGATAAATTACAAACTTGCATTTTTTTTTAAGGGAAACCATAGTTGGCTATGACCTCCTAAAAAAGCATTTTTCCCCTCTTTTCAGCAGTATAAGGTTTAATATATTTATTTTGATATTTAGACTCAAAACAAATAAAATTCATCAAAAAGTCCCTATGAAGCTATCGAGTGCCATGAGTTTGAACAATATTGAAAAAACTGAAGGCTTTTATCTTACAATTTTATCAACAACAAATTAAAAAAACCTTGGTAACTTGTACCACATGAGTTTTATAAGGTTTAACACCTTGTTTTTTTTTTGTTTTCACAGCCTTTCATTTTCTTTAAAAAAAAACTAAAAACCTTCGTAACTTGCTTATTATTGAAAATAAATACATCAACCCTTATATATTTGGAATAATAAAAAAATATCGCTCCCATTTAAAAAAAAGGCAAGTTTGTGTCATAACTTTTTAACGGCAAGTGTATTTTTTTTTAGTATAATCAAATTAAACATAAAAATATCTAAAAATAATCTTCATAAATATTTTTGATATTTACAACAATAACAGAGATATGACACATTATTAATATGAAAAAAAACCTTTTTATTCAATAACTCCAAAACCGGAAATGATAGAATATTTTTGAAAACGGTTCTGAGTTTGTCTCAAAAAACTGCACATTTTTGGTAATTTAACCGTTTCTCTATCTTGACTATTAACCGAGATACCCATGCAACGAATTTGGACCACCCTGTACATTGTAAATAATGCGATGTAAAATGATTACTTCAACTTGAACTTCGTATAAGAGTATTTGCAGGGCACCAAACACAGGTACTACTTACTGTAACTGTATCAACAATTTTCCGAATGTAAAAAACTTGTTAGACAATTAAAGCTTTTGGATTTATAGGATTACAGGCGCAATAATACATTTAAATTATCTTTTGCACTGTTTAAAACATAGGCAATTCCTTCGTTCTATACTTATACTTAATCGAAACGACGATAGATTGGAATGCAAAAGAACAGAATCTACGCTTTATTAATCCAATTAAATCATAAATTACATAGAAATATGTAAGCATCTGAAACCTTGAAACAATAGTAGCAATAATCCAATTGTTATCTAGCAGGTAAAAATCTAGTAACGGTAGAAAATGATGTCATGTACCCGCGAGAACATAATCTCTTTTCTAGTCACATATTTACATAGAGAAATAAATTCAGCCGTTCTAAAAGCTACTTAGTAGATAAATCCTTACGATTTACAGCACAACTTCCGAAATAAATTTGCCTTGGTAGTCTAATAAAAAATACCGAGGCAACGTGAACGATTTCTAAATTTCGTGCAGTAAATAAAAACGACCGTTACCTCTTGATATCGCTTCCGCAAATACCGGGATAATAATGAATGGCGGCTGGTATTTTTGGGAATAACAACAAATTAATAAATAACTTAAATGTCGTGTCGAGCGTTGTAGGAGGCTGTGCGATTACAACTGCGATAAACAGACAAAAAGTTGTTGTTTCGCTCAATTAAAATGTCATAATATATGTCATTTTGTTTGTAAAGGTTGGTTACTGCGTGACTGTTTTTTTGAGCGGAATTTTTTGTAATACTTACACCTTTATTGTTCACGGAGTCGTGTCGTTGGTTAAGACTTCTTACCTGGAAAGAACAAACAAACATTAGTTTCAAAACGGCTACTAGGTTTTTATTTGGCACGAAGTGAAAAAAACAAGAGCTTTGAATTGTTTTATTAAAGTTGGTAATTATTAGTCGTGAAATACCAGGTCCGGATTGGAAACCAAATTAAAAACGGTACAATATTTAACGGATCTATACTTAAGAATTATTAAAAAAACTATAAACGATAACTTTTTAGCAATATTTATAATAAATTATTAAATAGTGATACAATAGGGTCCGGCAAAATGATTTCCCACATTTTAATCTTAAATAAAAACGCCATTGTAAATGCTATTTAGATTTTATTTTTATTAACTGAAAATGTATGCTATGCCATTTGTTTTTATTAAGTTTTAAAAATTACAGAATCCAAATGGTGACCATTTTTTTCGATACACATTCGAAGCTGATTTCTGAAAGTTTCCATCACTCGAGCAGTAATTTGAGGCGATATTCCTGTAATTTCTTGGCGTATTGCTGCTTTCGATTCGTCAATGGTTCGGGGATGGTGTTGAAAAACCTTCGCTTTCAGGTAGCCCCAAAGGAAAAAGTCGCATGGGGCAAGATCCGGTGAACGCGCAGGCCACCCAACGTCTCCACGTAACGAGATACGTGTCCTGGAAACATTTCCCTTAAAACGTCTATTGTCCTTCTTGCCGTATGAGCCGTAGCTCCATCCTGTTGAAACCATACATCCGGATGTTCAAGTTCTCTAAGTTTTGGATGTATGGTTTCAACAGGATGGAGCTACGGCTCATACGGCAAGAAGGACAATGGACGTTTTAAGGGAAATGTTTCCAGGACACGTAATCTCGTTACGTGGAGACGTTGGGTGGCCTGCGCGTTCACCCGATCTTGCCCCATGCGACTTTTTCCTTTGGGGCTACCTGAAAGCGAAGGTTTTTCAACACCATCACCGAACCATTGACGAATTGAAAGCAGCAATACGCCAAGAAATTACAGGAATATCGCCTCAAATTACTGCTCGAGTGATGGAAACTTTCAGAAATCAGCTTCGAATGTATATCGAAAAAAATGGTCGCCATTTGGACTCTGTAATTTTTAAAACTTAATAAAAACAAATGGCATAGCATACATTTTCAGTTAAAAATAAAATCTAAATAGCATTTACAATGGCGTTTTTATTAAAGATTAAAATGTGGGAGATCATTTTGCCGGACCCTGTATAATAAGAATGAAGTGGGGAAACTGTTTGCAAATTATGGAATGAAGTGATTTTCTGCAAAAATATTGTCACCAATTCGATCTTCAGTTAATAATTTGCATTTTTATTTTTGCTTTAAATAATAGCAAAATTGCTTGGAATTATTTTGCTTTTTATATTAAGTTAACAAAGTTTCGAATTTCCCAAAAACTTTAATATTTTATTTTAATTTTCAAGTCGATCAAAATTTTCGTAGTTTGCCCTTTTGTCAAAATCAGGTTAGATATGTCGTTTATTTTGAAAGTGGCATAAGTTACTTTTATGTTATTTTGATATATTAAACATTTTGCCTTTTAAGCCACTTTAAAAATGTATAGTTTAGAAAAACTACGTGGTTATGTTGATTTTGTCCGATGTTTTAATGAGGTGATGTTTGATAGGACAGCGTTAAAAAAATGGATGGGTAAATTATAGAGTAGGTATAATAATATGTGTATCATTATTGTGACATGTTCTACGCCTTTTTGGATTTCTCAGAACAAATAAAGACTACTACTACTATAAGTAATGTATCCAATGTATTTCATTATAAATTTATTCAATTATTTTTTCATTATCATTAATATTCGTAAAATACATAAGTTATAAGTAAATTCATCAGTACATTTTAAATTTTAGTATAACTAATTTGTAATACGTATTTAATAAAAAAGAAACAGAAAAAATAGAAAAGAATGCTGAGATCTTATAATTCTGGGTCGTGGGCGTATAATAATTATTAGTATTGCCGATTAAAATGAGTGTAATAACACGCCATCAAACATAAACACCAACTTTATTAGCAAATAACAATCCTTGTATTATTAACAACTTCGGCGATATCACAAACACAATTCTACTTTCTTAATATTTATAACGTAAATATTCCACTGTTCTTTACAACAGGCTAAATAACTCGCCGTTTTAGTCCTAGCCGACTCCTCGCTCAACCCTGTGAGCGAACTCTCTTCGCTCGCTCCTCGTGAGCGACTGTCTTGACTCACGGCTGTGAGTGAACTCTTTAATCGCCGCACTTCGCACATTTGTTTCTTTTCCTCCCCACTTCACTTCTCGTGCCCATATCAAGAAATATAACATTGTGATAAGAGGAGCAAAACTTGAAAAAAGTAACGGGACAGCAGGTATGGAAGAATTTTTAGATCAAAATTTGGGAGTCAAAGTAGATATCAAACAGATGTATGAGGTGGGTCAAAAATATGGAAAAAGTATGACAATAGTAACGATAAGTAAATGGGAGGATAAAATAAAGATAATGCAGAATAAGAGCAGATTAAAACGTTAAAACGTTTACATAGACAATGACCTAACAGCCAAAGAAAGAGAAATACAAAAAAAAAATCAGAGAAAAGGCAGAAAATGAAAGAAAAAATGGCAAAAAGGTCAGATTAGCTTACCAAACACTAATCGTAGATGATACCATCTGGCTATGAAATAAAGAGAAAGAGGAGCTACAGCAAAAAACAGACCCAAAAAACTAAGGACGGAAAACAAGTTACGGAAAAAATAGCACGCACACTAAACGAAAACGGACATGAATAAGGAAAAACACAACAAAAATACAAGAAAGACAGTTGGAATGGTTGGGTCACATTTATAGAATGAAAGAAGAAAGGTTAACCAGAAAAGCCTATGTAGTTATACCACAGGTAAAAACAAATGAGGTAGACCGAGAAATACCTGGCAAGACGAAGTTGAAAAAGCAGCAACAGATAGAAACATCAAATGGAAAGACATAAAAAATTTAGTACAAGACAGAACATGAAAATAACCAACAGTCCTACACCTAACAGAGGACTCATGACTAAATAAAATAAGTAATTTAATATAAAAGTTTATTCATGCATTCAGTCATTGTCATTACTAGCAGTGATGAAGTTCTGACATTTCACATTGTTTTAATTTTTTTAAATAACTGTGGTTAATTGGAGGGAAGCAAATCCAGCAATATGCCATTTTCAAAATAAATGTATTTGCACTTCTGATTAATAATAACATTTTTATTGACGAAAATAGTAAAAATTTTGAAAGACTGCAGGTAAAATGTTTAAAGATAAAAATACCGCACATTTTTGTAATCGCAATTTCACTCTTTTTGGGCACAATTTTGTTTGGTTCGACTTATAAGTCCATCTGTAGCGTACTCAAATTTTTCAGGAATTGTGTCGACCGCTTTCTGTATCTATAGCAAATCACTCAATTTTTTAAGTCGTTGATTCTACGCAACGACAAAAGTGTAATTAAAAAGTATTTTGACTTTCATAACGGTCCTTATAAACCAGGGGTGGCCAACCTTTTGCAAAGCAAGGGCGCAATTAAAAATTCTCAGAGGCGTTGCGGGCGCAATAATAAGTAATGACGTCATATATATTTTATTTTTTATTGTTAAAGTTGATTTTATTTTTTTTCATTTCTTAATTTTAATTTCTTTAAAAAAATAGTTTTTCTAATTTTTGTCATTTTTAATTCTGACTCTTTTCATTTGATTTTACTTATAGCTTAAAATCCCATTATATTTTGAAAAAATGCTCTTTTTCTACATTTGTTAAACAAAATAATACAACAAAATAATAATAATAATTTGTAATAACAATTTTATTGAAAGACTTTTGATACATAATACATGATAAATTATTATTCGTTAATGAAAAGGTTAAGACTGCATTTCTTGACATAATTTTTTAAAATCAGGACAGTAATTTGATACTGCTACTCTTAAACTACTGTCATTCAAATTTTCTTTCGCAAGACGTAATCTAAACTTATTTTTAATAAATTGCATTAAAGAAATGTGGCTTTACTTAAAAGTAAGTCGATCCAAAAAAAGATTTTAGCGTCAGTGCACAATTTTTTAGAATTGGATATTTACGTGCTTCAACTAATTTCCAAAATTTCTTGTCCATGTTCATAACTTTAAAGCGACGTCATTTTGTAATTCTACAATTTCCAATTCTAAATTTTCAAAATTTGTTGTATAAAATCCATTTATTTCTTCACTTAAAGTAGTAATGCTACCATTAATCATGGAATTTTGACTCAATGTAATACGCGGGTCATAGATGGCAAAACGATCTGTTTTCATGAAATAAAAACATAAAACATCGCGCTAGAATTCGACAGAATTCGCTAAAATAATATTTTTTTGTAGTGGAACTACTTATATTTTATTAATATAGGGAGGTATTTAATACGTCATAATAAAAAATTACTTGAAAATTTCAATTAATAAATAAGTATTTCATTCCAAGGAAATTCTGCTTAAAAGTTTGGAGAATGAAATTGATTGAAAATAAAATTAAAAAATTATTTTAATTTACCGGGAATCGTGGCGCGGGCGCATAATAAATCGCCCACGGGCGCGGGGTTGGCCACCCCTGTTATAAACCATGATTTTTAGCCCAAATTTAATTAAAATACAAAAAAGGGGTTCTGGAAAATTTAAATGGCTACTAGCAGTGATTTTAAACCAATTCTGCATCGCATGAGTGCATAAAAACTTAAAAAAAAGTAGAATAAGGGCAGTGTTTAGTTATGCGAGTATTTTCTTAATTTCAGCCAAATCATTACAAAAAAACGCATATGATGTGAAAAATATAAAACGTATCGTAAAGCTGACCCGCAAAAGTATATTCCCTACATTTTTTACATACTGAGTACGCTCCTGACAACAATAAATGTTCGCGAACTATAACAACAAAAACTTTGACAAGGTTTAAGCTTTAAAAGTATTTAGAATGACTACTTCATAAAGGTTGCAAACTTACTAAAGAGTTAACTCAATTAGACACGTTAATATTTCCAGCTGTAATATCAACAACACGCGTATTGTACTCGCCAGCGACAAGGTCTCTTGAAAATCTGTATTAAATCAAGCCGCGTATAGGACACATTTTTATTACTAAGCGATAGAGATTTTAACCGCTATGGCTATTTCATAATTCCTTATTAAATTTACAGTTGGTTTTAATCGCAAATGCAAGGACTTTAGGTTAAGCAATTTACTTAACTATTAACGTGCGTAAGATATGAATGAACGAGTTAAAAATGATTTATTTTACTTTCACAGCGCCGGCGATGTTAGGAACCGTTAATACATTAAAAAAAAGCGATTATTCGTGATTTATTTAAATATTATGGACCAGAATTTGGTTATTCCTGCTGTTTTTTAAATGTTGTGTGATTGAATAGAATGTTAATGGTAGGAAACGCGGCCAAAACCGCTAGCGGAGCAGAATTTTTTCGAATCATGGAAATATGTAACCTGTATACTTGTTTTTGGGATATTTATAGGCTAAAAAAATTCGCAAGAGTCGCACATAGCTAAGACCGAGAAGAACGGTGGTTCTATTACGAGAGACGTTCAAATTAAAACCGCAAATGAGTTTTTATTAGGTTTAGGTATACCCAGTGGTGAGCTATGAAATTTTTAACAAAGGGCTCGCTCATAGTTACATAAAAACAAAAAATAATGTTAATTAGGTACCTATATGTTGGGGAAAAAATGGCATTTTAAATGCAAACGTTAATAATCGAGTGTTTGTACATAATTCAAAAAATTTTATTGTGCGACGGGTTATTCTAAATTTAATCGTCATTGCTTGATAGGCATGACTTGGTCGCTTTACAAATGTATGTAATGACAATGATTTTAAGATATAATTTTTCTTGAGAAAATGGTTAGTTAACAAGAAGAACAAGGGGCTCGCAAATTAAGGAATAATTTAACAAAGGGCTCGCGCGAGTCCCTGCGAGCCCCCTACAGCTCACCACTGGGTATACCACATGTTCGCGCAAATTCATGTTTTGGCCAGAGAAAGTAAGCAACGAAGAACTATGGAGAATGACAAAAAAATTAAATCCACCTACTGTTCGTGGATTTAAAAAAAGCATATGATAATGTTTCTCTAAGTAAGCTCTGGCAAACTTTGGAAAAAAACATCATTAATGTCGAATTGATTAAAAAATATAAACCAGGGACTGAGAACGGAACGAAAACGTTAAACGAAATTAACCGAAATTTTTTTAAGAACGAAAACGAAAACGAAACCGAAAACGAAATTATTATTTTTCGCTCAAGAACGAAAACGAAATAAATATTTTCCAAAACCGGTTTTAACCGGTTTTGTCGCTATTTCGATTTTATTTGTTAAACACAAACGCGATTTTAACTTCTGTGCTGGGGAGACTCCATTAGGCAGTAAAAAATCTCACTTGAAATAAGTGAGCCTCACTTTTCTCCATATATTTACGTGAATATGTATTAACAACTTTATTGTTTATACTTGCAATGTCGTGTAACACAATTAACGGTACAGATTTTCTCTATTTCTAATTTGTTTTTTAGATCATCAATATAGAATATACCAGGGTGGATAAAAATCATGATTTTTTTTAAAAAATCAAAAAAATCGATTTATTTGATTTAAATCAGATTTTTTTGATTTAAATCAAATGTACCATATTATCGAATTTAGTGATATATTCACATGCTATTTCTCTTTTGTGCTAATATATTTAATAATCAAGATATTTAATTCAATGGTAAATTTTGGTCAAAATGAAAAATTAAATATAATGATTAAGAATTTTGAAAAAATCAGTGCTAAATGGTGATGTTTAATTAATTATATACAGGGTGAGTCATTAGTGCGGGATCGGTCGATTGTGACTAAACGGCTTGAGATATGAAGTTGATTCAAATGCTATTTTATACAGTTTTTTCTAAACAACACAATAAAAATATTTTCAAATATACAGGGTGAGTCACCTTTCTGGAACTAATAGCAACTTTTATATTTCAAATACAACACCCAATTTTTTATTTAATATTTTTGACCGCCTTAATTTCAGCTTTGCATCAATATAAAGTACTACAGGTTTTTATACGGCGTTGTAAAAAAAAAAATTATTTTCTAAATTATTCAAGGTTTTAAGTCTTTATTTAAAAAATTCTCCTGAAGTTATTTTGAAATACAGAGTTGTAATTTGGTATGGACATGCAGAAAAAATTTCTCTGTTCGCACGATATGAAAAAATTTGAATCACACATACAGGGCTGTTTATAAATAGGTGGCAACTTCCATGATTTTCAAAAGCTCGTAATTCTATTTTTTCAAATGCAAACCCCTGTATTTTTTTATGTCATCGAATTCGTCTTTAAAAGAGCTTCATATTTTGTTAAGTAAGTCCTATACCCAAAACTCATACTTTTCGAGATATTCGACATTTTTTTTCAAATCGTTATTGAAGCAATAGAGTGCCGTGGAAATTGAAAAAACTTACTGTTCACTACGCTAACGTCAAAAACTTGTCATTTATATTTTGAATTATTGCATTTCCACAATGAATATTACTTTACAAGAGCAAATTGATATGGTTTATTCACCATTTCGTGTATTTAATTACTAATAGTAATACAATTTTGTTTTATTATAAATATTATATTGTATCTACTCATATAATCTGTGATTTAAATTGATAATTTTTTTTTTAAAATCACTTGATTTAAATCAATGATTTAAAAAAAAAAAATCACTTGATTTAAATCATGATTTAAATCGTGATTTAAATCAATTGATTTAAATCTGCTCAACCCTGGAATATACACTTGATTGGATATATATTATCAATGTGTATGTTTTATTTGCGTTTAGACATAATAATAGTAAAATTTATTCTTACTTCGAAAAGGACTAATGTAAAAGAAGATTTATTGGAAGATGTGTTGCTAGTATAAGATTTAACGGAATTTGAAAATGTATATTGTATGGTATGTACAAACTATAAAGTTAAAGTATATTTCAAGTTAATATAAGTTTGTTTTAAATATCTTTTTTATTTATAACATTTAGTAAATTATCCACTTGAATTAATTCTTTTGTCTTTTTGAATAATTACAGCAGGATCTAATTTAATTCAAATGCATAGATTTTTAGTACTAAAACAAATTTAAAACAGCACTTGCTATATTTTCATATTTTTAGATAAAGATCGTGTGTCTAATTTAACCTAATCACGTTGTGTTTTTGCACCTTACGGGTGTTAAACTTAATAAAATGGTTAAATGTTAATGTGTTTAACGATTTGGTAAATTTAATATGGCGATGGTTCGGCAGTCTAAAATATGCTGTCCGTGAGCATCAAACCCCATTGTTATCGTTTATATTTTAGTTGAGACGCAAATATTGTTATCGTATTTATAGAGGGTTGTGGTGACTAGGAAAAAAAATGATTTTTTGACGACAAAAAAAAATTGTAAAACCGGTTTTAACCGTTATTATTTCGGTTCACGAAAACGAAAAAAGAATCTTTTCGGTTAGAACGAAAAGAACGAAAACGATATATTTCGTTTTCGTTCCGAACAGAAACAAACGGAATTTTTTTCGTTTTTAGTCCTTGATATAAACTAACCATTTTTTTAATTCTTGTTTCTTTAAAACATCTGTTATACAACGGTTCGAATATTTGTCTAGAGTTCCGTAACTTGAGGGATCATGTAAATTCTACTGCATTAGTAATGTCGACTCGTATGTTTTGATGTAAGGATCTCTTAAGCGACCCTAATTTCTTCTACGAAGAAGATTGGTTGATCGAAACAAAAGGAAATAAATCGACAGGACTAAACGAAAAAATCGTAACGTCCTTTATTGGAAGTAGAACGCGAATCTGTTCATTTCGAACACAGACCAGCAATAAACAAAAATTTTGCAAATCAGAGCACGTTAAACGGTTTCTTAATTCCAGTTATGACTCCGCACATCGGTCGTGTATCATCTTGATACCTCAGAACTTTCATTATCCCGTCTGATCATTTTAATCAGTGGTTGCTTAAACGAAAGCGGCACAACCGTTTTCAAATATGAACGGATCGTCTGTCGTGTTATGGATAGGTCATAACTTCGCGTTACTAAATTATTAGCTTTGAATAATCTTCGAGCATTGTGCTGGCAGCTCACGTATCTTTAACATCATCCTGAAACATAGTTTTGCGTAAGTAATTATTATATAATTAAAGGAGTCGTGAATAACCTTAAATGTAAAATGAAATGCGCTTAATACAGTTATTGTTAATTCCATTTTAAGGCAACGATGAATTCGTTATTAACCAACAATGGAATTTGATGATTTGATATTGAAGGTCTGGTCACAGCCTACGTTTCTTCTGTGTCGACATAATGCGGTTCATATCGTGCGAAATTAAAAGAATATTTCGCAATCGAAAGATTGCTTAGAGTCGGACAAGAGATGGACGCGCATTTTTAATTAATTACGAGAGCGAAGCTAAATTTATTGGTATTTAAAAAAATTATTAGGACGTTAATTTTATTAAATATTGGAAGAAGTGAAAAAATTGAGTTAATCTGGTAACATTTTTGAAATATTAATTATTACAATATTAGAAGGGTTTAATTGCTTATGAGGCAGAGAGTTAAGATTTAGCTTTTAGTGAATGAGGGCTTTCATTGGCTACAATTTACCGCTGGTATAAAGGATTTAAATACGAAGGAAGTTATGTTCAGCATTAAAAAAACGTCTTCCTACGACTTTCGTACAGGGTGGTCCAAATTCGATGGGATTGCATGGGTATCTCGGTTAATATTTAAGATAGAGAAACAGTTAAATTACCAAAAATGTGCAGTTTTTCGAAACAAACTCAGAACCGTTTTCAAAAATATTCTATCATTTCCGGTTTTCGAGTTATCGAATAAAAAGTGTTTTTTTGTCATATTAATAATGTGTCATATCTCCGTTATTGTTGTAAATATCAAAAATATTTATTAAGATTATTTTTGGATATTTTTATGTTTAATTTGATTATACTAAAAAAAAAATTTTTACGCTCGTCGTTAAAAAGTTATGACACAAACTTACCTTTTTTTAAATGGAAACGATAGTTGGCTATAACCTATTTAAATTCCTCATTTTTTTCTCATTCCAAATATATAAGGGTCGATGTATTTATTTTTAATAATACGCTAGTTATGAAGGGTTTTTAGGTTTTTTTTCTAAGAAAATCATAGTAGGCTATGAAAACAAAAACCAAACCAGGTGTAAAACTTTACAAAACTCATGTGGTACAAGTTACCAAGGTTTTTTAATTTGTTGTGGAGATAAGCATTGTAAATATTTGAAAATAAGAAAACTACGATATAGTCGGTATCAGCAGTAATGTAGGATATTGTTGTTTATCTTATGTTCAAAAAGTTTCGTATTTATCTCAATAACAAATTTAAAAACATTGGTAACTTGTACCACATGAGTTTTATAAGGTTTTACACCTTGTTTATTTTTTGTTTTCACAGCCTACTATGATTTTCTTTAAAAAAAAAACTAAAAAACCTTCATAACTTGCGTATTGTTAAAAATAAATACATCAACTCTTATATATTTGAAATGAGAAAAAAATGAGGAATTTAAATAGGTCATAGCCAACTATCGTTTCCATTTAAAAAAAGGTAAGTTTGTGTCATAACTTTTTAACGACGAGCGTAAAAAATTTTTTTTTTTTGTATAATCAAATTAAACATAAAAATATCCAAAAATATTCTTGATAAATATTTTTAATATTTACAACAATAACGGAGATATGACACATTATTAATATGACAAAAAAACACTTTTTATTCGATAACTCGAAAACCGGAAATGATAGAATATTTTTGAAAACGGTTCTGAGTTTGTCTCAAAAAACTGCACATTTTTGGTAATTTAACCGTTTCTCTATCTTAAATATTAACCGAGATACCCATGCAATCCCATCGAATTTGGACCACCCTGTATAGTTGGTTTTTTCCATATTTTAACAATTCTCTTGGGTTATGTTCTGGTCCTGTAGCCTTTCCGTTCTTTAATGTTTTGCATATTTTTGTAATTTCTTCCAGACTAAGTCTGATTGATCCTATTACAGTTACATTGTGTCTGTTCTAATTTTGATGTTCCTGAAATTCATATCTTTTCTCTTCTAGCAATTCTCTAAAATAGTGTTTTTAGGCTAATGGTTTTTTATTGATATATATTTTTACCCGTGATGTTACTAAACTTTTTTATTATTCTCCAGCTTTCCGTGCTTCTACTTCCTCCTAAGTAGGTATTTACTCTTTGAAAATTTCTTTCCCACGCCTGGTTTTACTTCTTAGGGGAAAGTACCCATGAATGGGACAGTCCTTGGATGGGACATTCTTAATAAACTATAGTTAAACACAAATCTTTATGTACGTGCATAGATGGTAAATCGCGTACCTAATGTACAAACACATTTCGAAGTTCTTATGTTGTATACAACACGATTGTATTACATACATTAGGTACGCGATTTACCATCTATGCAGGTACATAAAGATTTGTGTTTAACTATAGTTTATTAAGAATGTCCCATCCAAGGACTGTCCCATTCATGGGTACTTTCCCCTACTTATCTTTCGCCTTACTGCTGCTTGGGCTCTTTTGTATTCTAGTTTATCTTCGATTTTCTTTGGGCTTATGTTAGAAATTTGTGGTATTTTTTGCTTTTTTGTTTTATGTCTGTTTCAATTCCTTCATCCCACCAAAACTTTAGATGCCAAATAAACTCTTGATATAATGTTTTACAATGCTCTTATTAAAGAAGATCACCATAATGGCCTGGATTAAGTAGTGCACCCTGTACATTAATCGGGTTGAAAATGAGATGAGAAAACCTATCACGTGTAATTAAATCAACAATTATGTGCCATAAAATAAATTCCTTCGATTAATATACAACAAAACCTACGAATACAAAGCATTAAGATATCGTAAGTGACTTTTTTGCGTTAACGCAATGATATTTATTATGTTTTACATTGCTGTAAGGTTTAAGTGATACGCTGCAAATAAATTTACAGGTTAGGAAGAGGAAACATTAAACATGTCCCAATACGGTTTTATGTACGTGTTATACATTTTAACTCCGACGTTTACCCGCACAATGTTACAGTTATCGTTCATTAAACAGCACAATTGAAAAAATGTGCAATTTTATCGTAGCATTACGTCTCCGACTGCATTAAAAAATTCTTTTCACAAGTTTCACATGGAAATTCATATTGCTTTAATGTAATCGTTAAACTTTGAGTATTTTTGTTTTAAGATACAAACTAAAACCTTCCATTGTTCGAATTAGTAAACTTACATACTCAAATTTTATGTCTGTTATGTAATTTTATTGCATCTATACGGTACAGTTAGTGAACCCCTTGCTAAAGCATATTTATAGAAAATTTTTGTTGGATTTTAATGATATAAGATTGTGTTTTAGTAGAAATTTGCCTTTCAATCTGTTCAAAATTAACGCAAGATTCAATATAAGATTGTCCACTGCAACAAAAAAGCTTTATGTGTAAAGAAAAACATTGTGGTCTTTAAAATTTTAAAGTAGTTGCATTATCTTTACCATACCTTGACATTAACATACAGAACAAAACAATGAAAATAAATCTTTGTGATTTGCAGATATCTGTCCGCTATTTATGAACCATGTAATCAAATTAAACTTAATTTAAACTTTCCAAATAAAAAAGCTGTTACAGAATAATCCAATGATAAAGTCAGAAACGAAATGTGAATGCAGGAGGTCAGCCTTGGCCTTTGTTCATGCCACAGAATGCAAAGTTGCGAACCTCACGGTAAACGCCACTATCGGCCGTTCGTTCGCTACCTAATTAACTGCATTTCATTGTATGTGAAATAATTCCATTCCACGTGTTGATATTTATAAAATAGATGAATTACACCGACATTAATTCGTTTGTTTTATCATTGAAATTAATTCACTTTTAATTCGCCAAATTACTCGACGCTTCAAGACGTTTTCTATGCGAATTTTTAATAAATTTATCGGAGATTTCTGTTTAGAAATTTAATTAAAACGTGCACATTGCATGGTAAGCGGTACAAAAATCATATCGTCTCAGCTATTTAATTCATTTACGATTGTCAATTGTTTTTTTTAACTAAGCTGGCTTAGTGGAGAAACCCACATCTGGTTTAGATTAGGGCGAATAGTGCTGTAATTTAGCATAAATGTAAGTAACGTTAATTTAATAAAATCTTGCATTAAAATATCACTGGGTGGCATAAAAAATGTAATAAAAAGATGTTCTCTAAGCACGCGACATAAGTACGCTATTCATTACGGTCGGAGGAAGTTGGTTCCATGGTCGATGAACAATGCAAAAACAAAACAAATGCGCATAATAGAGACCTACATAAATAAACTGTATTAAGATGGAACGTTTATTTATGATTAGGTTGTTGTTGGAATTATTGAAGCTGAAAGATGTGTTTTTTATTCAGTTGCCATTAATTTAGTAAAAGTTAAACAAGTAACAACTGTATTAGTTGGCTGGCGTTGCTTGAAATTTTTATTTTGATTTTGTTTATATCGTTGAATCACGAAAAAAAAAATAAACAACGAGGGTCGGCTAAAAAGTCCGTGAAATGAAAATGAAAAATAGATCTTTGCGGTCTGAAATTACGTTTATTTTTTAATATAATTCCCTGTCACGTTGATACATTTAAACCAGCGATGATCCAAAGCCTTGATAAAATTGAGAACTGTCCATTTCTTCAAAATAGGCATCCACAGTAGCTTTAACATCGTCTGTTAAAAATTTCTTTGCCTGCTAGGTATTTTTCCGGGGGTGATCAAGTGGTAGTCTGACGGTGCTAAGTCTGGCGAATAAAGCGGGTGTGGCTGCAAATTGAAGCCTAATTGATTAATTTTTGCCATAGCAATAACACTCGTGTGGGGCCTTGAATTGTCTTGATGAAAAATGTTTTTTTTGTTTTAATAAACAAGGACGTTTTTCAGTCATGTTTTGCTTAAATTCGTCCAAAATACTGGCGAAGAATTCGCTTGCGATGGTTTGGCCAGGAATAGAGAACAAGCAGTTTAATATTTTAAAAGCAGGGTTGACGAAAGAGGGTGATGGGTTAAAATTATCCGGTCCCAGAATTCACAGGGCACCGGACGTGATTTGGGGCCCATGTGAATTGTTTGCCCCGGTCCAGGCGACGTCTCTAGACGCCCATGCCGAATAGTAACAGTTATCGGTAAATATTGGTTTAGTTTAAAATATGGGTCATATCTGCATGTTAGCTTAACACTATTGTGACAAATCTGTGTCAATATGCATACGCAAGCATGTTTAAAATGAAATTGTGCGATTTTAAAAGTTGTCTGGTCATGTTCTCATTGCGTATCGAATGAATTATAAAGCGAAATGTACTGGTGAATTGAACCTAATCAAAATAGCAAATATAGAAGGTTGAACGAAACCATTCATAGACATAATGCACGAAGTGTGATTTCGTTAGTTAAGTTAGACTAATAAGATCAAAATGTTTTCGAAAAGAAAAGAAAACTCGTGCAGTTAACAATAAAAAAACGACTTGAGAAAACCAGAGATCTTTGAATACTTTCAGAACAATTTGGCTAAGAAAGCTATACAAATAATTTTTATCTTTCCGAAGATATAAATAACCTACCAGTACATAAAAACTAACAATATGCATTAGGAAAGTAAACGCTTCTAATCATATCAATAATATTTAGTTATTCGGAAACAAATAGACATTTTTTTGGAAAATATTTGGAAAATTTAGAATTCGAAACTTCAACCAATTTAAAAAATAACGGTGGCAACTGCTCGTAATTTTTTATATACACAGACCACCAACACGCTTGTTGCAATTTGAAAAATGTTGCCATAAACAATTTAAAAACGTTTAAGAAAACGTAAAAATAAGAGAAAAAAAAGTTCGCTAATCTAGTGGTCTTCAAACTATTATTAGCTTGACATAAAAACAAGAGTTAATGCATCAACAACATTTAATAATGTTGAACGATTACCATATATTGGTCGTTAGAAGTTTCGCTATAAATGCATTAATTTTTTAGGTACAGTTTTGGTTCGAAATTCTCCAAGCGGTATGAAGTTTTTAATGTAAACAAAAAGTTTGCCAAGTATTATAATCTGGATAGAATTTTTCCATTAACGCTAAGCACATAATAGGTCAAAATATCCACAAAATACCCGCAAGAACAATAAATAAAATTTTAAAGCTGTTTTTACTCGCTATTTTGCAATATTTAAAAAAGAAAAACCTGATCAGCTGAGCAATTAACGTGTTTTTTATTTAAGTAAAATTATTTTAGTCACATATATCTGGATTTTATGGACTATTTGATTTTTAATTGGTGCAAATTAACGCTATTAAATTAACACACAAATTGAAAACTACTTTATTAGGCATGCGACTTTTGAAAAACACGTAAATACCGTTAACAGTAGTAAATAAGGATTAAATTAAAAATGTCAAAATTAGATTTTTTAAAAATGTCCACTTTTACAAACAAGGAATAGATAAGGTTGATTTAATAAAAAAGGAAAAGAAATAAAGAACAAATGGACCATTTATTCTGATAGTCTGCAGGTCCATTTTTGAATAAAAATAAACTGACAATGAGAAGGCAAATAATTTAATTATAATTATGTGCGAATTTTGGAGACAATTAACAGTTTGTATATGGTATAAGAAAAAAATATGCTCAGCCATATTCCTAGACGTATCCCAGGCGTTTGACAAAGATTAGCATGAAGAACTAGAGAAGAAGCTAAAGAACATGTTGCCAAAATATTAAAATCTTACAAATCCGATCGAATGTTTCGTGTCAAGCAAGAGAGAGATTACTCGAACATGAGAAATATAAATGCAGGAGTACCCCAATGCAGTGTTTTGGGACCTATTTTATACTTGCTGTACACTTGCGACATTCCACATATTCAAAACGTCACAATTGCAAGTTTTGCTGACGATACAACCAGGGTAGATAAAAATCATGATTTTTTTAAAAAAATCAAAAAAATCGATTTATTTGATTTAAATCAGATTTTTTTGATTTAAATCAAATGTACCATATTATCGAATATAGTGACATATTCACATGCTATTTCTGTTTTGTGCTAATATATTTAATAACCAATATATTTAATTCATTGGTGAATTTTTGTCAAAATGAAAAATTAAATATAATGATTAAGAATTTTTAAAAATCAGTGCTAAATGGTGATCTTTAATTAATTATATACAGGGTGAGTCATTAGTGCGGGATCGGTCGATTGTGGCTTAACGACTTGAGATATGAAGTTGAATCAAATACTATTTTATACAGTTTTTTCTAAACAACACAATAAAAATATTTTCAAATATACAGGGTGAGTCACCTTTCTGGAACTAATAGTAACTTTTATATTTCAAATACAACACCCAATTTTTTATTTAATATTTTTGACCGCCTTTATTTTAAATTTGCATCAATATAAAATACTAAAGGTTTTTATAAGGCGTTGTAAAAAAAAATTAATTTTCTAAATTATTCAAGGTTTTAAGTCTTTATTTAAAAAATTCTTTTGAAGTTATTTTGAAGTACAGAGTTTTAATTTGGTATGGACATGCAGAAAAAATTTCTCTGTTCGCTCGATATGAAAAAATTTGAATCACACATACAGGAGTGTTTATAAATAGGTGGCAACTTTCATGATTTTCAAAAGCTCGTAACTCGATTTTTTCAAATGCGAACCCCTGTATTTTTTATGTCATCGAATTCGTCTTTAAAAGAGCTTCATATTTAGTTAAGTATGTCCTATACCCAAAACTCATACTCGACATTTTTCTTCAAATCGTTATTGAAGCAATAGAAGGCCGTGGAAATTGAAAAAACTGACTGTTCACTTCGCTAACGTTAAAAACTTTTTAATTTTTTTTTAATTATTGCATTTCCACAATGAATATTACTTTACAAGAGCAAATTGATATGGTTTATTCACCATTTCGTGTATTTAATTACTAATAGTAATACAATTTTGTTTTATTATAATTATTATATCGTATCTACTCATATAATCTGTGATTTAAATTGATAATTTTTTTTTAAAAATCACTTGATTTAAATCATGATTTAAATCTTGATTTAAATCAATTGATTTAAATCTACTCAACCCTGGATACAACCATCTTGGCAATTGGTAATGGCAATGTAGAAACAGCTGCTAAACTTCAAGAAGCATGCAACAGAGTAACCGATTGGACTAAGAGGAGGAGAGTAAGAATCAACGAGAGTAAATTAGCGCATATTGACTTTGCCTACAAGCAAAATAAACAATTCCCGATAACAATAAACAACGCCAAAATGAATCTGGATATTCGTCTTTGATGGAAAGAACACATAAAGAAAAAAAGGAAAGAACTTGACATAAATACAAAAAAATGTACTTTCTGGTTGAAAGAAAATCACAATTGTCTGTGCATAATAAGATGCTACTATATAAACAAATCTTTTAGCCAGTCTAGACTTATGGGGTTCAGCTCTGGGGATGTGCAGCCAGAAGCAATACAGATAAGATCCAGGTCTTTCAAAATAGAGTGCTCCGAGGTATTGTCGATGCCCCATGGTACTTTCGGAAAGACCATTTACACAGAGATCTGAAGATTCCAACCGTCAGAGAAGACATCAAAAAGTTCGCAGAAAAGCACGAGAGAAGACTTCACTCCCATGGCAACACCGAGGTGCTGCAGCTCCTAGATAATGCTGGTTTGAAAAGAAGGCTCCAGAGGATCAAACCTTTTGAACTGGTGTAGTGTATATCGCAATACAGTGCTAAACCAGAGCATAGTGAACCTGTGCGTAACATGACAAGCTTGTGTTTTATGTTAGAAACCAAGAAACACATCTTGGAAAAATACCTAGTCTTTTTTTTAGAATAAAATTGTAGGTTAGTCTCTCTAGACTAGTAACAATATTTTAATATAGAAAAAAAAATTATCTTAAAACATTCGCATGCTATAGACCAGTTAAAAATTTGTTAGTAAGTGACATTGCATATTTATTTATAATGAAAGTTTCCATAAACTCCCATAATCAAACACAGGGTAAGTTAAGAATTAAAACCGTACCATTTTACAATAATTAAATTAGCCATGTAATATGAAAATCTACGAGTTTAATAAAAAAAACTTGTAAGTATTACCATTGACTATTATACTCCTATAGTCAAGGGTATTACCCATGCAATTTGCGAAAACTAAATGTAGCGGGTGTTTCAGGAGGAAAAGTAAATATTTTAGGAGCTGGTAGTATGGACCATTTTGAGCTAAAAAGTTTATATAAACATGTGTCCAATTCTCAACGATTCGGAAGATACAGCTGTTTGAATGTTAACCCTAAAACGCCTCACAAAAGGTTCACTATTGCCTTTATTGATTATTTAAATTATAAAATACACGAATAATTAGCAATAGTTCAAAGTTGGTGTTCAAAAATCCACTATCAACTTCAATGCACTCTTGAAATTACTTGACGACACTTGACAAACTTTTATATATCATTCAATTTAATCTATTTACTGGTTCTCACAGTTTCTGGTGAACTGCAAGTTTAAAAATACTCACTATTGGTTATTCATTCAGCAGGTAAATCCCGTTAACTAGGTATTACACACCCAATAACCAGTTGTTGACACAAACTGTTAAAAATAAATTGATCTATTGAAAGAAAATTGTTATAATTTACTCGAATTGTACCTCATTTTAGTGGCATGTGCCGGAAAATTACCGATTCTGTTGTCAATCCGTTGCAGGCGCCGACTATTCCACGCTATTTAAAGAATTTCCTGCTTTTTGTCTGATGAACTAGCTGTTCTTCCCTCATTCTAACCGGTAATCGATTATCGGAATCGATTCCCTATTACTTGTGCATGTATAACTGGAGATGTGGACATCTCTTATAAGGAAGATTATTTATTGCTGTACTGCACTATAAATCAAATCAAATTATGCAGAGATCGTTTTTATCGGAGACTGTACTGTTAACTGAGCACTAGCTCTTTACCTATACAATGCGAGACCGGGCAAAAAAATGATCCGACTAGGAAGTTTTAAGCCACGGTGTCATAAAATAACGACTTGGAATTTCATCACACCATTCAGAGATGATTAAGTTATTACTTAACTTGGGAGATAGTTCCTGCATAACCAAATGGATTTGCATCGCTCGAAGCGCTGTGGTTATTTGTTGTCTCCGAGTGCTATCGACCAATATGGTAATGCATTAACGGGTATGAATGAATCAAGTTTTATTTTACAGGAGATAAATTCACGAGCGCGGGGATTTTAATTAATTTTGCGTGTTAACATCGTACTGGTAGGATAAAAATTTACACGGCGATGCTTAGAAGAAATAGGCTCACGTGTCTTTTGGGCTGAAGAAATATGGTTCAGAAATAGTTCAGAAGAGAAACGGAACTCTCCAAGTTGTGTTACAGCAGTTTTATTCCTGCTGTGATTAGCTTAAGACACTAAAATGAAAAATTGATAAACAAAGCTTTTTTTTAAATCCTAATAGGTAGAGCTTATAACAATGGTTTTTGAGACCAATGAGCAGTTTAATTCTAACCTAACTTAATAATGTTCAAACTAAGTCTAAGGATTACCCAATAGTAGTCCATAGTTTGCTAATATACAGGGTGATTGAAATTCGTGTTTAAGCATGAGGATTTCCCTTATTATAATAGCTAGAGTATAGGTTTTAATTTTGCAAAGTTGCAAAATTCTATGCTCATTGATAATACAAAGAGAAATTGAAAATATCTCAAACGGTATCCGAGAAAATTAGGAAAAACCGGAAAATACTATTTTTGAAAATCGTCTATAACTCCTTTGGAGTTTGAAATATTTCAAATAAATAAAAACATTGCCGAAGCAACTTTTTAAGCCGAATCGGATGGTGGTCACAAAGTTTTTCCAGATCGATTCGTTTTTGTTTTGTGACAACCAACTTGATTTTTTCTTATGGGCGCAATTTTTGCTATTTACATAATCAAATAGTATTTATTTTTCGGAATCCATTGATGTATCACACATGGTATTTTACTTCTTCTTTTATTGTCAAATTTAAAAAAATTAGTTTTAAATAATAATCAATATAAATCAGGTAGGCCGGTCATTGTAGTTTATGTTGTTTTCATGACAACCAATTAACAAACAAAAGCCTATTACTTGTCAGATTAATAGATTCGTAAAAATGAACTTTATTAACAACAAAACAACGCGATATGCTGCGAATTTTTTATACTGTTCTGTTAAGTTTTGTTATGCTTTATCACATACTTCATACAAACTGTTTAACGTAGAAAAATAGTGTTTTTTTCCGGATATTTTTGTACTAAAAATATTTTTTTGTTGTCATCTGAAACCTTTCTGCCATATTTTTCTCTAATTTTGCGAAAGCCCCATATTAACCTAAGTTTATGTCCAACGTACGAAAACATGTGTGCGAGAGTTGTCTTCTTTATAGTTCTTTCAGAATGTTTCTGCATATCTTTGACTTGACAATATAGAATTTGTTTCAATGAATCAAAAATTTGCAGAATATCTCGTTTTCCTTTGTTATTAAAGTTCATTTTTACGAATTCATTAATGTGACAAGTAATAGGCTTTCAAAACTTTTATCTTGTTGATTGGTTGCTATGGAAACAATATAAGCTACTACGATGGGCCTACCTGATTCATAGTGGTTAGGTACTGGTATTGGATAAACGCATTTTTTTCAAATTTGACAATGAATGAAGGAGTTGCACTTTTTTCAAAAATCGTATTTTCCGGTTTTTCCCAATTTTCTCGGATACCGTTTGAGATATTTCCAATTTTTTTAAATATTTGATACCTATTTCTTTCCTGTTTTTCTTAACATGAGCCTTCCAGCATAGCATAGCGTCAAATGTAATACCTACGTGTTTTGCTTTGTTGGAGTATGGATATTATTTAAGTTGATTGGTGCATGTTCAATTCTCTTGTTGGTAAAAAAAACTGACATGTACTGACTTAGTTTCATTTAACTTTATTCGCCATGTTTTTGTCCAGTTGTTGATCTGATTGGCAGCTGCTTGTAATTTCTTAAATTATTCTATATTGTTTCTTCCTACTACAAAGCTAAAACGATTTTTTAGTGGTTTTTACTGTCTAACTCTAAAACTTTATTGAAAAAAGTAAGTTAATTTTCACAAGCGCTGTATAATTGTATTGTTAACGATCTGTTTTGTTATAAAAAATGTTTGAGTAAGCTATAACAGCTTATCAAAAAAAATTGCATCACAAATCTAAATGTGTTTTATAAAACCATTTCGAAAATAGTCGTTAAATGTCTACAAAGGTAATGTTTACATTCTTTCTAAAATTGTTATTTATTTGAAACTGAATAGACATTGCAAACACCTAATCGAGAAGATAAATGGTTCTGTAAAAGGTAGTTGCGTCACTTTAGAAAAGATCACATTCCTGCCATATATTTGCATAATCTCCATTATTGTTCTCCTGCTAGAATGTGAGGTACCGAGACGAGGAAAGTGCTATCGTTTGTTGTCTAACGATATCGATCACTTCAATAAAAACTGAGTAAACTCACCTTGAACGTTTTCTCTGTTGACATTTAACGCGTACATACATTCTTAGATAGTTTTCTTTCGCGATATTTTCGAACTTAACAAGTTTATTTGTGATCGCTGTTTATATTTAGATACCGAAACGTAAATACTTTTAACGATATCCGATGGCACTCAAAAATCCGTGTCGTAAAACACACAAAATCGTTTAAAATCACGGCTATAACAAAAATCTCTCCACTTAATTGAAAATCGGACTTCCTTTGTTTTATACGGCAGTATTTAACGATATTTGGGTCGACTCGTGGACCGGCTTCTTGTGTGCTGCTAATAATGTGTTCGATTTTTGTTCTTTTTCGTATCTCGTGAATGTAGGTCAGTTTTCAGGTTGAATTTCTCCTTATTTATTAAGTATTTTTGGTGTGTTGCATTGAGTTTTGGACATACGAGATGAAGGGCATTAAAGTTAATGGATTGTTTTTGTTCTTTCAAAGGTTTCTTTGAGTTGTCACGCAACAATAATGGACATAAAGGGGTCCCTTGTATTCATAACGCGTTGCTTTAGTATTTGGGTTTACATTTGTTATTTAAGTGATTGTTAATGAAGCGAAGTATAGTTAAAAATTGTTACTGAAGTAACAAAAAGTACGCTATGAACACACAGGGTGCTCGAAATATAGGGTTTAACATAGATATTGTGACATTAATATTTTTATGTAAAAGTTGCTTAAAAAAAATTGTTTTTAGTTTTTTGATAATCCTTAAAATAAAAGGAGTCAAAAATAAAGATTTACCTAATGTTTTCTTAAAGACTTATTTAGTATTTACAGAATCTAAAGCTATTTAACGCAAATATCATTTGATGACAATAAAAAATCCACATACTTAAAGAAAGTTATTAAACTTTTGAATTAACAATTTTTGAGCTTCATATTTCGAAAATAACTTGCCGTTACGCAAACCCAACAAATTGGGCATAATTCATTCATTTTTTTGGCCGAAAACAAGAGAGTTCGATAACGATATGGCCGACTAAAACACTTTTTTAAATGGAATGTGGTATAATTAATAGCAGCATTAGGTAGGGAAATTTATTCTGAATAAAAAATCGCCATTATTTGTCTAGGAGCTGTAACAAATGAGCGCTTTTTTAAAATTTATTACAAATTGCAAACGAACACGTTTCATTTGTTTAAACAACTGACATGGCTGGTTATAATTGCTCAATAATACCTCACAAGATGTCTATGAAGTTTTGTTTATACAATTTGAACATAAAAATGAGACCGTGGCGAATAGTACAGAATTTTTTATGTTACATTTCGTTTAAAATGTGTGTCCACTTCGTGTTCTTTTAATCGTGTGAATGAATCTTTGTTAACAGTTTCAATAATCGTGTGAATGAATCTTTGTTAACAGTTTCAATAACCAATTTCAAGCGCAAAAATCTGCTTGTGATATGGCTACATAATGTTTTTAGTGGCTCCAAACACTTCTATATCCCATTATACTCAACGATTTCAACCGTGGCCAATTTACAAATACACTATGAAATTTTGTCTAAATTTATTCATAAGGCAGCAACTCTTTGAGCTAATTTGGCCAACATACGAAGACAGTTTTAAAGCTTTCAATACGAATTATTTTTCATGTACAGTAATCCTTTTCGACCCGGACATATACACAATAAAACACCTTGAGCGAGATTACGCGCAGACTTCAACTCACGAAGTAATTTAATTCAAGAGCAATCAAGTTAACCGATTTTAATTTATTTATAATAATTTGTTACATTGGTCACACCGCCACACGGATCAACCGCTAATCCTGATATTATCTGGACCGTTGTGTTCATAAGCCACGTTCAAATAAATCTGCGATTAGTCATTCGATTTTGCATAAAAGTAATTCGCAAGCTATTGACTAAACTTAATCCGATTGTCGAGACAAATTTATTCAAATTTGATAATATAACTTCTGGCTGTATCAGATAATGCTGTTTTTCGGTTTAAATAATTGGTTGTGATTACATTTGTTATCGATAATTGTTAGATGGTTGTTCAGTTTTGTCAAGAAGTTTCCGTTAGTTTTTTTTTAGGCTACCACAACCAATTAACAAAAAAAACTATAAGAAACACTTAGATGCTTCTTTCTTTTTGTATTTTGTTCAATAGTCATAAAGACAGTATCGAACAGGTATCGAACTGAAAGTTCTCTAATGATAGAATGATGAGTCTAAACTGGATTGGGCACCTAATCAGAATGAAGGATGGGAATACTGTAAAAGAAATATGGGACGCAGGCTGGGATAGAAAAATAGTAGAGGGAGACCACGTAGAAGCTGGAACCAAGAAGTGGGACAAATTTTGTCAAGGAAGAGCACCACATGGAACGAAGCAGCAAAATTAGCCAAGAACAGGATTAAATGGAAAAAGTTCTGCAAATCAGAACACCTCGACGCCTAACGGCAAAAGAGGGACGGATAACTAACTAATTAACCTCAATAGTAATCTTTTTTTAAGTATCAATGCATTAAAATATGATAAATTTAAATGCTGTATAAAATAACCAAGATCCTGTACTGCGGCCTATTGGTCTATCCTCTGGTGATAGCCCCTTACAGAAGTCCTGCGTTTTTGGAAAACTCCAGGATTTTCCATTAAGGGTGTTTTCGTATCTTTTTCGTTGTTTTTTTTTCATACCTAGACGGCAATGCCGATAGAGTGTGAATCTTTCACACTGGCATAGTACGTGAAGAGGAGTTTCATCATCTTCATATAGCCTATTCTGCATATGTCGGTCTTTGAGAGCCCTATTATGTAGAATTGTTAGTTTAGCCGATAGTGGTCTCTGATGAGCAGAAAAGACATCACATATTGGTATTACATCAAACAGCATTTTAGTGTTTTTATACAGCATTTTCGTTTATAAGTACATCTATGACAAATATTTGTGAAGCAACGAAACAATAAACCAAAGAATGCTGTAAGATAGAGACCTCTTTCAACGTTATTTGTTCTTGAAAACCATTGTGCGCCAATAAATAAATTAGTTTTGCTACTCAGCAACAATTAATAATTTAACAAAATGTTATATTGTCCTTCGTGTAAACACAATCAATACGACAGGATAATTAATGACTATCATATGTTATGCTGTTACCAGTTCCTTTAGAATCGCTTATTGCTATTCGCTAATTGTTCTTGGTAAAATGTATTTGTTGCAAAACATTGTTCAATTCATTATTGCACTTAAAAAAAGTTTATGAATAGGTGTGACCACAAGGATGTCAGGATCAAACAAATCACGTTAAACATTAGATTAAACTGAAAGTCAGGTCGACAATAGTAATAATTATTTTAAATTAAATAATTGAGCACTACACCACGCCTAGTAGTATTACAATAATATGCTGCTCATAACAATTAAGGGATATTTTAGATGTTTATTGCAGAGTTTTAGATATCCCTTAATTGTTTTGAGCAGTGTAGTTGTACGTACTAAAATATTAAGTTTAGTAGGTCCATGGAGTTGACAGTTTAAAGCGAAAAATTAAAGTTGAGTTGAGGGTTTTTGTACTACATATTGGAATATTCATATTTCACGATGTTTTAAGTAACACTCAGTAATAAATACCGTGACATTAAATTTAAAAGCCATTGTATTTTTATAAATAATTTATGTGTTACATTTCCGTAAAAGCTGTTATGAAACGTTCTTATCTAGTTAGTAAATATCTGCAACTCTGGGAATATACATTATTATGTTGTGTTTGTAACATAAAGATCAACTGGCGCTATTCCAGCTTTCCTTAAAAGGCTATTTATCAGTTATGGCTAATAATGTATGCATTCGCACACGATATTAAAGAACATATTAAAAGTAACCAAAGAATAAATGAAGAAGGAAGATAAGCTCAAGAAAGGAAACGATGAAAACAATTCAACCTTTAATTTTGAAAATAGCATGTCGCTTTTTGCGAAAAATTTGTTAAAGCTGTTTACGATTACAAAAGTTTCCGGTATTTTTATCTTTAAACATTTTACTTGTAACATAAAAACAAACCAAAAACCCACAGCAAAAGGCAAAAGCGGGATATTGATTGTGTACTTCATGATTTTTAAAATTGTACCCATGAGTTAGCAAGCCAATTATAATACTTCTGATCGCCTTACTAGTTACTAAAATCAATTCCATAAGAATTTTGGGACAAGATAACTGTATTTTTTAACACGTGAAAGGTACGTCGAATCCATATTGATTTTAAAATTCCTATGATTTAAAGATCACCTACAAAATAGGAAATTAATTCAGAAAAACCTATATTTGGCGTTATTGCTAGAAATACATTTAAATCAAACAAATGGGAACTAAATTATTTGGTTGTTGCCATATTTTGTAATAATTTATCAATTTATTGCCATATATGTCTAACTAAAGATACGAAGCTATTTTAAAACTCTTAATTGGCAATTTTTTAATTGAATTACAAGACGCTTGGGCTAGCAGTTAATCGCAGTCAATTAATAGTGACATGAAATTATTAAAAAATTAATAAAACCGACAAATTTATTACGATTTATTTCTCGAATTTCTCGATTTTACCACCGGTGGCAAATTAATAAAATATAAAAATTTCTTTAAAAAACTGTTGGTATTAAGTTTCCTAATAAATTTCAGTCGCCTGTGTCCAATTGCTAGAAGTTGTTTATGTCTTAATTTCTATAAAACCGCGATTTAAATTTCTAAAATATGCTAAAGCTTTTTCTTGGACTATTCCTAACATATTTCATAGCTTGATTATTATATTATTTATATTATGCACTGCGTTTCTTTCAAAACACATTACTTCTTACAATAAACAATATCTAAAGACGACACATTACTTGACTTAACCTTGCGATTAATAAAACTTTTAATACCCGATAATTATAATTTTTTTCAGGTGTTAATAAAAGATTTAACATATTTTACGCTGTAATATAAGCATTGTTTTAATAGCCTGCTTGGTACATAGTTTACTGGATGGTGCTTATAAACAGTGGATTTATTATTATGCTTGTGGTGTTCTCAGTGTCACGGCTAATTTATTATTATTACTTTTACCAGCTACAATTTCATCTTAAATTTTACTTTTCTAATTAAAGCAATAAAAAACAATGTAGCAATCATTATATAAATAGGAATTATCAATGGCTTTGTATATTTCAAGGCTGCAGAGATTTAAAAACGAAAATAAAAAAATCTCACGTAATTTTATTGTATATCGAGCAAATAATATAAATATAAAGAGTTTAAATTTCAGTTACCAAACTTATAATTACAGCAAAAAACCCATGGTTTTCCAAACAAAGTGAGTGTTAAGGTTTATTGTAACATTAGAGCTGGTTCATACACTTTAATTCACAAGTATGTACGAGTGTGCACTGTGCATAGTAGAGTGGCGACTTACAGCACCAGATCAATGTTGGCAAATAGTAGAGACAAGCGATACACTATACATGTTATCACGGCCTACTAGAGGGGGAGTCTTGAGGGGCTGCATCCCCGGACCCACAGTCTGAGGGGCCCCCTTTTTTTGTTTAATATGCATTTTAACAGCAAACTGCAAATGAACAGCCAAATATTTCTTTTAACATCATCATAAAGAACAGATTTGTTCATTCACAGGGGCCCACAAAATTAAATTACCCAGGCCCTCTCTTATCTCTAGGTGCGCCCTGCATGTTATAAATGAGTAATATAATAAAATATACAGCTGAAAACTTCTAAAAATATAAGTAATTCTTCCTTCTTAGTTAGTTTAATAAACTTATTTAATATTTAAAAAAATTCTATATCAAATTACATTTCTTCTAGTTGTTCGTTGCGTGTACTAATTCCCAACGGTTATAATTTTGTTCCAGATGCAAGTCTGAATGTCTAGAACCATCTTTACTGCTGATATTTGTGCAGTAGGTAATGGCAGCTAAACGTCAGCAATCCTCGATCGACACAGTCTATGAAAGACGTTATTCTCAAACATTTCTCGAACATTATTGTGCAAATTCATTAATTCATTTCCGCCGGGGTCGATTATATAAACGCAATGCATGCTCTTTGCTCTTGTATCAGTTTATTGCTGCCAAGTTGCCTTTCATACGTTTATTCCTCTACAAAGACGACCGACAGCGTACTTAGCAATTAAACCCATTTTTGCAGAGCAACATACAGATTTATATCTATCAAATACAGCGATATTTTCTAATACACATACATACAAGTACCGTGCAATTGCAATAGGACAGTGGCGTATCTAAGTTTTCTGGGCCCTTGGGTAATATACTATTTTGGGCTCTTACTTAATAACTTTTTATCTTAATTTCTGTGTCTTGATGAATCAATGATGTATTTAATACTGCTGAACTGGTTTTTTTTTTCGTGGAGCAGATATAAAGTTAAATGTTACTGAAGAATTATTAGATTTGATAAGGATGAAAGGAACTACAACAGCTGAGAATCTCTATTTTGTATTAAAAACTGATTTAAAAATAAAAAAATTAGGAAATCGCTTTGAATTAACTACGCTTTGACTAAGAAATTTAAAACCGAATTTTTTAGGGAATTCTTTGATGCCACTGCGTTGCTCAAATTGAAAATTTATGCGCGAAAAAAAAGTTTTAAAATTTCTCCGGACCCTTCACGCTTAGAAGAATCTTCATGTCCACTAGAAAGTGACCACAGCCCGTTACGATTTCATAAAACTTGCAATTGGCTCTATGGCTTAAAAGCTTGCACGGGCCTGAATTAGCGCTTGGTCTGATAAGAAATTAGGTACGTATTTTTAAACCATTTTTGCCAATATCAAAAGTCGTATCTTTGAATGGTTGAATAAATATCCCGAATCTCGGATTCTTCTTCCGGTATTCGAGACTATAAAGAATTGAGTAATTTCTGGGACAGAAAACCTTGCAGGGTCCCTAATTCATTTTACTCACGGATATACGGTAGGTAGCTACGCCCCTGGATGAGATAGGAAGATTCGACGCGTGCAGTTTCGCGAATGCACCAGCGACGGTATATCGCGGCGAGCGCATACAGTTTTAAGGAATGCGGAAAGGTCCGGCCACTTCAAGCACGAATAGAAAGACTGCGTGACGCGATCCTAGGTGATCTAGTATTTATATGTTGCAGCGGTGCAAGCAGAACCGTTAACTTACCGCTGACTCTTTTTGTCCGGCGCGCAATACTTTACGGAGCACATTTTTTCCAACGCATTCAGTTAATTAAGAATGCATAAGGCGATACTTATAATTACTATAGTTTAATAACTCCGGCAAATAACCTACAAGAAACAAGATGGCCTTACATTTTTACGCACGATTATGGCTAGAATATCTCAAACAGTTAAAAAATTCGTAGTATTAATTATTTATTATGCCGAAGGACGTTTGAAAAAGAAAATAAGTAAATATGAAACGTTTTTTTCGCGTCAAGTAAAGTTCATGTCTTAACATAACAACAAATACATGACTTAATTACTAATCAGTTTTGTTTCATTAAAATTCTGCATATCAAACATCGAGTTTAAACTCTTTCAACCTATACAATGTAAAACAGACCTTCATACTTGCAAATGGACAATTAAATGCAGCCAATAATAATCTGGGGTTTTTGGAAAAAAATTATTTAATCACATTCTTTAAAAAAATATAACCCTTGATTCCTTAATTATGCAAAGAAATTTGTAACATGTCAATCGAAAAAGAGTAATTTTTAATCAAGTTTAGTTTACTCGCTAGTTAAAACATTTAAAAATAAATTTCGTTACCGTTAAATGGTCCCCAACTTACTATTTGATATTGTTGTTGCAACATTTCCGTGATGTTTTCGTTGATATTCAATTTCTTTGCTAATGTTGTAACAGCTAAAACACTTTCTTTAAATCCGCAATTATAATTCAAGCTATACCCGTGACCTTAAAAAAGAACAGGACAAAAACGGTACTGAAATCATCTCTTTGTATAATAAATCAATTTGCAGTCGATTAGCGCGAAAGCCAGTTTACCTATGTAATCAATATATTTACATATCTATAACGAATCACATCAAAACTTCTTGCATCAAAATTTAAGATTATACGTATTTGCACGTCTCTCTTTTTCTGATTCTACTTGCATGAGTGAAGATTTGTCAAAAATTATAGATTATTTGCAATGCACCAGTTACATGTTGTCAGAAAATTGCCTTCACCTAACCTACCTGTCAAATTAAATGTATGTTATGTCAAATTTTACAAATACTGCCAGAGTGGTGCGCCGGGGGTGTGGTTTTATCTATATTAAAGTAACGCTACTGGTCGCAGACATTCGTCAAAAAATTATCAAGACTAAAATATTTAATTTCCTCTCCAAATTTATATTTTGGACCAATCAAAAACTCAGATTTCTTAAAAACGACCAATAAACGCATGAAAATCTGTTAATTGCAAGAAGAATATTATCAGTGTATGATTGTTTATTGGTCGAAAACGCAAATTTGACAGGAGGATCAACATCTGACAGGGGAATGTAAAATTATTACCGTGTACTAATGCTCCTATTGGTAGTCTCTAGAAGATTTAAGATTAGTGATTGGTTGAAAACGCAAATTTGGCAGGTGAAGGAAATTTTCATGAAAACAGCTACAGACATCTACAATGTTTTTGAATATTAATCTTAAGTATCTAGCTCTTACGAGACATAATTTTCATATTGGAACTTGACTTTCAAGAGTCTGTATAATAGAAATTCTGAAAAAATATCAATTTATGCATGCTTTGATAAACAACAAATTACAAGCAGATAATTGTTATTGAAAAAACCTATACACCAGAAAAACTTAAATACAGTTTAAGCAACAATCCATAGAAAAAAGACATTAGTTTGATATTATTAAAATAAAATAGCAAGGTCGAACTACTGTACTTTAATTAAGAATACTTTTCGCGAGGTCGCCAGGTGTCTTGAATAATCCACATCGTTAATGCACTTTCGCGTTATTACTGTGTCATCGAACAATGCCCCTTCGAATTATCGGTATGATTTAAACATTCGGCCGGCTTGTTTTTGGAAATTAATTGTTATACAGAGAAGTGCATGGCATTGAACATAAGTTTACAGTTGAACACATCAAAACCGTTCATGGGTCCTTCACCTTATGTGCTGCCTGAATTTAAACCGCCTTATTTGGTACGCCTTACACATGCCGATCAAGGTATCAAAAAATTCCGATGCTTTAAAAATACGCCGCGACAAGCCGGGAACAACTGTTTTACATTTCGACTTCCATGAACGCCGAAAAAAAAGTATTGCGAAAACGGGTTTAAATTTGAATATCTCACAATGAATAATTGTGCTGATACACTTAATTCGTGTTTCCTAATCTGTGATGAATAACTTCAATGAGTTTTTTTGATACTGATGGCAGTAGCATAAACCAAAATTTGCTATCACAGATTTTGAAACAAAATATTGCGTCTACAACAAGAACTTTAAAGAACTTTGCGTCATTTATTCATACGAATCATTTTTACTGCTTACACTTTTTAATTTTTCTATTGAGATTAAGAATTCAAGGAAGGGAACATAATAACCAAAATAAGACAGCACAGGGCGAGATGGTTGGGATATGTCTTTAGAGCAGACGAGAACATCCAAATCAAGTCAGCGTTACAATGGGATCCCGGAGGAAAGAGGAGACGTGGCAGACCTAGGTCAAAATGGATGCAGGAAGTGATGGACGACCTGAGCAGGGCAGGAGTTAGAAATTGGAAAGAAAAAGCGAAACATAGGGCAGAATGGAGAAAAGTTGTGCTTAGCATATGCTAATAGACTGGGACTGATCCTCCCAAAACAAAGGATCTAGAAAGCTTGAAAGCGGCTCAGCCTCACTGGGGGTATAGCCACCATATGAATGAATTGAGATAAAAACTTTAAAATCCCACGTTGTACCATAAATTAGAAACAGAAAAGAATATGCAACATAATCTATAAACTCTAAACCAGGAATTGGAAAAAATCAATATGAAAATACAGGAAAAACTAAGACTATGATCGTTACAACGGAGAATAAAGGGCATAACATCACTTTCAGTGGGTTTTGGTTGGATCAGGTAGAAAGCTTTAAATATTTTTGTTATAATGCTCAGGGAATTTACAAATAATTTGCTTGTATCTTGATTTTTCTTAAAACACAAACCTGAACAAACGTAATTTTTGATTGGCAGCAAGTATAAACTCTTGTTATAGTAATAATAATGACTAAATTGTAACAAGGCATATATTCGTTGGTCGAAAACCATATTTTGATTTTTTTTAAATAATAATTCTTCATACAATAATGTAAAAAATTAATTGTTACAGTTTTATGTTATATTTAAATAGGGTGAGAGATGCTAATTAAGGAAACAATTATAAATAATTTCCTTTATAAGTGGTGTTATTTTTAACTTTTTGGTCACCCCTTAAGCTATTTTTTTCTATCATACATAATTTGAGGTTTTACAATTAGGACAGGTTTCGTTTTTGTTGAAACTGCTTAAAAGTTTTTTCACTAATTTAGTTAGATAACTTATCAAGAAACATACTTGAGAAAGACTTAAGTTCTTACCTTCATCTGTGCTTTATGATATTCAAATTACTAACAACAAAAAAGTACAATACTTGTGATACTGCCTTGGAAAACTATGGTTAATTTTCAACGATAACCCTAAAATACTTCTCCTTATAGCGTTGTAGCGTGTAGACTGACTGATAAAATCAGTAACGAAAACATTCGAAATAACCTAGGAGTAACAGATATTTAAAAAAAGATGGAGACGAATCAATTAAGATGGCTTGGACATCTACTACGCATGCCAGAAAAGAGATACGCGAAAATAGGATGGAAAATGAAGATGGAGGGAAAAAGAAATAGAGGAAGACCAATAATGAAATGGAAAAAAGAAGTGAGGCAGAGACTAGAAGGAAAAGGAGTCAGCTGGAGAGATGTGCCACAATTAGCTAACGATAGGCAGGAGTGGAGAAACTTAATACAGAAAGGTACAAGAAGCCGATTAAGAAGAAGATAGTTTAAGTGATGCAAAAATCGCTAATCTTATTTTTTTCAATCTCAAAAGAAATACATACCAATTTTAATTATGGTAAAGATCGTCTTCAAGAAGGTTTCGTTATTAAACTAACATCTTGTATTTGCTCAATAAACTTAAACTCATGATACCAGTAATAATTCCTCAAGGCAACTGATAATAGAGAAATTAGAAAAACGATTTTCTACTTCCTAGAAAAACATGAATCATTAAAATAATGATCGGCAACTTAAAAGGTGACAGATTTCCTCCGTTAGATCTCAATCAACTTTACAGGTAAAACCGTGAAATTTGAATGTTAAATTCCAAGGTCCCGTCCAATTATCCTGTTACCATCGATTTTTTATTCCTGTTTATCACAAACATTTTTTTAATTGTGTTGTTACGTGTGGATTGTATACGTGCATGGTAACATTTCTGGGCAATGCAAAGATCAAGCTGCCCGCGGGCACGGCCTGCTAGACACATACCGTTATACATACCGTCGCAGTGAAAGCGACAACCGCGTGTGTGAGATCCACCAGAGGCCACTCGATCGCACTGATGTGATGGATTCCAACCGAGAGTGGAAAGTTCGCTAATCGAGATCAATCCACTAAATTACCGGGGTTTACATGTGTGTAGCTTAATATTAGCATAGATTAACCGTGGACCATTTATTTCGATTAGAAATTTGTCAGTGTTATTATACAGCAGGTTAATAACACTGGTACACAATATGCCTTTGATAAATTGTTTCCTTGTGCGTGACACATATATCAGGACTTGTTTTTTGTGCCGTTCATAGATGTGTCTTTAGTATATTTCCATATCTAGAATTCTTTTAAGTACAGAACATCCATTTATACACTAATTCTACAAAATCTTATTCGTTCCAATTTGATATAGAGACAGTTTTCACTTTACGAATTTTCGAGTTACGAACACTTGCTGTAAAGAACATCAAATCCATGTCTGACGATAAAATAAGAGTGTTTAAATGAAAGAAAAGTTTTCAAGAAACGTACAAACTCAAATTTGCATGTTCATGTGTTTCAGAAATGTAATCAGTAATCAGAAAAAACTTGGAAAAGGCTCAGCACTCAGGGGTTTGGAGCAGTCCAATTTTTTAATTGCTCCGCTCCAGCTTCGCTCCGGCATCACAATGCCTGCTCCAGCTTCGCTCCATGCTCCAAATATTGTTAACATTTTTAAAAAAAGTTTTTTTTTGATTATTTTTTCGGATATTTGAAAAAAAAAAGTTTAAAAGAAAATTGTACATAACAAACTGGAGCAGTGGAGCAATCAAAATAATTTGCTCCGGACTCCGCTCCTGCTCCTAGCAAAAACTCATTGCTCCACTGCTCCATGTTCCGCTCCAAACCCCTGACTGCACAACATAACGGAACAGTCCTACACCTAACAGTATAAGGACCCATGACTTAATAAATAAATAATTAAGATAAATATGATTACAATAAGCTTCCACATTTTCCAAAAAATATAACGGTATTTTCGAAAGCTAGCACTAAACCACCAAGTCAATAATTTTGGCCATAAAAATGATCGACAATTTACAAGTTTAACACATCAATACAACACGCTTTCTAGATTAAAATGTTGGGATTGTGTTTCAACGTTAAATAACGTCTATATTTGTTAAGGACCTGACTAACATTTATCTAGTTATTCAAATCTTTTAACGAAATTCACAACAAAATCTAGCAAATGTCTTTTACTGCTGATTTAAAAAAATGTTTTATTTGTCTAGGCAGGTTTATATTTATTTAATTGCTTATTTATTCACAAGAAGTCAATTCACACTTTGTTTTTGTACGATTAACGACCAGGCGACACCATAAAGTGGTCGATTCAAGGGCTAAACCGATCGATTAGCACATTGGAAATGAGATTATCGTGTTATCCGTCAATAAATCCAAGAATAGCCCTAGGCTCACACATCAACCGCTTTAATCTCTTGGACAAATTCTCAGTTAGGTCAAAGCAGATTAGACCTAGCAGCAGGCACTCGACTAAAACGCACTTCCTCGCCAAGACTTTCTCAATCGATAAATTTTGTATTTTTCTAACAGCGAACGTGACGCGAAAAAACCGTGAATGCTAAACCCGATGATTTAAATCTTTGCGTGTTTATTAGGAAAAAATCAAAAAAGCACCGCCCGTGTTTTTATGCTTGTTGCTGCACAACGGACATTTATTTTGGTTTTCTCTACATGATTTCGCGATATCCAGCCAATAAATCTCGAAATTCAGCTGTTAAGTCAATAATTTAGTAGGTTAATTCATTGATATATTTGTCAAAGTCGAAGAAGCTTGATTTACAAGCCGAATCGGTCGTGTTTTCGAGCCGATCGGCCGGTTATCGTGAAGAAACCGCGTCGCAGTTTCTAAAAATGTGTCGTAATTCATTCAAAAATATCTACAAAGTTCGTAGACTTTGTCATACGATACGGAGACACTGAATATTGTTGTATCTCAATCAGTTCGGGCGATTTCATATATTGGAATAGCTGTAATAAATTAATTTGATATACGGCGGTGTGTTTATTTACCAAGTTGACCATTGACAGCCTAAAATAAACAGGTCCATTAATGGCGAATATGAATTAACGCGTTAACCATGAAATTTTTGTTTCGTGTGAGTTTGTCGCGATAAAAACCTGTCTCCTTGATCGATTACAGAAGCATTAATTAGGGCGGCGATGATGTAATCAGAGGTTTGGAGCAGTCCAAATTTTTAATTGCTCCGCTCCAGCTCCGCTCCGGCATCAAGATGCCTGCTCCAGCTCCGCTCCATGCTCCAAATATTGTTAACATTTTTAAAAAAAGTTTTTTGATTAAAAAAAAAATTTATAAACAAAGTTTTAATTTTATCGTATATGTAGAAGATGGTCAAAAATAACAACATTTGACCATAACAAACAAGTTAAGTTAAATAAATGTTTGAAAAAACAGATTATTGATCTTCAAATGTTGAAAAAAGGAAACAAAAGTAGTTTTTTTTTAAATTTTATATAAAAAAAACTGGAGCAGTGGATCAATCAAAATTATTTGCTCCGGGCTCCGCTCCTGCTCCGGGCAAAAACCCATTGCTCCACTGCTCCGCGCTCCAGCTCCGAGCTCCGCTCCAAACCCCTGGATGTAATGGATTTAATTTTTGAGTGAGGAGTTTGCTTACCGTTTTCCAACAAAAATTTTACGCAAACACGTTTAAGATTACTTAAACGCTGAGGAAAGCTCAAAAAATATAGGAGTTTTCGATGAAATGGGAAAAAAGAGCAAAAGATATGTACTGATTCTGTTTTCAAAATTCAAACAACTTTAACAGTCCCGAATATAAAATAAACATTGTAGAATCATTAATTTTGAATTCAAAAATACACATTTCCATGTTATAAATAGAACGCAAACAATTGAATCTTGGTATTTGTTTATTGATACCTTTTCAAATGTTTTTTTGAAAATACAGAGTAAAAAGAACGGTGACAATTTTAACCCTAAATGACACAGAATTTAGGCTATACAGGGTGATTCAGTTTGACTGTCGCACCCCTATAACTTTTTATTTTAAAAAGAAACTTCCATAAACTTCATATTTTTCTAAATCGTGGAAAATTTTCGATCAAATGACGTTCAAATGTTTTTTTTTTACGATAAAATATGTCGGACTAACGATAGCCAACTTTTTTTTATTGATTGCTAAACCCAATAGTGCATTAAAAAATTAAGCATACATAGGAAAGTTTTTGAGAAGAATAAGTTTAGCCCTATAAACTCTCTTAAAAGTACAAAGTTATAAAAGGTGCAACAGTCAAACTGAATCACCCTGTATATGCTCACCCAAAAATGGCGTTATTTTGTCTGAAGAAAACTTTGATATTATTTTTCTTAATGGGGTGTCAAATTTTAACAGTTTTCGAGCACACATTTTAATTAATATACAGCGTAATTCAAAAAGTCTGCAACAAATGGAAAAGTTTTTATTTTCGATTTCTCAGAAAATTATTTTGTTTATAAAAGTTGGTGCATGGTCTAAAACTAATTTTAAGAGGAAAAAAGTTTAATAAAAAATCATAGGACACTAGATTTTAGCGATTTTTGAAATATTTGCACGAGTAAAGTGCCATATGACTTTTTATTGAACTTTTTGTTTTCTTAAAATTAGTTTTAGACCATGCACCAACCTTTATAATGAATATTATTTTCTGAGAAATCGAAAATAAAATTTTTTTCTATTTATTGCACTTTTTGAATGACAACGTATAATCAATTTCAACTTCTATAGAAAAATTACCTCTGGATAAAGTTCATCTGATAAAACAATTGTATTGAATTTGCTCTGTTTCCTTCTCGTCTTATGATTAAATATGTCCTTAATAATGCATATTAAAGCTTTTTATAAATTTCTTAAAACTACCATACGCTGATGTAAAATTTTCGTGAACCTTTAGGTATCTTTATCTCATTTAAAAAACAGTTATTACGATTTCTCTATGCTAATGCAATTTTTTTACTTTGCGTATGCCATCTATTAAAAATTGCTTTTCGATTTGGTAGTAGATTAAACTTCGCCGGTCCCTAATTTGGTATAACGTTACTCTGGCGATTTTGATCTCTCGAGATTCGCGAATTGTTATTATATGATCCAGTTTGGCAAACAGTATATTTTGTGAATTTATGCACTATGGTATTTCTACATACTTATAAAATTGTATACCAAGTGTTTGCAATATTTGACATCTTTTTTCGTTAGAACTTAATAGCCTTACCGATTATTTAAACAATCAATTTATAATCTGTTAATATTTTATACCTAAAACAGTGAAAAATTCATAGATAATAAATCAAAAATATTTGAAACGTTTGTTTGTAAATGTCACCTATTAGGTATATCTGCTGCAGTATCGTTCCTGAATTTAAATAATCGTGGCTTATTTTCGTTTATATATTAAAATTACAATAAATAAATGTCATTGTAAGAAATCACGCTATATAATAAAATTCCAATAAACAAATTATTGATATAAAATCTTGCTCGCTTATAAATCATTTAAAAAAATATCTGATTTATCTTGGCAAATTACTATATTTTAAACTGTGACAGTTATTTTTACAACATCGCTTTGAAAGAAACTTATGCTGCGGCCATTAAAAATGTGCACACATTTGACACACACTAGAATATCACTCCACATCTAATAAAAAGCAATAAAACAGCGTGTTGTCTCTAGAATTCTTCCATTCTGGATAGTTAACAAGATATGCTATGTCAAGAAAAATGCACGAATAAATTAACAAAATTTATTGCCACATAATTAAATATATAACAGAAATATCTGGAGAGATTTTTGTAAACTTTTAGTCTTGACGGTAAATTATCCGGTAGACTTGTTATCAATAGTACTTGGGGCCTACTAAAACCATGCAAAGATTATTGTGACACGCGATGATATAGGGTGTTGCAAAAATGTTTTAAATCGTATGCAATAAAGAAACTGTAGGAGTCAAAGGATCGCTGAAAGCTGTGAAACTTGCTTAAGAGTTATTGTATTATATATTTGTTGTACAAGGAACTATATTTTTTATTTATTGGTGTGAAAATTTAATACTGCATCTATAAGAAATAAAAGACTTACTGCACATTAGAAAAATCGAACGGTTTTAATGGGTTAGTGTACATTTTGTGTACATCTTTATCTCAAATTTCGTGTTAATTTGACATTTTGTCGCTTTTTGCTATATAAACAAATTTGTGGCGTGCTAATTTCTAAAATAATACTGAGCATTAGAAAAACTGCAAATGCCAAAGAATGCAGACAAATTTATCTACAGGGTGGTCCACTTTTTTGTAGCAGAACTTTAAGAGTCGATACAAAAACTCATTTTAAAGCGAATATTCCACATCAACATGGGCCCATAAACGCTTCATTTTAAAGTTACAGGGTGTTGAAACTTTCGAAAAAATATCGATAATTTTTAACCGTTTTCCAACCAGTACATAAATTTAAACCAAATTTGGTAAACAGCACCACCTTACAGGTTACCACATTCATTGTGAATGTCAAGCCCCACTAGCAACCAGTGGTGGAGTTGAGGGGGTTCAGTTTCAATAGATTTTATTAAAAACTAGTACGGCCCTGCTCAATTTTTCGCGAGAATAGTTAAATAAATCAAATTTGGCGCCAAACGGTGACAGATACGAAGAAAAGTCAAGAGGCACTTTTTGTTTAGAATAAAACACTCTACCCAACAACAAGTTCTAGTTTGATTTTGACAAGGGCCGTACTAGTTTTTATAACGACGTAATTTTTACTGTGTGATACCAAATATGTTCTAAGTTCAATTTTTGTAACCTTACTTCAAAGCCTCAGATTGAAACAATAATTTACTTACATAAATGTTGGCATTGGTAGTAAAGTAGAATCGGTCCTTACCTGAAAAAAAGGAAAAGAATTAATACATAAATTCATTAAAATAATAGTTTGTATCAGTTTTGAAAACAGTTGAAATCACCAGCGTTTTAAGCAACAATGATTTGGAAATAAATAAGTAAACTTTCGTTTGTGTTCCCTTTTTTTAGCATATCTAGTCGATACTTCTATTTTCCACTCCTAAACTTGACAAGTATCAAATTTCGTTGCCCAATTTTGAGTCAACTGGGACGCCATTTAATTTATTACTACTAATATTACATCTAGTTTGAAACGCCTACACAGCGAAGATTTATTTACAAAACGTAAGGATCCGATAATTCTTGTAAACAATTATAAAGGCGCCACTTAACTCACCTGATGATAATACATTAAAATTGCAAAATAGGAACGAAAAAAAATTGTTAGCACTTGTTAAGTGACGTATTTATTGAAAGGCTTGATGTTTATGGCAGGTGTAAAGGTGTTAAGGCAGTTGTTATTTACCATATTCTTTCCGATCAAAAATGGTGATAGTTATAGCACAAATCTAGCATTAAATAAGTCCATGAATATGCATATAACGTGGTTGGAGCATGTATCCGATGTCTAGCATGTTCACATCGGTACAGCGACAGTTGTGTCGACTTACTTTATTGATTCGCCATACATTTTATAAAGCAATACCGGTATCAATTTACATGTATCGATTTCGCCAAGATGTGTGTATGGCCTGAAATTTTGTAAACAAAATAAAAACCATTATTAGATCGAGGAAAGTGTTGCGCGACCGTACCGTATCTGATTTCTGCCTTTTATAATATTTCAAGTACAAGGTGTAACATTTAAAAACATTGCTTCGACGTCTATTAATACGACCAAGGTTAAATAGTAAGTATAACTGATTATTAGAACATTAAATATGAAAAATCGTATCGCGCTGTATAGAGGTAACCTTAAATATCTCGAGTATAACGTAATGTTGACTAAAAAAAGATTTTTATGTGGCAATAAATAATGGTGAACTACTTCCGAAACCAACATTAAAGTCACAATGGAAGTGATATAACACTTTTTTCCACAAGGAGAGTCAGAAGCTATCAGAACCCTGTACAGGGTGGTCCAAATTCGATGAGATTGCATGGGTATCTCGGTTAATAGTCAAGATAAAGAAACGGTTAAATTACCAAAAATGTGCAGTTTTTTAAGAAAAATTCAGAACAGTTTTCAAAAATATTCTATCATTTCCGGTTTTCGAGTTATCGAATAAAAAGTGTTTTTTTGTCATATTAATAATGTGTCATATCTCCGTCATTATTGTAAATATCGGAAATATTTATGAAGATTATTTTTAGATATTTTTACGTTTAATTTGATTATACTAAAAAAAAATATTTTACGCTCGCCGTTAAAAAGTTATGACACAAATTTACCTTTTTTTGAATGGGAGCGATAGTTGGCTATGACCTATTTAAATTCCTTATTTTTTCCCATTCCAAATATATAAGGGTTAATGTATTTATTTTCAATAATACGCAAGTTACGAAGGTTTTTTAGTTTTTTTTTTTAAAGAAAATTATAGCAGGCTGTGAAAACAAAAATCAAAACTCATGTGGTTACAAGTTACCAAAAAAAAATGAATTTTATAGTCGGATAGCATTTTGTCTTCTGATTTTAATGATATATGACACTATATCTAAAATAATATTATAACACAATAATTTGGGAAGAATGTATTTTGTCCAATTTTTTAATTAAATGATCTTATACAAAAAATAAATAAAATAAAAAACAAAACAATTTTTTTGTTTTTTTGTTGAAACTGTCAATTTGACATTAATATGATTGTAATTACTTGTATAATTTGCAACCAGCTAGAAATTCTTTGATATTTGTGCTTTTTTGCAATTTTTATTTTCACTTTGTTTTGGTAGTACATTTTTAATTTATTTATTTATTCGCTATCCCTTCGGATATTGTTAATATAATTTTTGTCAATTATGGAAAATAAAAGGTGTTACAAATATGATATTGTAATTGTTTTAATGAAGTATTAAATAAACGGTTGAAAATTTAAAAAATTATGTGTATATTATGACATTTCTCGAATTTCTTAAAAAAGTGTTGATTGTCATATTTAATAAAATGGTTTTCACAAACAAAGAAAAACAGAACTTATCAAAGAATGTCTAGCCGGTTGCAAATTATACAATTAATCACGATCATATTAATGTCAGTGACAGTTTTAATAGAACAACAAAAAAATTGTTTTGTTTTTGTATAAGATCATTTGATTAAAAAATTGGACAAAATGAATTTTTCTCAAATTTTTGTGGTAAAATATCACTTTAGATCATAAGTGTCATAGACATTGAAATCAGAAGACAAAATGCTATTCGACTATGAGAACAAAATTTTTCCGCAGTATTTAAAAAAATGAAGTTGATGTTTCTGGAGAGACGAAACGTTGTTGGAAATTTTATGTTATTTCAAAATATACATCGTAAGAAGTGCCCATGAAGAAGTGCTTCCAGATTGCCAATATTTTAAAAAATGTAGGAAATAGGAAAAAAAAAAACGAAAATCAATTTTTTCAGTTTTTCTTGAATAACGTTTGAACTAAGACAGCTATGAAAATTTTCTTTGCAGATATTTGATGAGCATCTAATTTCGCAACTTTGCCCTAATTTAACCGACCTCGTAGCTCTTCCGATAAGCGAGATCCCCATGTATTTACTCAAAATTGGGACACCCTGTATATCTATATATCCAAAGACAATATCAACAACATCTTAACGTTTTTGTACCAAGGAACTTGCAAATCCTGTTTAAACTCATAAACCTACCGTAATTTCTGACACTTTTATTTAAAACGGGTAACTCAAATTTGATTTACGTTACAGCTTTGCCGTATGCGCTAATATTTCATCATAAATTACACAAAAATTTAATAGAGACGTCTTCCTCCATTTTCAAGATTTGCTGTAAAATAATACTGATAGATAATAAAACTGGATACTGCGCAATAAATTTAAAAATACGTCAAAATAATCTATTAAATCAGGATTCCGGCAAAATGTGTTTAGCAAAATGATAATGACGACCAATTTTCGATTAATTTACAGGCATCCATGTAGGTCCGTCCGCGTCACTCAGAATTTATGACGATAAATTGTGAGGTAGCAGTTTCCGCTCTTAAAGAAGCGGGTTTTTGCCCAAAGTCACATTAAAATTTAAAATAATGATTTATCGGTTTCAAGGTTTTCACAGAATTTCAGATCGTATTAACGGTATTTTCCGTATTATAATTTTGTGAAGTGAAAAACGATCCTTGTAGATCTAAAAAGAAGAAGACTATCCATATTTGAATCTTGTTGCAACAAGAACACACCGAGCAGAATCTTGACAGCTCCGGTCAAAGGTAAAGCAAAATACCAATTGCCAACATAACCGATATTTAGCACATGTCGTGTATATTAGTCTACGAGAAACAAACGACTGTCACGACCGTTGTCAACTGTTTATGTCAAAGTAGTAATATCAATTAAAATGCATTACAATAATAAAATCGCATACATACAACAAACTGTTTTGCAATTAATCAATCTTAATTAGCGTACGTAAAATGTTAATTGAACGATTAGGTATTAATTAGTAATAACCATCTACAACTATTTCAGGACTGTAAAGGTAAAACCTATTAAATAACGGATAAGAGTTGTACGCATTTGTTTCTTGTCTGTTTTGGTATCAATTCAATCAAATCAGCAGTGTCATTGTAACAGCGACAGCGATAATTAGTCAAGTGATAACAAAGACTTTTGTTTTTAAGGACATGAATTATTCATATATTTTAATCAGGCGAATATTATATTACAAATTTTTTGTTAGTCTAAAAAAATAAATCCGGAATGTATTACAAAATCCTGAAATCAGAACTCTAAGTGTGCAGTTTAAGCCTCATTTGCAAACAATGAATGTATGTAGAGAGCTAATTAACTGGAACTAATAGTAAAAACGTGTGTGGTTTAATAAAGACATGTACGGCGCTGGAAACCAATATGTAGTAGGTCATGAAATAGGCAAAAAAAGACGAAAATTAACCTGAATTCCTTTACAAGCCAGGAGCAGTTAAAAAATCAAAAACCACAACTACACAACAAAAGCTAGCCGATTGATTGTCAATGGTGTGAGTTGGGAATACAAGGCAACAGTTGAGTGCCAAATTCTACAAATAATTGAGTATACAAATGGCAAAAATTCGCAAATTTAGAATATGAAATCTTAACGAACTTGAAGGTATCCTATTTTGGCAGAACATTCTTACGACACGGTGTACTGGTAATAAGTACCTACAGAATTTCACAAAAAAAATCAAACAACATGTGATTTGAAGATCTAGTGAGGTATTTTTAAAATTGATCCATTTCAATTCGATTTTTTTTTTAAATCACTTAATTATTCCAATTAATAATTAATGGACACTTATTATATTCTTCATTACGCTTGTGTAGCATGTATTACTGTACATATACCTTATCTTCAGCCAAAATAACTTGGTCATTAGCAAAATGCAAGCTATATACTTTCCTTCTCCTATGGATACACCCATGGGTTTGCACTGTTTCTTCTAATTCTCTAGGAGTTCTTCAAAATATATTTTAAACAATTTATTTGCGATACAGCAGCCCTACCTCAATCCTTTCGTCTGGATACTTTTTTCCTGTTTTTACTGAACTGGTAATGTTTTCATACGTATTCCGTACAAAGTTTAAGTACAAATATTGGTGGAAAACCCTTATTCTTTAATACCTGCCAGAGTTTAATTGATGGGACTCTAATAAGCCTATTGAAGAGTAATGATTATCAAGTGCGTTTCCTCCTCTGGATTCATTTTGTTCTTCAGAGTCTGTTCAACAGTTTTCTATTCTATTCTTCAGAATCTTTCCGTATAGTTTGCTCGACAAATTGGTTACACTAATTCCTCTATAGTTTAAGCAGTTATTTCTGTCACCTTTATTCTTATAAATATTACTTGAATAGTTCTTCACGTCTCAAAAATTTGTTGAATATATACGATAGTATCTGAAATGGACCATCTGGTCTGTAGAAATTTAAACTTAATGTCAGAAACATTTCAAGCCTTTGCCGTTACTTCTAGATTTTCCGTGTTTTAACTTAATATGTATTAAGCGTTATCGTGTTGGAAATATTCCAAGAAGATACCGCACCAACACTTTACAGAAAATTCCTTAAATATTTGCTTGGAAATTAAACGAAATTGGTAATTTAAAAGCAATATTTTACCATTAATCATTTCAATCTGAGCGTCGCGTTCGCGCGTTCATTTTCTTAACGAAATTCTTGGCATACGATAAATTTTTTACCTACTTCATATTAATCAGCGTTAAAAGTGACTCTTAACAATCTATAAGTAGAACATGAATTCCAAAAATGTTCTATTTCTTCGCGCAACACTTCTTTCGTAAGAAAGTCGTTTCTATACCGGCTCGGTCGTGCAATTTCATATCTATTCTTTCAGCTGCAAATGTCTACTAATGTTAATTGTATGCATGTTTTTTATGGAGTATAATTTAACCTTTGCAGCCGAATCAGATGTAGAATTATTTATTAATGGCCTTGTTATTAAATTTTGTAGAGCAAATGATGTATGAGCTTACAACCAATAAACATTATTTATAAGGTTACTCATACAAAATAGGCTTAAGATTAAGTGCGTGTTACCGAAATTTTATGTGGTCTCGTAAAATGAAATTTATGTGTTATGAATGATCTGAATAACACAAAATTTTGAATAATGATACACATACTGTTACGCCAAATTGTTTGTTAACGTGTAATTATGTAACAAGTCCATTGATTTATTGGTGTTTTTATGTTCGGTTTTAAAAAGGACCTTTACTCTATTGGACGCATTCTGCAAGTAACGCGGATTAAAAGTGACTAATCGTTGTCACTTATAAGTTTTAAGCGCTTTGTAAATCATGTGTATTTTAGGATATTAATAAGTTTAATAAAAAATCACTTATTTACTGTTTTATGCATAATCAATCTCCTGTTAAAGTACTAGACCAGTTTCGAAATACAACATATTTTTAAAATCCTTATTAGTTACTTCTCCGATCCTAAAATTTGGCGCACAAATCTTTTTAAATAAAAGTAATATGGAGGATTTAAGGCAGTGGTCTCAAACTGGCGGCCCGCGGGCCGCATCCAGCTCCCAAAGCAATTTTACACGGCCCGCGAATACATTTTAGTTATGTATTTGTTGTAAATACGGTACTTATAGTTTTAGAGACATAAAGATATAGGACTGAGCTTATGTGCGCGACTACTATTGAAGGAAAAAGAGACAGAATGAACAGGTTGGGGCTTTGTTTTTGTCACCGCATGCTTGTATGCCAGGCCACAAGACTGGGGTAATTTGGGAGAACTTCCCACGTCCGTACAATCAGTAAATATAGTTGTAGTAAGAAATAACAAAGTTTATAATTATTTACATACAAACATAAAAAATGTATCTTTTCTGTATGTGTCGAAGAAAAATTTTGTAAATAAAGGCAATAGCTTGTATGTATATTCACTCTCATTTTGTGAAAAAAAAAACCGGCCCGTCTACATTTACATGGTGCATTCGGCCCGCATGCAATTTGAGTTTGAAACCACTGTTTTAAGGAAATGTACATTTTTCGTTTTCATCGTGGCCCTACGTAACAGGATGAATTATTGAAAATGTAAAACTGGATTATTGTTACGCATGTAATTCAGGGTTGGCTGCCCACTGGGTAACCCAATAAAACCCGGCTGGGTTTTATTGGGTGGGTTTAATTGGGGAAAACCCGCCCGGTTTTTTTTTAGATTATATGTTTATTATATTAAATTTAAATATTTTTTTTAAATAGGCATATAATGTAGATACCCATAATTTAATCATTTTATACTTTTATATATATGTAATTTATTATACATATAATTAGAAACAGTGAAAAATAAATATTTATGTAATTTTTAGTAAATTATTTATTTAAGACAGATCAATTGATATATAATAAAAAATAAAGGTATATCTAACTTACATTATATTATTTATTTATATAATATCTACTAATGTACAAATAATTTATTAAACATACCTATAGTTCAAATAGAATAATAAATTTGATATTTAAAGTAAAACATAATTATAATAATACCAACTACAACTATTAATTGTTACCAATCTGCTGGTTCTAACCTTAAGTATCTGTATATCTGGACTAATTTCAGGGCTTTTTCGAACCATAGTTTATTTCTTAGTTTATTCCAGCTCAGGCCATATGTGGAAAATATGCGTTCAATTGATGCAGAACTCGCAGGACAATTGTGCAGCGAAATAAAAAAATCGCAAAAATCCATGGGCAATTTTGGGTTTTTTGCACTTTTAACTTTTAATATCTTCCACCATTTTGAAGCACTAAATTTATCGATCACATCGCGGTGAAACATCGATTTTGGGAAGTAATCAGTATCTTGAATTTGAAACGCTAAAAAATAAGTCAGGAAATTTGGATGTTTTTTCATCAGCCATTCTTCTGCAATGAGTTCATCTTCGCTGCTTAGTGATTTTCCCAAATAATTTGGGTCCATAATATTTGCTAAGTAATGTGCCGGTGTTAATGCACTCTGCATTCGTTTTTTAATTAATAGTTTGATTTTTGGTGTTGATAGTATTTCATTATTTATTAAACCGTACCAAATTTCAACGGCAATAGACAAAGAAACATTATCATTTTGTAATGCATCTAAAGCTTTTGATAAGATTGAAAACATCTGTAAAATATTGCAGGCATCCGAATACAATCCACCATTATTTAGTATTTTATGAATGCTATTATCGCATTCGGAATAATGTTCAGATCTAATTATAATTACTTTAAAACAAAACCTGTCATATAGGTTCACACATATTAGTATAATTGGCTTACCTAATTCAGGTAGAAGTCACCTTTTGTATATAATTTTAAATTACTTATTGCTAGAATCGTTTACAGTTAATACCAGGTAGAGCTTCACAGGCAACAATCTTTAAGGTTGTCACAATATGATTCGTACAAAACGACAAAATAATGTTTGGGATCAAAAATATTTACAACTTTTGTAGTATAACTTTTCTGGTATATCTCATAGCCACGGAGAAAAATTCATCTAAAAAAAAGTTAAAAGTTCTCAATAGCGAGCGTCGAATTCTGGACACCCTGTATATGAAGCTAGACATTTAAAAAAAGATTGTCCTTAAAAACGTTTTATTTCGGTCGCAAACATTCAATTTATGCAAAAATTTGCGAAGGCATACGTTGTGGGACAGCCGTAAGTACATTGCGATGTATAGTGAATGCAAACAAATACATTTTTGTGTGATACATTTTTTTAAAATGTATTAAATACATCTATTTACCCGCTTTCTGGTGAAACAATCTAGTTACCCTACATACATAATAGTATATTTAGTTTGTACGATTATCACTTTAAAAAAACAATAAAACCCAATAAAACCCAGCCCACTGGGTTTTATTGATTAAACCCGGGTTTTTGCCAACCCTGATGTAATTGCGCAACTTTTTCCCCATTTAACCGATTTTGTATTTCTAACGGTTTCTGAAATACCCATGTAGGTACTTTATTTTAAACTGGACACCCTGTATACCTTAACAATTTAAAATTTATGATGTCCAAAAAAACATTTCATAAGGTGCATCTTTTTTAAATCTTATCTAGAATATTTTAAGCCAGTTTACAGCATGAACTAGTACGTAGGAATATTTTAATACCTTGACTTTAACAAAAGAAATATTAAAAAATATCTAATCGGAGCTAGCTTTCTTTTTTTTCAAGTTTGTGCTAACGCACTTTTAAAATGCGTCTCCGATTATTGACAACTTCACAAGATAAGCCTCATAAACGTTCACAATAAAATGAATAAAACGCGGTCGGTCAATGCATTCTTTATAGCTTTAGCTTTTCCTCACAGTAACAATACCGACCCGTGCATATTGTTAACCAACGCAAACTTTTCTAGCAACAAGAGATGTTTTGTCACGCGTATCTTTGTACAAAAGTCATACAATTAATTGCGAAATTTGACACAAATACATAACTTCATATTTAAAAGCGTTAGATATGGATCGAAGAGTTCATTGTGATTGTTGTTAAAAGAAACACTTGATTTGAAATTTTGACGAGCAGTTTTTGAACAACGGGAACGCTTTGTCACGGATGCGATGAAGCAATTCGTTAGGGACGGTGTGTTAAAGAGTAGGCTTTGATTTAATAAAGGAGCAGCTATGATTGAAAAAGACAATGTAATTACGCAAATTAGAAGAGGTTGTAACAATTTTTGTAGAAGACGAATATATTTTTGTCCACAAATTATAAAAATCTGGGAATTTTATCATTTAGATACTAATAAATGCCAACAGAAAGGGAAAAAAACAACAAGCAGACTTTTTTTCACAAAATAAAGAAGATGTAAGGTAAAATTTTGCTTGAATACACAAAGAAGGAACCAAAATTGTAAGTGAAGAACCTCGAACTTACTTCAGTTAAAAAGAAATTTTTCAAAAGTAATATCATTGCTCTATCAAGTTATTACGGTCAATTTAAAATTTGAGCTAAATCTTATTTATCATTACCATTGTTGTAATTACGAATGAATTTGGGTTATGGTTATTTCGTGAGTAAAAAGAATAAGAAGCTAATTGCAGATACATTTCGATCTCTAATTATCAATATAAATGTCGGATATCAGCATAATTGCTTGTAAATTCGTCTGATCTTCAAGGACCAACATTCAAATTCTTAACGAAATATTGCAACAGAAACTTAAAAATCGCTGAAGATTGCAGCAGAAAACAACAGTTACTTTTATGCACGATATCATTTGTTTAATCACAATTACGGCCTTAAAAACGTTTTATATAACAATTTAAAACTAAAGCAACTGGTTTACACACACAATAGGTTTGTTCCAGCAAGTCTATGTACGATCCAATCAGGATTCTGCGCAGTATCGGTATCGCGTTCAAGAACAGTCTCTGATAGTTCACCAGACGGTTAGTAGGCTGTTCCAACTGTTCTGTCTAATAAAAGTGGTGTAATTTTGTCTGTAGAAAAATTACGTATTAGGTTTGTTCCAACAAGGCAATGTACTATCAGGATTCTGCGCAGAATATACAGGGTGTCCCCATTATCACCGCGAATATTTTAAGTGGTGATAGAGGACCTTTTTCTAAGAAAAAATTTCAAGTAAATTTTTTTCCTAAAATCAAATGCTAAGCTGATATCAACACTTACTTGATTTTTTTACACTTCTGCATTTATAAGACTCTGTAGCCGAAAATATCAATTTTATTGTAAAATACCTTAAAGCTTTTTAATAAAACATGAAATTATCTACAAAATTAATTTTATTCATTTTTTGTCTACAGGCAATGGTTTGAGAGTTATAAAGCAGTTTGTACAAAAAAATGTAAAAAATTAACAAAATTTAATTATTTCTTAGACTTTGCAACCGCTGTATCTTTAAAACGAAAGGTTGTACAAAAAAACCGATGGCCCATTCCGGATAACAAATTTTATGGGCTACAACTTTGGTCAAGTGAAGTTTTTTGAAAATCAAACCGTTTTTCCGGAAAAGCTGAAAATATGGAATAGAGTGCAAAAACAAAATTTCCTACAAACTAGTCAGTGTACGGTCAGAATAGTTCTTGGATGAAGGCATGCACTAGAACTTGGATTTTCACAAGCATGCGCTGTTCAAAACTAACGTGAGCTCTGGTAGCTATGCATCGCCCTCCCAATCCCATTTAGTACTGGATTCTCAAGGTATTTACCCCTTGCGATGCGCACATTTCTATGAACCCAATAGACACAAATGTCATTTACAGTTAGGCCAGTCGTAAAAGCGTTCCAACAACGGCCAATACTGGGCAATACATTTTTTAGTACATAGTTCACGCATGCGAATAAACCAGTTCATGTATTTATACATGGATTGGTTTTAAATCGCTTGTTGGAACAAAACTATTAACAAATATCTACTCACAGAACGTTCAAAGTATGATTTAAAATATGGAAAAAGTACAAATACTTTTGCACTTTTTTTCTGTGAAACTAGAACAATTTTTAAATGTAAGCAATTGTCTTAAAATCAGACACGCGTTATTGACACTCTAAACAACAACTTTCAGTTTAATAAGATAAGAACGATAAAGAAAACCACATAACCGCTACCATAGCCATATTAATTTGTTTAAGAAACTAAAAAGCCAAGAGCATTTGTAGATTTAGAGAAGGTTTTTGACCGAATACCAGGGGGAGAGGTGTGGAGAACATTAAAAGAAAGAAGAGTCGGAAGGCATTTGATTAAAGTCATATCAAGTATGTATAGACAGTGCCGAATACTTAAATAAACATTTCAAATAATAATACAAAAGTGATAACTACTTTAAAAATTTAAAAAACAGCGATATTTTTTAAGTTTTGCCAAAGGAAGCGGAAATGCTAACCAAATTGAAAATTGAAGTAAAAAATCTTACGTAGTTTTTGATTCTGGACAGCTGTTATGTTTACACTTTTGTCGTAAAATAATCAGGAGAGCCAATATTTGCAACTATTTAACTGTTCATGGTAAGGTCCTAAGGACGATACTCTCAGTCAAGTGTGTGAAGATAAAAACTAGTGTGTTAAATACTCTTTTTTCTTTAGGTTAAGACACTGCAAAGCGGACATTAAGGGGTTACTGTCTTTTGCTAATTACTTTTTTTTGCATTTTTTTAAGTCGAATTAGCAGACCACTTACGTTGTGTCCAAAATATTCGAATGTGTTGAACCTTACTTAATGTTTTGCACCAGAAAAACATTGAGAAAAAATTTATTAACGATTATTTCTGTTAAAATTACTCCACACCATGACAGTAATATAAAATTTCCTTTCTCGATTAACCTCATGTAAGACGCAGCTCTATCCAAGCATTAAATCACATTTAAACGAAGCAAATACCACTAAGTCCTCGCGATAATTCACTTACTAATTTAATTCAGACATAAATTAGCTTAATGCGTGTGTGTTCACTATCTGTAACATACATTTGTGTAACTGCGCGACATTGATTCGACTGTGTGTAAGCATTACATAGAAGTTAATTAAGCAATTTCCATGGCATTTTCATATTTGCACGCTTGATTAGCAACCTTCGATCAGTAGATTATTAAAAATTTCAGAAATGTCAGACGTGATATCATTTATTTATTGAATATAATTTCATTTCGATATTGTTATTTGGTGTATTATTGTGTCTAACGAAATTAGTTTGTATCACAACCTTTGATATTTTAATGATTCGTAATTTCCAACAATATCAACAGTGACCTTCCGATTTAAATTCTCATTAAGCCTTTGAGCATTCATGATACATTTTCATAATGCCGCCGCAAATTGCTGTTTGTTTATTTTTTTAGAGAAAGTTTTGAGTAAAAAATGTTACGATAATAGGTGTATGGGTTTTATATTGTTGAATGTAGAACGCAAGTGTTTAGGTTAGAATTTGATTAATGCCATAATTAGTTTCGATTTTTAAATCGATCTGTTTACGAGTCGGTTTAATTTATCGGCTTTGATAAGTTATGATATTTAATTAAAATATATTTTAGTTTTAATTGACGTTAGTGTGTCTGTAAATGAAGCTAACGGTTTGAAAAGTAAATAAAATCGCTGCTATTAGTTATATTACAGTCGTGTTGTTTTGCTCTTAGCTTTATAATATATATTTTCTACTACCACTAATGTAAATAAATGACTCTTACCGTACAGCCTGCATGCATAGTAAGTGAGCGCCGACGCACGGTAAGCAAAACGCACACTAGTCTAGAAATGTGAAAGAAGGCTTACGTGAAAATTGACAACGTAATTACATGTGTATGTTAGCCAAAAAACCGTTAAAATCGTAGGTATTATGTGATCGTAGAAAAAGTTAGCTATATAACACGAGTTGTAAAGCAAATTACGCACTCGTAGAAATACGCACTCGCCGCTACGCGCCTTTTTCACTCGTGCGTAATATGCTTCTTACAACTCTTGATATGTAATATACTATTTTGTGGTTTAGAATATAATATGTGTTAACAGCTTGTTAAGCTAAATAAAGACTACTAATAACTTTTTACCATGTTTTGTTTTTTAATTCTTGTCAAATAAATAGTCGCCACTGATAAAAAATATTAACAGCACTACAATTTAAAAACCAATGTTGCTAATGATGTTGGTATGCATATACAATTTGTCGCGAATTTTAAATCAAATGTGTGAAAAATTCATGAAGTTAATAATCTCTAACGTCAATTTATAAAAAAATATGTAAAATGTATTTTATGTCTTAGGAATATTTAACAGCTGTCATCCACAGAATTATATGCGTTGGTCCATGTAACTTTTTTTACAAGAATTTTTGGACATCTGTCCAAGTCCGTTTGGAACACTAAAACAACGAAAAAATTGAAAGAATATTTTAAATGCTTTAAAAGTTCACTTGTTCGAAAAATAAAACAAGGAAGCGAATATCTTCTGCTATTCGTTTATTTTTAATCTGTGTTTATGTTAATGTTATTAGTGGAACTAAACCTAGCCAAGTCTAATAACCAGAATAGTTTCATCTATTCCCACGGAATTATACAATCTATAGTTGCTGGTAAAATGCAAATAAGCGCATCAGAAATGCAGAAAAAACACAGTATTGCCACAAGGAACTATTAATATTGCATAGACAAAAACATTTCGATAAACGATCAATTTCATATTACGGTCAATAGAATATTTATATCAACAATGCTAATCGAAAACATCTCAAGCTTCCCTACTATCCGCGACTAAGTAGAAAAATTTTAGAAACTATTCAAAAAGGAAAGGTCCAACTTAAAAATAAACTACAGCAAAGTTTACTAAATCGCTTAAAAACTGGTTTGTAAGCATAAACAAACAAAAAAGCACTCCTTGGTGCAAAATCAAACAAAAATGAAATAAAACAAAACAATTGCCAAGCATTTCAACTGTTCTAAAGTTCGTAAAATTTGAACCGATTCCGTTACATGCTGCGCAGATAATACAAAATTAGTATTGGAATGAAATTTAAATAATGTCGATCCTAGTTCTCAACGATTCTGCACTACAACGGGAATTGACTTAATTATCAAGTAGATAATAAAAAAACACACACAATACATATCTATCACTATCGTACCTAATAATGGCAACTCTCCCTTAAAAATTTAGTACCACCCACAAAACACAAAAATAACCAACTTCACCAGAAGGTGTGGTTGTACTGTAAGATGTTTAACATATTCAGAGCGTAAACGAGATATAAACGACAACTCAGGAAACTGATAAGTAAAATAAACTTCAATATCCTAAAAACCTGTTCAATATTTGTTTAGAAATTTTTTGAGAACTTTATTACGAGGAACTTATCTTATCAGTCGAGATGAAGATTTACAGGTGAATATGTGGATACAAGAGATATTTAGTTGTTGGAAGGATGCAGAGACGCCATCAAAATGAAGTGTGTCAAAAAACTAATAAATGCAACACAAAATAAACGAAAACACTTACAAATCTTTTAATTAATAGTTTTATTAATATTATAAGTACCTACTGTATAATATATAATTAATATAATAAAAATAATAGTGAATAAGAGCTGTAGAAATATGCACAAGAACATGTAGACTAACGAGACACCAAGCATAAGAGATGATTTAAAAGTTCAAACTCTTATGGATGAAAAACCAAAATGGAAATATACTCGTCGTTTGCCTACAGAAAATGAACGACTACTCATAATTCATTTTGCCATTGATCAAATAATATTAGCAGAAGTCAAAGACGACATCGATTATATGCTAAAAAAAATAAACGATGAAAACGACAAATGGGGACTGAAAATAAATACACTTAAAACAAAACACATCGTTGTAGGGGGACCCAATCAACATTTGCACCCCGACAGCCAACACTAACACAATTTCAAATGTAACTAGTTGCAAATACCTGGCCATAGAATAACGGACAATGCAAAATTTAACCAGGAAATTAGAAACCGAATTAAGACAAGGAAATACCATCATTAGATAACTGCATGGCCTATACTGCCTATACGGGCACTTAAGGTGCTAGAAAGCAGGAATAATGTTAAACTGGTATGGTGCCTAGCGCGCAATAATATACCAGGGAACAAGAAGGCAGATCGCCTAGCCGAAATTGGCAGCGAGACACCTTTCTTCGGACCAGAACCCGCAGTTGGTACATCCTATGGAACAGCCAAGCGGTGTCTTAGTGGCAGGGACATAATGCTCATTGGAAAAAAGTTGCAGGACAAGCCCATTCTAAGGCTATCCTGTCGATGGTCTCTAAAGAAAAGACAGAAGAAATGCCCAGGATGAGCAGAGTAGACATCAGAGCAACCACAGGACTCGTCACAGGACTGTGGGCTAAACAAACACTTCTACATAATAGGGCTCTCAGAGACTGACTTATGCAGAGGATGTGGTGAAGAAGAAGAAACTCCTCTTCACGAAATATACCAGTTTAAATGATTCACACCCTATCGGCGAAGACTTCTAGGGATGACAGAAGCCAACCAAGAAGAGTTAAGAAAAACACCCTTAAAGAAAACCTGGAGTTTTTCAAAAACACATGACTTCTTTAAGGGGCTATCACCAGAGGGTACAATAGACCAATAGGTCGCAGTACAGGAACCCGAAAGGGGACCACCTCCGCGGAAATAATAATGATAACGGTGCGGCCAAACACAAAGAACGGATGAGGACAGATGACCCAAAAATTGGAAGTTGGTGCCGCCATATACAAGAAGAGGCAGACCAAGAAGAAACTGGGGATAAGAAGAAAAAGAAGCAATGGCTGCAAGAGGCTTCAATAAAGATGGTTGAAAAGACAGGCTAAAATGGAAATCAGAATGCAAAAGGCGGTGCCAGGGGTAATCTAGCCCGCACATAGATAGTTGGGAAACATTCTACGTAAAATAGATAATATAATTTCCATAGACACCAAAAGGAAGAAAAAGTGTGGAAGACCGAGGAGGGTATGATGAAGCACGGACAGGCATTCAAAGCCTAAATCTAGAAATTTAGCAGAAGAAGAAGAAAACTGGCAAAAATCAGAGAAAACTGGTAAAGCCGCAATAGGCAATCCAAGCGTAATCTAGAACGATAGAAGAAAAAGTAGAAACCAAGTCTTGCATCTCCATTTAGAAGAGGAACAGCTACATGACTCACTAGATTATGTATAACCATTTTATATACATTCATATTTGCTTTGGGTTTAGACTAAATTTATCTCGAGATAACCGACAAATAATTAACAAACTCCAACGTTCCTGCACTAAAATTGGAACGACAACGTTTCAAATTGCATTATCTTAAAAATACAAATAAGCAAACATGAATATAAACAAATATGTACATAAAAAAAGAAATTATGCGATACGCTATCAAAACCAAACAACGCTAAATCATAAAAATATGTCGTATTGACATTAGGATACGTCGATAATTGTACTGCACACAAGAAAAAATGTAAATCAAACTAGGTTTATGCGCTTTTCTCAGAAGAATGTTGCAAAGACAAGCGAATTACCGCGAAGTACTTCAATTTTTTTTCAAGTTCCGAGGTTGCTTTGATCTAGAGCTCGTACCTTGAATATTATAAAACCTACATAACCGTTATTAAAGCGTCTATTCATCAGATATCCATGAATAAATTTAAATTTACAAAGAAACATTACAGAGCAAACTAAATCATTCTGTCAACAAAGAGGTTCATACTCTGTTATGTCCACGGAAATAAGTCACTCCGTCAAGTTTTTCTATTCCGCCTTTAAAATTTGTGGCATGTCGATACATCCTCAATGTGCTACAAAAAAGGAGACGCCATTTTACGTAACAAACAATAACTCAGGAGAATGCAAACGCACAACATTAACCGAACAATAAATCCATAAATCATGGCAAGCTTTGATATTAACACGTGACGGGTCACCGGAGAATATGAATCAAAAAGTAACTTTACATGTACAAAAAATCGTGCCCGCGCCGCACGTCGGCAGTTTTCGTCTTCCTCTACCCATGATGTTACCGGAAAATTATGAACGGGCAACGAAAAGGAGCATCGCGTGGGTGTAGATTGTCGTGTTCATGTAAGCTCGTTCGCACAATAATCGAAGTAGGCGTGTAAGAGCCATTGTGTGTGTACCTATGTTTCGTACAGATTGAAATTTATGAAGTTTTAAAGTCTGCTTTTATGTGTTTCTTGAACCTAAATCTAATTTTATTAAATCAAAACTTTTACTTAATTACTAGGTTGGTTTCTATTAATAATAGCGCTGCCAGTTGCATCAAATTTGGTGGCAGGATGTTGTAAATTGAGTGAATGGTGTAATTATTAAATCAAATTGAATAAAAGTTTTCGCCGAATAAAAGTTTTGTCGACGATCTGGTGGTAATACCTTAAAACAGGGAAGACCTAAACACTTGACGAAAAAACTAATCGACTAATATCATAAATGGGAGGCTGGTGGTTTATATAAGCAAAACATAATACCTTTGTATTAGGGGCCAAAAGAAAGATCTGGTCTTGAACGACGATATGAGGACATAATCCAGAAAGGAATACACGTATTTGGGCACAAAAATTGATCAGAATCGACGGAATAAAACACCGAATACCAAAAAACAAGAAAGTAGTAGGAGCGTTAAATTTTCTATGGTCAAAAAATGTATCTAAACCTGGCCTGTGCAATCTGCGGCCCGAGAGCCGCATGCTGCCCAGCCGTCCAGTAATTTAATGTTACAAGCATTGCTGTCCTTAAGAGTATAACATTAGTGTCATTACATGCCAATCTCGTTATTGCCTGTTATATCGAAACTGTTCGAAAAGCTGTGGCTCTAAAGAATGAAACCGACAATAGAAGAATAAGAACTAATTCCCTCTCATCAATCTGGATTTAGAAATAAACTTTAACTATTGACCAAGTACATAAAATTACGAATGTAATAGAAAAAGCCCTAGAAGAAAAGAAAGTTTGCTCTACTATCTTTCTAGACGAAAGTGGGGCATAATGGTTTAAATCAGGGATGGAATAACGTTTTAAATCGTTACGTTATTGTATAACGTTATTTATTATTTGTTTTCGTTACATAACGTTATAAATAACATTAAAAAAATGAATCGTTATGTTATATAACGTTATATAACGTTACATAAATTATGATATACAGGGTGTTTCTTAATTCATGCGAAAAAATTCGCGAGGTGATTTCTTATCGAAAATTAAGGGGGGTCTTTTATATAAAATTTTTTCCCTAGACGTTTCGTTTCGGAGTTACACCCCCCTAAAGGGGATTGGTATTGTTAGGTTTTTATTTTATTTCTCAAATTTGGATAAATGTAGAATGATATTTGATATGTTTTGTACTTATTTCCATAGTCATATTTTCACTGAAAAGTGCGACCTTTGTTGGTTTTTAATCAGAATTTTTTGGTGAGTTAAAATTTTGCAATTTAATTTTTTTTTTGAAAGTTATATTTATTTAGATATTTTTTTTATTTTTTAACTTTTCTCGTAATATCTACAGTTTTTGAGTAAAAAATTAAATGAGTGAACATGATGTTTATGTTCATATTGGGTAGAATTGACGGGCATTTTAGCGTCAAAATTAATTACATCCGTCAATTCTACCCAATATGAACATAAACAAACCACCAAAATGAATGTTTTTATATTGGAATAATTGATGGTTCATGTTTACTCATATAATTTTTTACTCAAAAACTGTAGGTTTTACGAGAAAAGTTAATGAATAAAAAAAAATCTAAATAAATCAGGTTTTCAAAAAAAAAATTGCAAAATTTTAACCCATCAAAAAGTTCTGATGAAAAAAAAATCAACAGGGGTCGCACTTTAGCTCCCTGTGAAGGTGGGAGGTGATTGAAAATATTACTATGGGAACTCCTTGAAGTCTGCCAAACCTTTTAAGAAGTATAAAACATCTACCAAATATCATTCTCCTACAATTATCCAAATTTGAGAAATAAAATAAAAACCTAATTTTACCGCTCCCCTTTAGGGGGGTTAACTCCGAAAGGAGACGTCTAAGGAAAAAAATGTATATGAAAGACCCGCTTAATTTTCGATGAGGAATGACCTCCCGAATTTTTTCGCATTATTTAAGAAACATCCTGTATAACGTTGAAAAAATAATTTTCATTTGTAACTCTGAAATTATTTTTGGGATCTGTAAATGTAAATTTTGAAAATAGTACAAAATTACGTTGAGATACTGTATTTTCATTTTAATTTCCAAAATATAAACAAAATATATCTTCTGAAAATAAAAAGATGGCCATATAAAAATTTAATTTATAGAGAATAACGATACAAAATAACTTTTAATGAAACGTTATCGGTTATTATAACGTTATATAACGTTATTAATATATCGTTACGTTATTGTATTAAAACTTATAATTGAATCGTTATTATAACGTTATCGGGTATTGTTACGTTACGTTTTCCATCCCTGGTTTAAATTATAAACTAAGAACGCTCCCCCCAAAACAATACACACAAATTATTCAGTCCTACATCTCAGAGAGACACACCAGAATAAAGCGAGAAGAATTTTATTCAGAACTTAAAAAAATTAAAGCAGGAGTTCCACAAGGAGGCGTACTAGGTCCGGTCCCATACCTATTTATAATTGTGACATTCCAAAGTTAGAAAACAATACTATAGCGACCTTTGTCGACGACACGGCTATTTTAGCAGTACGAAGAAACAATATAGAATCATCCCAGAAATTAAAAGCAGCTGCCAATCAGATCAACAACTGGACAAAAACGTGGCGTATGCAATTAAATGAAACTAAGCCAGTACATGTCAATTTTACCAACAAGAGAATTGAACATGTACCAATCAACTTAAATAATAAACAAATTCCATACTCCAACACAGCAAAACACTTGGGTAGGAGTATTATATTGGACGCTAAACTAACATGTTCTAACTAATCGGGAGGAGTACCTCTCTGTCCCTATATAATAAACTTGTGCTATGCTAGCAAATTTTAAAGCCTGTATGGACATTTGGGATTCAGCTATGAAGATGCAACAAAGAGTAATACTCAGATCATCCAGAGATTCCAGAACAAAACACTAAGGAACATCGCTGATGCACCTTGGTTTTGCAGAAATAGTGACATACATCGGGACCTCAACATGGACACTGTAACCAACACTATTAAGAAGTTTGCCAAGAGCCACGAGGAAAGGCTCCATCAACATGTAAACGTCGAGGCGATTCAGCTCCTGGACACCACAGGATTAGTAAGAAGACCTAAAAGGGTTAAACCTTTTGAGTTAGTTTAAGCAAAAGTTTAAAAGTAGACTGTGCGGTAGTGTGCACGTTAATAATTAGTGAACTTATATATTAGCAAACTATGGACTACTATTGGGTAAACCTTAGACTAAGTTTGAACATTATTAATTTAGGCCAAAATTAAACTGCTAATTGGTAAAGACCAGATTAATAAATAAAAAATATAGCAAACAGTTCTGAAAAATATGAGAAATTAACAGGTAACAAAGAAAGAATAATAAAGCTCGAAGGGAACTTGGCAGAACAACAAAACTTGTTTAAAAATGCGTGTAAACAACAAAAAAAAACAACAGGAAGTTATGAAATTTGTAATGTTTTAGCTACACTGCTGAAACTGTTCTCTGCTTGTAGTTCATTAATAGAAAATTAAAATGGCTGTGAAAATTATTTGCCCTGAAAAATAAAAAAAAAAATTTCTAATATTATTTTATCCAGATTTCCTTTGGCAAGATAAAATTGATGAAATGGCAGAAAACGTAATGTTAACTATTGAATATACTGCTAATAACTTTATACCTTATTCTTTTTGTCTTGATGAATCAAGGGATGTATCTAATACTGCTCAACTTGCAATTTTTTTATTCATGAAGTAGATATAAAATTAAATGTTACTGGAGAATTATTAGATTTATATTACAGCCTCATTGTTAAGACTGCCATACACGATCCGTAAAAACTGAGAGGAAAAACTGATCAGGCCGGCATGTCCGGATTTCCGGATCGTTTGTGGTGAAAAACTGTCAGTATTGCCTGAAGCAAATGGCCTGTTCAGGCGGCCGGAATCAAATTGAAAATTCAATAGGATTTCCGGACCGGCCTGTTCAAACCACCTGAAACTGATCGTGTATGCCCTCACTTCAGGCCAAATCGTCAGTCCAGCACGGTTAGCCGCTACGATTAGTCGCTTGTTTTGACGTTTTTTTCTCTAGTTTAGTTAAAGGTTTGTTCCTTTTAAAGTTTAGTTCGTTCGTTTTATGTGTTCAAAATGTCTCGGGAATACATGGAGGAATTTATTTCCATATACGAGTCAGAACCATGTCTTTGGCAAACGAAATACAAGGAGTATCACGACAAGAACCAAAGAGACGCTGGCTACGCGCGTTTGGTAGAAAACATGAAGGTGATCGAGCCTCGTCCATTCTTAAGCAATTGTGCCAATCTTTTGACCAACACTTTAACTCCGAGAGGAGGTTTATGTGGGAAAACGTGCTCCTTTTCAACAACCACTCCTTACACCACATGCATCTCTTTCGTGTACTTTTTTGCTGCCATTTAGTGGCAACTACTAACCCAATAATCGTCTGAATAAACCATAATAATATTATTTTATTATTAAAGGCACACTACAAAGTACTACTGACCAATAGAGGCGCGAGCGAAAACTGAAGCCGAACTGAAAGCATAAAGGGACCGTGTATGGCGTAGGGGGTGTTCAGGCCGAATCAGGAAATCCGGACAGGCCGGCCTGATCAGTTGTTCCTCTCATTTTTTACGGATCGTGTATGTCAGCCTTTACTCTTTTCGCACTAGATCAAACTTTAAAACGAATAGTGGCAATTGAAGCCGCCATTCTCTCAGAAATCCAATTACCAAAATTCCCATTACAGGATTGCACATCTAAATAAATTTTCTATCTGGACTTATTTATTAGGAGTCGTGCTTGAATGGTGAAAATATAATTAAAAATAGCTTTCGTATTACATATTTCTTAAACGTTATTAGTTTTGTATAGGTACGCTCAATCAAAATAGATGATTTTGCTAAATTTCAATTAAGATAAATTAGTTATTTCACAATCGGTTCAATTCAAAACGCAATTTTGCGGTTCGCATTTAACGAATAAAAAATAAATCGCTTATGTGAACTGCGTTGCGCAATCAGAAATTGAAATAGATTACATGTAAATGAAATATAAATTAAAGTTTGGACGACTAATTTAAAAATTAGGTGCATGGACACTTCTTACTGCGAATTTTCAATATAAAACTTAAAATTAAGAACACAATTGTCAATATTAAAAATTATTATATGCGTACTATTAAAAGTGTTACAAATACCGAATTAATTTTAAACATCGATTAGTGATAAAATCCCTAGCCAATTGTTTTTAAGAATAGGATTTTCAAATTCCAGGTTAGCATTTGAATCAGAAAGCTTTTCACTTCCGGTCTAATCAGAAAGTATCCATGCTTTTGATAGTCAAATCAACACCCTCTATATTTCCAGTTTAAAACCATCTCTGTTAAAAAATACGTCAGATATTATGCAACAATTTTAAGTGAAAATAAATTTACTATCGTCTTGTTTTACAATCTATAATAAAAATGTCTTTATTAAGCTTTTAAAATTTTATGCCAATGGAAACTAAAACGAAAAATACTGTTACATAAATATTTAACAGCGATTAGTTCTACATTAAAATAATTTATCATTTCGTTTTTAAAATTGCCAGCGCGTTTATGAAATCTCGACTTTCAGTAGGTACGCTTCAATAATATCGAGTATTTTGTGTTAAATCTACACCAGTTTATTTTAATAAAAATCCCGCTCCATTACAGTATAATAATGGTTATCGATTGCGCATAATCTATGTGCTAATGCGCCCGACTCACGATTCTAATAAGTCAGAAGGATTATGAAACCGATCGATCTAGATAAGTACAGTAGCCGCTATTCGAGAAATCTGCTACATTTCCGGGTCCTTAAATTAGTGTGTTCCACTTCTTAAATTAACTGTAGTTTATTTTAATTACAAAGAGGCTGAAATCGATGAACAGCATTAACAGTTGATTAGGAATCCGTATTTTAATGTATCTAAATCATAACTGAGAGCCCATAAGTTTAAATTTATGTATCAAGCGGCGTATCTAATGAATAGTTAATGTATGATATTAAATGAAATTAACTAAATGCATTTAAGTTTGCGGCGGAGTTAATTTGTACCTTGCTAAAATGCTTTACTGTAAATTTACAATGTAAACGTTTCATGCGATTTGCTTTTGATACGTTTCAAGTAGATGCTACTTTGTTGTCTAAAGAAATTGTGTGAAATTTAAGCAGCATTATTTATTATTCTACATGCACTAGAATAATTATAAGTTTTTAACTGGTTCGCTAGAAGCAGTCAGACTAACGCACAACCGTGAGGTAGGGTTTCTCAAACCCATGAAAATTAAAAATTATTCTTTTGGTAAAACCGTTGAAAATCAATGGTAGAAAAAATGGAGGTTTCTACACGATCGTTCATCTAATTTTTAGCATGAATAAAGAAGTTGTTATAAATTTTTGTTGTTTTCCAAATTGGCGTTTATCACACCCCAAATAATCTGGTGATTTTTGGCTTCGTTACAACTTTCTAATTTAACCCTTATGTCCCATAAGGCAATAACCGAAGCTAACAAACGTTGTTCAATGACCGCGTACCCGGGTACCTAGGGGAGACCGGGGATGAAATTAACACGGGTAGGTTGTAACAGTGCCTATAGTTTCTTTAATTATTGTTATGTCGCGCTAAGCGCTTGTGCAATGTTCATTTACATCCACCCTACCTACACATTGCTAATTTTCATCTGGCATAGAGGTTAAGTTTTTGCCAGCCACAGTCACTATTTTCCGCCTAACAGTTATAATGCGTTGTGTCACCGGTCGAGTGGCTTTTAGGCGATCCCTAAAGCTAAAGCCGCACTGCGGGAGGGTGGGCTGGAGGGTAGATGGTAGATACACGCCGTCGCCTGGCGACAATTTGTTGTGAAACAATGCGCCTGGATTGTCGCCAGGCGACGGCGTGTATCTACCATCTACCCTCCAGCCAAAAATCCCGCAGAGCGGCCTTAGCTTAAAAGAGGAACAAAAAAGTACCTAGATTATTATGTAGTAAATTTTGTTGGCTATTGGTGGATGCAATACAATTTGACGTTGGAATCGTGGTTAATTGTGGATTCCTTCCAATTGGTTTTGTGTACACTTGGGGTCAAAAGTAACAGTGTAACAACCAACCCCAATCAAAGTTTTCACTTGCAAATGTTCACTCTTAGCACATAATTGGTGGTTTTCTTCGTAGATGAGAAACAAACAAAACTTGTCGGACTAATAATTTAATTTGTTGTATTGTTTTGTTTCACAGTTTTAAATATTGATAATGTTCACTTATCATTTTTTACAGTACTAAAGTTTTTTTTTTAGTTTTTTGTTTTGCTAATGTGTATTTTGAAATCAAATATTAATTTATTTTGTTGATGAATACTAATATATTGCACAGGCCGGGCTGAACAATTGAGATACCAGTATTTTCTCGCTAGGCTGTTGCCTTTTTTTTATTCCAATTTTTGTTTTTAAATAGAAATCCCGTACATATTTTCACTCAAGTAAAATTTGATTACTGCTTCAATAAATTTTACCAGCTGAAACTGAAATGATTTAGGCTACGAATCGATTAAATTTATGTTAATTAATTTTTGTTCGATCTTATCAACGCAATCGAGCCTGATATAAATACAGTTTTATTTTGATTTGTGTATCACAATATTCCGGCAATAAAAATTCTTGCTTTTATTATAATTTTTTTTAGATAGAATTTAGGTAATTAAAAATAATCGTTCGATATGTTGTGATGCATGATTAGGTTTTATTGCAAAATTTTAATTGAAAAGTTATTAATAAACAGAATTGCAAAGACTATAAGCTGCGATTATAAATTTTTAACCCTAAAAAGGCCCAACAACGTGGTGAAACAATTGTGAAATTTACAGTTTTGAGTGCAGTTCAGTGTTGACAAATTATGTTGATTTATTTATTAGTTCAAATTTGCTTCAGTTTGGGCTTTTTGCTTAATCCAGCGCCTGCAATAAAACAACGCCCCGTCGTTTTAACAGCATTGGTTCATCCTTTCTTAAGTGTAAAATAACATTTGACGTGTCTTAATACAGAATTCAAAATACAGATGTTCGAATATAGGAACATTAAAATGTTTCTGTTGGTATAACTTTGTATGCTAATTGTACATATGCCCTGTCATGTCTTTGGTTGTTACTTGGTCAATAAGTTGTATTAAAATCGTGTTCCATTGTTTTAAAATAAATTACTTTGTGGCCTGTATATACTTATGTAGGTGTTTATATTTTCATTGAAAGTATTCCAGAGCATATTAGAGTTATAAAAATGGTACAACAAGATATGTTTCTTGTCTGCATTATGATGTTTTCTGTCCGGCCGTATCTGTCTTTGCTGGTGTTGTACAAACGCTTCGAACACTCGTTTGTTTTCGTAAATGGAAATAGGCATTGTGTGAAGGTGGACTTTCAAATCCATAAAGAAATTCTCGCTCAATTTATTTTGCCACATTTACTTTTATTATTACATGTTAGGAAACTATTAGTTCCAGGAACGTCAAGACAATCAAAAACTGTATGACACAAGACATTATTCTGTACAAAATTGATGTGGATAATTTTTTTTATAAGCTGTTAAAGTTGTTTTTAAATTACCACAATGAGACTTTTTTGCTTGCTTGTAGACTAGCGATTTTATCTCGATTTGAATTATTGGCATACAGCACAAGACGTTCTACCCAATATGAACATAAACAAACCATGGCAACCACCAAAATGAATCATTTCATATTGGAATATTTAATGGTGCATGATTACTTATTTTATTTTTTACTCAAAAACTGTAGGTTTTACGAGAAAAGCTAAAGAACAAAAAGAGTTTCTAAATAAATCAAGCAATAAAAAAAAAAACATTTTAAATTGCAAAATTTTAACCCACCAAAATGTTCCGATAAAATAAAACAACAGGGGTCGCACTTTTCAGCCCCCTGTAAAGGTGGGAGATGATTAAAACTATAACTATGGGAAACCTTTCAGTAAGTATAAAACATCTACCAAGGATCATTCTCCTACATTTATCCAAATTTGAGAAATAAAATAAAAACCTAATTTAACCGCTCCCCTTTAGGGGGGTGTAACTCCAAAAGGAGACGTCAAGGGAAAAAAATTATATAAAAATCGATAAAAAATCACCTCTCGAATTTTTTCGCATTTTTTACGAAACACCCTGTATAAATTTTTGCCTGAAGAAAGCTCCCATTTATCAGAATGCATGTTTACACAACGCTATTAGGAAATAAATAGCGATGAACAACTACAGTTATATTTTTTATTAAGTTTATCCGCCTCATTAATTACAACTTGTTAAAATGAAATCTCTACGAAGTGTCAAATTAAGTTTATTTGATTTAGTTTTTTAATCGCTTATAATAGTTAATACTTTTAATCATGCATAACTAATTAAAAACTGACAGCAAGAATGATGACAAATGAGGTGACAAATTTATTTAATTACTGGAATGAAGATAAATTCAACTCTCATTTTAAATACTTCTGAAATCAAAGATTATTTTTTATTTTTGAGTGCTACAATTAAAATACAATATTCTGTAAATTGTAAATTACATTGTGTTTAATAATTAGGCATAGTTTTTTAAATTTTCGGTGAAAATAAATGATGTAGAACATGAATAAACATATATTAATTTAAAGTTTCGTGCCTAAACTATGTTCGAATGAGATTCTGCAGGTGCTTGCTAGCGTTGTTAAGCTATGCACTACCGTGGTTGGCAACCTTTATCCAACTAGCATTCAACTAGAATTGATCAAAATACGTACGACACATAATAATTGAAAATTATTATTTAATTTTTTGTTGTTTGTTGTATACTCTCCATAAAATTCTAAGCTACAATGCATTGCCGGGAAAATTGTTTATTTGTATCCAGGGATGGAAAACGTAACGTAACGATACCCGATAACGTTATAATAACGATTCAATTGTAATTTTTTATACAATAACGTAACGATATTTTTATAACGTTATATAACGTTATAATAACCGATAACGTTTCGTTAAAAGTTATTTTGCATCGTTATTCTACAAATTAATTTTTTATATGGTGATCTTTTTATTTTCAGAAGATATAATATTTTGTTTGTATTTTAGAAATTAAAATGAAAATAAAATATCTCAACGTAATTTTGTACTATTTTTAAAAATTTACATTTAGGCACAGATCCCAAAAATAATTTCTGAGTTACAAATAAAAATTATTTTTATACAGCATGTTTCTTAAATAATGCGAAAAAATTCGAAAATTAAGAGGGGTCTTTCATATATTTTTTTTTCTTTAGGGTCTCCTTTCGGAGTTACACCCCCCTAAAGGGGATCGGTAAAATTGGGTTTTTATTTTATTTCTCAAGTTTAGATAAATGTAGGAGAATGATATTCGATAGATGTTTTTTACTTAGTAAAAGGTTTCTCATAGTAATATTTTCAATCATCTTCCACCATAGGGGGCTGATAAGTGCGACCCCTGATGGTTTTTTAATCAAAACTTTTTGTGTAGTTGAAATTTTGCAATTAACATTTTTTTTGTTAGTTTAATTGATTTAGAATTTTTTTTTATTCTTTAGTTTTTCTCGTAAATCCTACAGTTTTGAGTAAAAAATTAAATGAGTGAATATGATGTTTATGTTCATCGTGGGTAGAATTGACGGGCGTTTTAGCGTTATCGCCGCGTAAACGTCAAAATGAATTACACCTGTCACTTCTATCCAATATGAATATAAACAAACCATGGTAACCACCAAAATGAATCGTTTTATATTGGAATATTTGATGGTTCATGTTGATTCATCTAATTTTTAATTCAAAAACTGTAGGTTTAACGAGAACAGTTAAAGAATAAAAAAACCCTAAATAAATCAAGTTTTCAAAAATCAAATTGCTAGATTTCAACCCACCAAAACGTTCTGATAAAAAACAACAGGGGTCGCACTTTTCAGCCCCCTGTGAAGGTGGGAGATGATTACAAATATTACTATGGGAAACCTTTTAATAAGTAGGTATAAAACATCTACCAAATATCAGTCTCCTACATACATACAAATTTGAGAAATAAAATAAAAACCCAATTTTACCGATCCCCTTTAGGGGGGTGTAACTCCGAAAGGAGACCCTAAAGGAAAAAAAATTATATGAAAGACCCCTCTTATATTTTAATAAGGAATCACCTCCCGAATTTTTTCGCATTATTTAAGAAACACCCTGTATAATTATGTATATAATTTATGTAACGTTATATAACGTTATATAACATAACAATTCATTTTTTTGACGTTATTTATAACGTTATGTAACGAAAACAAATAATAAATAACGTTATACAATAACGTAACGATTTAAAACGTTATTTCATCCCTGTTTGTATCATGATTAACGTAATTTTAAGTCTTATTTCTTCCCACAAAGCTCGGTGGCTGGTTGGTAAGTAACCTAGTGAGTAATGGGTTGTGGGGTTCGAATCCCGAGGGACTGCCTGAGGGGTTTCAGGTGGTTTCCTCTACCTACTATAGGCAAATGCTGTGACAGCATTTCCACCTACCCTCTACCCTTACCCACCTCATCCTTGTTCCCTTTCCCCTCCACTTCGGTGATTGGCCATGGCAGCGATAATAAAACGGAGTAAAATAAATCAGATAAAAAAACCTTATTCCTCGCACATTCTGTTAACGCTCCAGAAGTAAACGAACAGCATTGTTTGTTGTTACATAATGTATTACAGTTTCGTTTTTGTAGCTGTGTGTGCTGTCAGTTTAATTATAAATGTGTTTAATTATCAACGTTGCGTTCGTTCGTTCATTTCATCACTTGATTTTCGCGTTATCGTACGAAACAAACAAGTTCTGCAGGTGTAAAAGTATCGGAGAAAACAATCACAAGAACCTATCGGTAATAACATCGTTTAAAACTCGCCTCGGGCTGTTACAGTTATTACATTTCTTTCATCAATGATGTTATTCAATATTACAAAACCTATCTGTTCTTTTAGCTGTTATGATGAAAATGAAAGTGTGTGTAATTGGGTGTGTGATGCAGCAATTGTAAATGTCAGAACTTTAATACAACTATTACAATAGTCGGGTTTTTATCGAGTTAGCTGAGTTGCACAAAAACTTTTGTGTTGTTAGTCAATAGACGGGTTTTGGTAACAAGTTCAGTAAAAGTACGATCTATCTTTTAAACCGGATGTTTTGTAAGTGTTCGGATTGATTTTGGTATTTAAATGCTATGGAAACAAAAAGCTCTCGATTGAATCGTGACCGCGTGGTGGTTTTTGTTGGGAAAATGATTTTAATCGACATGTTAAATGATGTATAACTAAAAGTACTCGTATTTAAACTGATACATATGCAAATGTTAGTTTTAATTAATTCTATGGTAATGAAGTGTGTATACTGTACTAGCGTGCTGTGTTATGAATGCCCTTTTAGTTCTTAGGTTACTTTGCTTTACGTTTGTAATTTTATTGAATCCGGTTTCAGCCAAAGTTCCTTTCAACCAGTAGGTGCAACACACATTTTTTCCCGAGACCCCACTCTAATTTTTTATTTAATCTCATCAATTACACAGGCCGACATTTCAGAACTTTGTGAACGTTGTTTTAATTTTGATAACTGTTCTTAAATAAATTACATGCTCTGAATTCAATGCAACACGCAGTTTTTCTTTATCACAACAAATTTTTTAACAAAATGGAAAAAAATATTAATGAGTTTTCAAACAAAAAAAAAATTAATTTTAAAACTATTTAACGAAAAAGCTATTTGTATAATTTCTATGAAAATTGCTGTTTTTATATAAGTAACATGCTCTGAATTCAATGGCACACACAGTTTTTCGCTATCTCAGCATGTTTTTCAGGAGACTAGAAAAACAGATTAATGAGTTTTCAAACAAAAAAATTTAATTTTTAAACTATTTAAAACAAAAACTATTAGTATAATTTCTATTGAAATTGCTGTTCTTATATAAGTAACATGCTCTGAATTTAATGGCACACGCAGTTTTTCGCTATCTCAGCAAGTTTTTCAGTAAAATGGGAAAAAAATGTAATACTAATAAATCTAAGATTTTTTTTTTTACTTCAAAACTATTTAAACAAAAAACCATTTTTATAATTTACATTAGAATAGCTGTTCTTATATAAGTAACATGTTTTAAATTCAATGGCACAAACAGATTTTCGCTATCTCATCACGTTTATGAGCAAAATGAAAAAATAGATTAATGTGTCTTCAAAAACAGTTTATTAAAAAATTCTTTTATGTGAAAACCTGATGTGATATCAAAAAACTAAAAGCGGATTCGCAATCAGCGCCACCGAATTAGTAAATAACGCCAATCAAATTCAAAACAAAAAAAACTATTGTCGGTCTGTGTTACTGTTCTATTCACGTTCATCTGTTGTCTAATATAGCCATATCATACACCATCAATTCTTGGTTAAACCTGCACTTCTCCGCCAGTAGCGCAAATTAGAAGCATTTTAAAAAATATTTTATCATTTCCGGTTTCTGAGTTATCAGAAAAATATGTGTTTTTTTGTGGTATTAATAATGCGCCAAATTAATTATTTTGTATTTATATAATTTTTTTTTGAGTAGGTAACTTATTTCATTATTTCGAGCAATTTTCCTTTCGAGAAATCGTTATTCGAGCAACTAGAGTCTAGTTACTAGACTTTCGAGGAACTTTCCATTCGAAGAACAATTTTTCGAGCAATTGTATTGGAGAAATTTTCTTCCAAGCAATTGTTTTCGAGCAATTTTCCGCAACCCGTTTTCATAAACTATTAATTTTAAAAGTGGCTTGTTACTTTAAAGTAATGAAAAATGGCGATTCGTTAACGTCTGTGCGAAATTATAATATTAATAATAATAATTGTGGTAGGTAGTTTAAATGTAGTAGTGTAGTAGTAGTTTAAATGTACCTGCCGTTTAAATAATTCGCCCAAAGTTTCTGAATAAAATGCAAAATTAGGCGTTGCTTGCTTGTAAAACGGAAGACATATCTGAAGCTAGGAGTCTTTTAAATTACAAGCCCTCGCAATCACGAACCCACATGCACGCATTCACAGCGAAGAATTAACGCACCAATCAATAAACAAATTGTTTTATTAATTGCATGCGCGTCATCCATCAGATTAACTAATTCGTATCTATTTAAAATTCGACTAATGAACAATAAGTATAATTTTTACGTTACAAATGGCGGTACGATGGACGTCTTGTAGTCGGTATTATTTAAACAGATTGGAGAGTAAATCACTCGGTCGGTTCCACATAATAAATGAGCATTCAACTATTTAAGGAGAACAAAACACGGCTAATGAATGGCAATAAGTTAACGGGTGCATGTCTGCGCCTACTAGATCCAAGCGCGTGAGCGATGATCCGACACATCTGTTCGTTACTTCAAAGAACTTCCTACCTCATATCAATCCATTTTTGGATTTGCTCCTATATATAGGCTATTATGAGCGGTCTAATATTTGTATAGGCTTAAAACAGCAGCCGGTCGTATATTTTTCAATTACTGGCATAATTGCATGATGTACGGACATGCGCTTAACAAATTTGGTAGTGATGCTTGAAAACTTAACTACTGTTGGCATACAAATGGAAAACAAACAAGGCGAACAAATTTACAGGCTGTTTGTTGGATGATCGCCGTCGAGGAATTCAAATGTTTTAATTAGGCAAAATAATGTAAAACAAACGCGTACCTAACGGGACATTGAGTCATGCACCATCTTTTGTTTCCGTAAATTCAGCGAAGAAGTTAATTTAGATTTTTGGTTTTACGTTTTTTGAGAAATTTTACAAAATGCATGTACAAAAATAAAATTGCGTCGCTGCAGCTATTCTGTTATTTAGCCCTTCTTCCAATTCTTTGCAATTATCGTTCCTAAATATTTAAATTTGATACCTGCTGTATGCTTTCTTGGTCTAGAATGATTGAAACCATTACATGATTTTTTGTTATAACCATAGTTTTTGTATTTTCTCAATGTATCTGCTGCCCATAACTCCAGATTATATTGCAAGTCCTTTGCGCTGTTGGCTAATAGCAGGGAAGACCGGGAATGAATGTAACATTTTTTTGTTTTTATTTAATTTCTCATAGAGTTTGACAAGTTTTTTACTTCCAAATTATGTATTGATAGATTGGACATTTGTCTTCCTTCCAAGATGTTTATTTCATATGTTTCGTAAGGCTTATGTGAGAAATTCTCAGTTTATACCATCCCAGTAGACTTTCCTTGGATTTTCTTGCACTCTTTAATGGTTTAATCCATTAGGATTATAAAAAACAGTGGCCCTAAAGTGTTCCGTCTTACTCCAACTTAATTATCACGTCACTACTAAATGCTTGATAAGTAAGGAGATCTCAAAAAAAAACTAAGACGAGCATATTTAATGCAGTGTAGGCTACGTACCAATTCTTCCTTAAAGTTCAGAGCCTTTGGCACGAACAAGAAGGCAAAAACAAAGGAAACATACGCAGAAGATGAGACTTTTGAGAAGAATAGAAGAATGTACTAACTAATAAAATTAGCAACGACAAAACCAGAAAAAAACTAGGAGCAAAACACACAAAGAAAAAGATGGAGACTTACCTATAACTACGCATTCCAGAAATCAGGTACGCAAAAAGGGGATGGAAAATGAAGCTTGGGGAAAAAGAAGTAGAGGAAGACCAACAAAATGGGAAATTAAAGTGAGACATAAACTAGAAGAAAAAGGAATCAGCTGGAGGAATGTGTCACAATTAGCCAAAGAGAAACTCACATTTTTTTTTTCAAAGTTGCACTCACGCTAATTTAGAGAATCTTTGTCTGTAAAACACACCCAAACTTTTCAACGAAGAGTACGCATCTCAATCCGAATCTTCTCATATACTAAACAGACACATGCGGTCAATTCTTCAAATTCAATTTAACAAATTACAACATTTTTTGCTCTGCCCCAGTTTTTATACTTTGAAAGAAATTATTACAACCTTGTAATATGAAACTCGCTTATTATCGCGTGTTCTTGTTCATTCAAAATAGCAAGATCGCTACATTAATCCGTGTTCACCCAACCGATATCAATAAGCGTGTGATTATTCAACCTTGTTTTCAATTAATCTCCGTTGTAACATGCTCTTGCGGACACTTTGTTACGCTCAAATAACATAATTTCATTAAAAAGTGCGGCTGAAAATCTCCCAAGATGTAAACACACAACGAGTGAGTAAACAAAAACGTTTAAAGGTTTGTATGTCAGCCTATTCTATTGTAAGAACGCAAATAGTTGGAACAGGATGGCGCTTAAAACAAAGCTCCCCATGTTTGCTAGACTTGGTCGTTTTTGATTAATGCATGTGATTTTTTTATCTAGGAACATTCTCGCAAATTTTAGGGCACCACATAACCAAATAATTCAAGGTTCTTGTGTAAAAAAATGCATTACGCATCTCAAAGAAGCAGATGGTAAAAGCCATCGAATCTTTTAAAAACTAATCACTCAATTTTTAGCGTATTATTGTCAAATATCTTCAACATTTCACTTTAAATAAGTTTAAAAAATGTTAAACATCACTTACTGCACAAGTTGTAATAGCTAGTAGGTAGTATAGGTTCAACGTTTACCTGAAAACAAAAATACAAATATTAATACAATAATTAAATACCGAACATAAATATAATGTCATTTATTTAATTATAATCCTGTCAAGCAGATAAATGTCGTTAGCAAAGGTCTTTCCATTCCAGTTTACAACAGACAACTATTCAAGTATCTAAAAACTGAAAGGGAACTCAACAAATGTTAATTAAAAATATATAAACGTCAAGAAATATCAAAGTTAAATAACATTTGAGCAATCTGTGAGATTGATACGTCCGGGTTAGACAGTTTTTTTTTTTTTATAAAAAATCTATTTAAAGAATCTGTTTATTATACACTCTTTAGTCTTAATTTCCAAACAAAAAGTATTTGAGATTATTTTTATTATAATTTTAGCACTTTATTCGTTAAGCTGCAATCATCCTTAATTAATAAACCATATTTTTAAGACCAAATAATTTGTCATTGATTAAGGTTTGTTTATTTCTACAGAACAATTTTTTAAAATATAAAGAAATAATTTATTAGATATTAGAATAATATCTCTACTTTCCGTTGTTTATAGAGTAATATTTTTTGTGCATGTGCTGCGCTATGTTTCGTTTTATTATGTTTTAACGCTGCCCAGTAGAAGCGTATTATAAACAATACTAAAGAGAAATAATAAAACAGAAATTAAACGTACCTACATGCAATCATCGAAGAACGTGATAAATTTATGATAATTGGCGAGAAATATTAAAAGAGATTTACAAAGTTAATTACGAAGCTTAAAACCAAATAAAGTCATCAATAAAATAACTATACGTTAAGAACCAGGCAATTTTATAACGAATAAGCACGTTAATTTACACTAATTATTTATTAGAAACATCCACGATCTGTAATTAACCTTCGAAACAGCTAATGAAGTTCTTAATTACGTTTAGACCTAACAATAGAGGTCTGTGTCTGTCTTTCAATGTAATTTACTGATATTTCCTTTTACAGGTTTAAACTTTTAACCCGAGTAAGTATTAGAAGGCGTACTACGAAGAGCGAAACTAGATAAGAAAAACATTATGATCAACCAAATTATTATGCTGACGATATAGCAATCATAGGGTATTAAAGAGAAGATATAATAAGAGCGATAGATCAACTAGACAAAGAGGCAAAAAAATGGGTCTAGAATGAAATGAAGAAAAAGCAAAATACATGAAGATAAGAAGAGAAAATATGCACTCACAGAACGATTTAAAAACGCAAGAATATGCTTTCGAGGCAGTTGCAGGGAATCTCCTAATGGCAAAAGAGGCCCTGGTAACACATACTATTTTAAAAAATTTGCAGATCTTCTTTATTTTCATCACTTCAGACGAAATAATAAACTTTTGTGAAGTGTACATTTTGAATCATCCTTGTTTGATTTTCGCATTTTGCGAACTATGCACAGTATTACCACGGCCATTGTGTTTTAAATAAGTTTCAGCGTTTATCGCCTTTTAAAAGTTTATTAAGTACTTCACAAAAGTTGCAGGATGCTGCGGGTAAATAACTTTTCGCATTCGCATTGATTGAATAGAGCCGTTGTGGGCGTCAATGAAAGAGTAAACAACGATGGCTACTTTGACTCACAACAAAAGAATCTGAAAAGTATAAGCAATTACCGGACTTTCTGCCATTGTGATCATGTTTGATTTTCTTTTAACACCTTTAATGTGGCATCGAACACGGTGCGAACTTCAAAAAACCGTCTTTACCTACAGGTATTGTTGTGCCACATACAAGAGGCGCTGAAGCAACAATACCAAACGAGATTTTAATAGCAGCGTTAACAAATCCGTTTTTTTAATATCTTTATTAAAAGCGACTTTTAAATGAGAGTTGAGTTTAACGATTTTAACATTTAGATCGTGGATAAAGAGATTATATAAATGCGTGGTTATTTGAAGCGTAGCTTCGGGTGGTTTACTGATTATCAGGTAAAAGTTTTTCTGCGCAGATAAAAGGTTTCACTTGCATTGAAACTTATACAAATGCAATGCAGAATGGTTTCGTCAGAAAACGGAAATTATATCTGCTTTGGAAAACTTAGGTTTTATTTAGATTTCATGGTGCAAAAATATTGATTTAAGGAAGCCATCTCTTGTGGTGCCCTTATGAGACTAGGATAACATACAGGATACATAAAAGGATAAGTGTCTGTCATTCATAACAAAAGAAAATTTCCGTTGGCCTCTAAGCCTTGGTCAGGCGCAATGTATCTGTCAGATACGTTGTACCGAATTTTTAAAGTATCTCACAAGCCGATTCGTATCGCAACTTGAACGTCCAGCTAATTCCTCTCTGTACCTTAACTCCATAACTCCTTAACTGACTTTTAAGAATAGTTTCGCGTGTTATTGCTTGCGGATTTCTTGCTATATGAATGAATATAGCATATTCTTGCCGATTTTGTAACAAATATTCTTGTAGGTACATGCCTTTATGATCTGCAAAACCTGATAAAATGGAAGGTTATGAATATTTGTTGAACTAATTTTTGTTATTTATTGCATTTCATAAAATGATTCCTATTTGACTAATTTTGTTTGAGGGTTTGAGGTTTTGTTGGAGTTTTTAAGAGATTATTTTATGTCAGGGCGGGAAATTTTCGCATCATGATTATAATACAATATAATACGGAATGTATCTACCAGATACTCTGTCATTTTACTATTGTGCCTGACGAAGGGTTAAAGACTAACCTTTAAAAAAATTCGGGTAACTGAATTGATGTAAATGCAAACATTGTTCTTAACATTTTCCAAGAACTAAACAGATATTTGCTCTTTCGTTTCTGTAACAAATGTTAAATACTTCCAACTCATGAATAATAATTTAACGACGATATAACATAAACAAAATACAAATCAATTTTTTAAAGCCCACATATCTAAAAACAATTTCGTTGGTGTTATGATCTCTCATTAAATAATCAATGAGACAAATTAACAATTTAAATTTGTCCAGATCAATGTTTATAAATATGCATAAAACAGCTATTTAATTTACCGTAAAATAGATACAGTTAATAAACGTTACAAGGCTAATTTTAGCGTTACTTAGATGCTAATATAATACTAAATATATGCATTCATATTTTGGTAGTTGCATGCGCCACAGATATTCAATAAGACTTTTAATTAAAAGCTCGTGGGACAAAAACCGCAGGACCACATACAATCTACTTTTTTTTTCATCTTAAAAACCAATCAAATGATTAAAGTGACCGTTATAGAGAGACCTTCCTAGTACATATTTGGCAAATACAAAAAATAAACTAGTTATTGCTAAATTTGTTTCACAACAGGTGCAAATAACCTACATGTTCCTGTATTATGTCAAGATAATGTGGAACTGTTGCGATTAATGACAATAATTATGAGCATATAAGTCTATTAAGAGATATTAAACAATTATTTAAATTAAAACCAGAAATGATAAAAGTATATGGGAGACGAAGGGACTGACTTACTGCTTAGAATAAAACTGCAGAGAGAAATTTAGAAAATGTTATTTGGGACACTCTGTATATGTATTAAGGCTAATGAATTGGGTTTGTTGCCTGACGTTGCGTTGAAGTCTCCGTATAAAAAAAAAAAATGCTTCGTACAACTATTCGCTGTATCCCATATCCTTGCATTGATCGTGGCTGTAATTAGTTTAATATTAATTTTCGCACACAACACACAACAACAAATAAAGCTAATATATTATTTTGCAGTGCTTTATGAACAGAGAAATATTTCACAGGAAAATTTACATGAATATGTATGGGGCGAGAAAGACAAAGAACGTTTCGTTTTGCATTTATAATTTACAATCATAATCTTGATTACAATTACAAAATATGGAGAACATTTACAACGTCCTCCTACACACCGTTTTCAGGAAATAATAACAACAATACTGCCAACTTAAGACAATATAAATTACTACATTGAGTGAGTAATATACTAGAAATGTTTAATTTATCTCCACCAATTATCAGCAAAGGCAGATATGGTACTATTTATTACACGGTAAGCAAGCGCCTATTGGTTCAATTATGTTCGTAAACTTGGACGAAATAAAACAAAAGCCTGTCAGAAAACATAAGGCGCACGTTGGCTCGCTTGTTTTAGTACCCAAACGAAAGTGGTTACGAAATATATGTTCATACGTCGATTACAAAACATTAAATGAAACAAGTCGCACTACTGTAGGCTACAATAAGTTTTGTTGTAACTCCTCTGTGGAGTAATGAGCAAAACGAAATGTTGAAATCCTGCGAATTGACTGCTTGGGAAGTCGCAAGTAGTACTGAAATTTTAATTTATGGCCCTCGCAAGTTGAGCATAATTTCCTGATAAGTATTCATAAACGCCAATACAAAATCACTTAAATAAGTACACCCTGTAAAATTTCTTGTACATAATTTAATTATCTTTTTCTGCGTCCTTCCAGAAAATCAGTTGTTTTCGGTCAATTTTTATGCTGGAAAATATATCTTCACTGGCCTAGGCCTTCAGTAAAATTAGTTTTTTTTTTTAATTCTGTTTGATAAAATATTAACTAAAAAGAGAAAATTTGACAGTCATCTATTTACTTGCTCTAATACGAGAAAACTAAAACTGTGCAATGCCATATTAAATTCCAATATGACACAAGTTTATCTAAATGAAGATGTTATCATTTTACTGCTACAATGTTTAAAAAAAAAACTCTAGGGACAGTAAAATTAAACATTAATGATATCCATAGCTTGTAAATCTAGGAGAGTACACTTTTAAATATATTAGCCAAAAAAGTATTCATCAAAGGTTTCCAGATTTATTAATTTTGTTTGATTTTATCTACTTATTTCGATTCAGAGTAAACAATCATATCATAATATAGTGTCTGGTTTAATTAACCTAATAAATAATTAAAAAATTACAGGCTTTACCTAAAATTAGGATTAATTGTATTACTCTGAATATTTTTTACAATTTTTTGAAAGTCTACAATTTTAATTCCATCAAATATTGCATGTTTACCTACAAATTATCGTTAAAGCAACAATAACTCAAGATATATAAGTTTTATACATTGCACACCTTTATAACTTTTTAAAGACAATTAACCTACCTACAAGAAATTGTTTATAAATAAATTCCATTAAAAAAAAAATACTTATTCGTGTTTAAAATTCACAGCTACCTAAGTGGACAGAAAAAAACAAACACCCTGTGTATTACTTTAAAAGGCACTGTAACAAAATTTTCGAATTATTAAATACTGACGTTTTTAGAACATTATACAGGGTGTCCCAGGTAACATTTTCAGTATGGGGATGACGCTTATTAAGTATAAGAGATACAGGTTAGGTTAAATTAGAGGAATTATTCCCAAGTATGGGAGAAGCCACAATCAATTATTAAAGGTACAACATTTCTCGTACTTCAGATGTTATAGCAAAAAAATATGAAAATGTTGAATTTCTATTTTCTCTCGTAACTTTTTTGTTTTATTCATTAGAATAATTGGATTAGTACTTTCTTAGAATACTTTTCGATATAGAATAAAATTGTGATTTTACATTTTTTTATCACTTATTTACCATTTTCGAGATATTCCCCTAATTTCATTTTTCCTACGGACCGCGAAATTGGCTATGGAATAGTTAAATTGACAATTGACAATTGATACTGTGATTTGACATTTAATTAGTTGTTTTTTGTTTTTATTTTCATAGATAACTTGATAAGTGATGGGTAAAATACGATTTTCTTGCTTTTGTGACTTTAAGCTCTATTACATTATACAATTTCTTGTACAATCTCTTGAACAATTTCTTGTTTAAGAAATTATATACCAGATTGTACAGCTGTTGCCAAGTTACAAGTCTTATGTCGTAAATTGACATACGCGAAGTGTCATAAGACGCGTTGTAACTTGGCAAAAGCTGTACAATCTAGTATAAAATGTCTTGAACAAGAAATTGTACAAGAAATTGCAGATTTTACATACAAAAATAGATATAGCAAGTAATATCCCATTAAAATAAGAAGAAAAAAACACATTTAACTATTCCATAGTCAACTCCGCGGCCCATAAGAAAAAATGAAGTTGGGGGTTATATCTCGAAAATGGTAAAAGATAAAAAAAATCTAAAACAACAGTTGCATTCTACATTAAAAAGAGGAGAGTAGTAAAATTGACGTAATGATTAGAACAAAAAAGTTATGAGAGAAAAAAGAAATTCAACATTTTCATATTTTTTGCTATAACATCTGAAGTACGAGGAATGTTGTACTTTTAAAAATTGATTGTAGCTCCTCTCATACTAAAGAACAATTAATCTAATTTAAGCAAATCTGTATCTCTTATAATAAGCGGGTTCCCCATGCTGGAAATGTTATCTGGGACACCCTGCATAATGCAAAGGAAAATTTTTCTGTTTACAAAACATTCTGAAAAATAATGTGCTTCATTGGCTGTCAATACAAAAATTCATTTCAAAATTATTGCAGCCAAGATCGGTTTAACAACATAGGATACACCGGACAAGTATTTGAGTACTTTTCGCGTGGAGATTTCAACGTAACGTCACACAACGAACCCGATTCATTAACCTTAGCGCTAATGCGTAACCGTACTGCGCGTGTCTGCGACTTTTACAAACCGTCAACGCGGATTTAAAGTGTAGTAGAGAAACAGCAAACGGATCACTTTCTCCGAGATCCACCTGTTCCGTATCTGGAGCAGCCGCTGTCGCCCCCTCAGTGGTCAGGGCCCAGAAAGTTATCGCACCGCCCGCGCTCCGCCGTCCCGTTATAACACGAAAGATGCCAGCGGGTCGAAGCCCGACGCCAACTATCACGAGTATGACATTTCAAGTTTCTGTTATTCAGTGATGTAATGTTGGAAACGATTTCCTGCATAAACAGCGATTTAAAATTTTACGGATTTTTGTGATATTTCGTATCGATCGACCATTGTGGATGGTGTAAATTATTGAGACATGGTCTCTTGCGGTTTTCTGCGGGCGATACGTTATCGCGAAAGTTGATCTTTTTAAAGATAGTTTTAACGATTGTATACAACTAACTGTAATTACAATGTTTGCGTGAAACCTTTACGCAAAGGCTCACTGTATTCAAATATCAGTTTAAAAGCGTACGAGGCCGGTTCGCACACAGCTAATCCAACACCGAAAAAATTCAAATAAGCATTCGTAACCTAAAATACATATAATTAGTGAATATAAAAAAGTTATCTGGTAATAAACACATTGTACGTGTTATATAAGAAGTAATTTGATTTTTGATAACATCTATAGAAACTACCACATGTGACAGACTTTTTACGCAATGTTTGCTATTACCAAACATTAGATTATCAAATCCTATTATTAAATCGGTTAAATAAATACATTTAATTCTAATGGAATAATACCAAGTCGCGGTATTAAAGCACACCCTGATTTTTTCAATTTTTTGATAACATATAAATGAAGTTATTAAGTGACATTTCTTTGGTAGAAATTCACAGGGAGCACCATAAATAATATTAGTTTTTTTTTTTAATATTGTGTTGCCTTTGCTGGACAACAAGATAACTCAGATGAAAAACGCTTTCTCTTGTTAATAGGGACTAGAATTTTTCAATTTTAGTCAAGAGTTCATTTATGAAAAAAAAATACAACACTGCTGAAAGAATAGAAATTATATTATTTTCAAAATAATCCTTATGCATCTATATACACTGGTAAGCCATTAATATCTGGAACATTCAAATATGGAATGTTCAAGTCTGGAAAATGCGCCTATAGAACCATTCGAATTTTGAATCGTTCAACGCTGGAATCACTCAACGCAGGAATCATGCAACGATGGAACCATGCAACACGGGCATCGTTCATCACTGGAAAGCTCAAACCTGGAATCCAGAAATTAAGAATTTTTGCTGCCCTCTATACTACAACAGCCCAACTATAATATAATTACAGAACACTTCGTTTTATATTTTGTCTTCAATATTGTACAGTGGAAGATAAAAATATCGTGTTAATGGTAACTCAAGGGCTACAAATTGGGGCAAAATTGCGTAATTATAATATTTAGTCAATTCTTTTTGAAATTGACTTAGTACCTACCAGTTAAAAAGCGCTCAGTTATTTTCCGGTTTTGGAGATGTGATATCACCATTGAAAACTTTAAATTTTTGACTCAGAGTTCAAAAAGTGTAACCAAATTTCGTTAGTTGTTATAACTGGGTCTAAAAATCAGTCTCTTTTCTCATATTGCTTAAGTGCACACGATTCATCTTGTATTCTTCAATCAAAAACGTGGCATCCAACTTTACTATATTCAGGTGGTTTTATTGATCTCTTCTTCAGAGCTTTTAACACTTATTTGTAATTTTTCAGAAATTTTAAGAAACTCTATTTGCCTGTTAATCAAAAATCAAGACATTAACTTTTTGTTCGTTCTCTTGGATAACTGCAGCTGAAGCTTGTTGCATATAAAGCTCATTTTTGACGCAAATTCTTTCTTCGACGCTTTCGACTCATTTAAATTTTATTCATAACTACTTAAGTAAATTGTCGTAATCAAGATTTTATCCATGTATTTTTTTTTTGTTTTAAAAAGTCGTCTACCGCTCTACCGGTCACTTATTATAGGCAATCTGTATATGATCAGTATTGGAACTAAATTAAAACAGTCAACATTAAACCTATTTTTTTTTTAAATTCTCCTACCCACCAATTAGAAGTAAGGTAGCAACAACTTTTCAAGCCAAGAATTTCATTTTAATCATCTAAACGAACAAAAAACCGCGCGTAATTTAGTTAATAGCCGTCAATTTAAAGAATCATCAATATAAAATCTAGAATTTTGCGCATCGTATTATTATATAACCGTTATAATTGTTTATTCAATTTACAGTTTCATTTTATTATTAATAAATATTGTAATCAAACTATGATAACCGACGCATACTAGAGGTTTACATCACTGCATTATAGTGGCAATTAAAAAATAACTTTCCTTAACAAGTGAATAGGCATTAATAGCGTATTAGATGCAATAAAATTGTACACGGTAATTGGTATTGGCAAGAATTTTTTTACTATATTAACAAGCGAAGAAAGATTTATACATAAACCTTATCTTCTCGTTATCAGAATGTTGAAGATATTCATGCTGTAATCAACATAAAATCTTATACTGTCGAGTCGTTCAACACTGTGTACTTGAAAGCAGAAACATAAAAAAACAGTTAATTTTACGTCGTGTAAAACTGTTTAATTAATCTTTAAAGACAAATAAATACTCAAGAATTTGCCTACAAGAAAATTAAAACCATACACCTTGGAAAACTGTATATTCCTCAAACTTGCAAACTTGCAAATTACTATTTTCTTGTGCAAACCTTGTGCTAATAAAGTGCTCTGAAACTTATTCCCTTGTTGTGACAGCAAGACAAAGACAAACACAGTTAATTACAATTGACAATAAATCAAATATTATTGTGAATATGTAAAATACGTTTGTGAAAAACTATATGTCAATTAATAAAATAACTTCATAAATAAAATATAGATACAAGTCGATATTCATAAATATTAATTGTTCGTAGGAATTACAATTAAAATAATTATTTCCTGTGTGTATGAGAGCCTCTTACTAAACAATTTACGATGGGTGTAGCAATTTGCAACATTGCTTGTTTTTGAGTTTTTTCTTTGCAAAATACTCCTATAAATTATGAACTGTACTTGAATTCATTGCAAAATATAAATTATGAACTGTACTTGAATTCACAATATACAGGGTGCACCACGACCCTGAGATTCTTCGATAGCTCCTTTATTAATGAAAATATCAAAAAATGTTTAATACAAATACTGTGCGAACCTATTTTCTACATAACCTAAAATTATTTTCAAATATACAGAGTGTTTCGTTTGACCGGCACATATAAAAACTTAATTTTTTTAAATAAAACACCCTGTATATTTTTACATTTTTGGATTCCTCTTAAAATTTACTTTAAAAAATGTATAAGGTTATATGGGTCTTAAGTCAACCGTTTTCGTAAAATTTACATTTTTGTGAAAATTTTGAGCGATACAGCACTTTTAATTTTTTTTAACATTAAAGTTATTTAAAAAAGCGGTAAAATTTCGTTTAAAACTTAGATTGACAATAGATTAATTAACACTTTGCGCTAGCTACATTTTAAAAATATTATACAGGGTGTTTTTTACGCTTGGTCAAACTTGTGAAACTTTAAACATCGATAAGTCATTTTTCTTAAATGTAACACCCTGTATATTTTCACATTTTCTTGTAGAGAATTTAATTGTCTTTCGAAATTATTAAGCATGTCCTATACCTAAAGTTAATATTTTTCGAGCTATCTCAATTTTTATTAGTATTACTAAGGCAATTAAAATATTTTAAAGTGGGCTATGGACTTAAGTTATAATTTTTCAAAGAATTTTTAAACAAAAGAATAAAAAGAGCTGCAACTTTAATTTTAGGCTAAAAATGTACCCCATTTTACCGAAATTTATCGTATAAATTGTTCAAGATTATGTCCTTGTTCTACGCAAAGCCGTAGACCTTGTCTGAAAGACTAGCTCCCTTTATAACATTTCGGGGGTTATACCATCAAAAGCAACACGAATCCTGTTCTGCACATCTTCAGCAGTTGTTGGGGGGTCTTGATACACCTGTTTTATGGGTCCCCACAAAAATAAATCTATAGGGGTAAGGTAAGATCAGGTGACCTAGGTGGCCAGGAGATTGGTCTACCTCGCCCTATCCATCTATTAGGATATTCTGTGTTCGGCAACTGCATCACTTGCTGTGTTTCTTTTAATGGTATAACCCCCGAAATGTTATCAAGAGTGCTAGAGTCTTTGAGACAACATCTACGGCTGTGCGTAGAACATGAACAAGGATATAATTTTAAACAATTTATACGATAAATTTCGGGGAAAAGGGGTACATTATTGGACTAAAATTAAAGTTGGAGCTCTTTTTATTCTTTTGTTTAAAAATCCTTTGAAAAATTACGGCTTATGTCCATGGCCGACTTTAAAATATTTTAATTGCCTTAGTAATACCTACTAATAAAAATCGAGATAACTCGAAAAATATTAATTTTAGGTATAGGACATGCTTAATAATTTCGAAAGACAATTAAATTCTCTACAAGAAAATGTAAAAATATACAGGGTGTTACATTTAAGAAAAATGACTTATCGATGTTTAAAGTTTCACAAGTTTGACCAAGCGTAAAAAACACCCTGTATAGTATTTTTTAAATGTAACTAGCGCAAAGTGTTAATTAATCTATTGTCAATCTAAGTTTTAAACGAAATTTTACCGCTTTTTTAAATAACTTTAATGTTAAAAAAAATTGAAAGTGCTGTATCGCTCAAAATTTTCACAAAAATGTAAATTTTACGAAAACGGTTGACTTAAGACCCATATAACCTTTTACATTTTTTAAAGTAAATTTTAAGAGGAATCCAAAAATGTAAAAATATACAGGGTGTTCTATTTAAAAAAATTAAATTTTTATATGTGCCGGTCAAACAAAACACTCTGTATATTTGAAAATAATTTTAGGTTATGTAGAAAATAGGTTCGCACAATATTTGTATTAAACATTTTTTGATATTTTCATTAATAAAGAAGCTATCGAAGAATCTCAGGGTCGTGGTGCAGCCTGTATAAAGAAAACAGAAGTGGAATTCAAAGAAGCCAAAAATAAAAATCCTAAGGAAAATAGTCAGTCCAGAAACGACTTATGAACATACTAAAATCTATAAAATCGCCGGAATGAACCTTTGTAGGGGAGACCGGGGGATGAAAGTAACACGGGTAGGTTGTAAGTGCCTATAGTTTCTTTAATTTTTGTTATATGTCGCCCTAAGCGGTTTAGAAATGTTCATTTACATGTTACATCCACCTCCCTACCTACATTGCTAGTTTTCATCTGTCACAGAGGTTAAGTTTTTGCCAGCCAGAGTCACTATTTTCCGCCTAAAAGTTACTGCGTTGTGTCACCGGTCGAGTGACTTTTAGGCGATCTCAAAAAGAGGAACAGAAAGTACCTAGATTATTACGTTCTTAATTTTGTTGGCTATTGGTGGATGCAATACAATTTGACGTTGAAATCGTGGTTAATTGTAGATTCCTTCCAATTTGTTTTGTGTACACTTGGGGTCAAAAGTAACAGTGTTACAACCAACCCCAATCAATGTTTTCACTTGCAAATGTTTACTCTTAGGACATAATTGGTGGTTTTTTTCATAGATGGGAACTTTATTGGATTAATTTTCCAATTTGTGGTATTTTTTTGTTTCACATTTTGGATATTTTTTCATTTTGGTTATGTTTTAAAATCAAATATTAATTTTGTTGATGAATACTAATATATTTACCCACTACTTACGAGCTGTGTAAATTATTTTGCCGTTACAACTTACCCCGATCATAATTACTTTTAGCCCCAACGTTGAGGTTAAAACGAGGGTTAAAAGTAACAGCTGTCTTACTACAAAAAAAAAAACAAATTTCTCACATATGCTTTACGAAACATGAAATAAATATCTTGGAAGGAAGATAAATGTCCAATCCATCATTAATCCAATTTGAATGTAACAAACTTGTTATACTCTATGACAAATTAAATAAAAACAAACAAAAAATGTTACCTTCATCCCCATTATAATTTAGGGGAAAAAATGTGCCAACCATACTCCAAGAAAGTATGATGTCTTTAACGTACAGTTATCTATTATTAGATTTATTAAAAAATTAGTACCAACACGAACAATCCACGTACCGTTGTAAGATCAATAATAAATGACGAAAATAAAAAAGACAATAAACTATCTATGAAAGGTATTTGTTGAATCGACGGAACGACTCTTCAACAAAAGGAACGTCAAGAATTAAAAATAATAATAACCCATCTTTAAGTAAATCGAGTATCACTAAACGTCAAGATGGACGCAATTACAATTCAACAATTTTGTGACTCTCGCAAATCTGTCAATTATACAATACTTGCTAACGAGATGTGTGTTCGATGTGTATAACTAATTAACGAAACTAGTGGGAAAGTTGAACGATGTCAAGTACAATTTTCACATTTCGAAATATCGATGGATTTTATTGTTGATTAACTTATTATATGTATTACGCAGTAATGCATTAGAAATTTGTAATTGTCATTAGCTCGTTTAAAAGAAGGTCAAGATCTAGTGTCGTACGTAAGATTTTGTGTCAAAAAATAGACAATAAGTTAATAACATAAAAAAAATGCAATTTCTTACTGATATATTATATATTGGCAAATTATTGTAAACAATGCTATACATAGTTGGCAGTGCAAAATAAACTCCATTTTCATCACTAAAATAAGGTAAGTGATTGATATATACCAAATTATTGTTAATAATTTTGATAAATGCTTAAACTATTTGATTAATTCATTTTTCTACGACCACCAATGTAAATGACTTTTACCGTACAACCTGCATGCATAGTAAGTGGGTCCTTACGCACGATAAGCACAGTTTTTTTTTTTTTTTTTTTTTAGAAGTGATCAAGTAGACTTCCGGCAAACACTTCCTGCATGCCTGGTGAGTGAGTTATAACGCACGGTAAGCAAAACGCACACTTGTCTAGAAATGTCAAAGTATATAGGCTTACGTCAAAATTGACAAGAGAACGTAACTACTGGGTGTATATTAGCCAAAAAACCGTTTAAGTCGTAGGTATTATGTGATCGTAGAAAAAGTAAGCTACATAACACGAGTTGTAAAGCAATTACGCACCTTTGCGTAGCTTTTCCACTCGCGCGTGATATGCTTCTTACAACCCTTGTTATGTAATATACTATTATTATAATAAGCAAGTTTACTTAAAAATTACTTTATGGCTTTGTAAAGAAATTGGCTTCAAGAAATGCACTTTTTGAATTCCAAGGTAGGTTAAAAATTGCTACCAGAAACACTACAATTTTTATCGATCCACGATAACCTTAAAAAATAACTGCTTAGTCTTCCTGCTAATTCAAGTTTAATGACAGATTCGTCTATCGAATATTTCTAGCCAAGTTATGCTGTGTTAAGACAATGAAAAGAAACTCAAGGTGATTCCCACAAATTCAGCATAACTTTTTAAATACCTCAAGACAGATGATTTGGCGGCAACTGCGCACAAATTACGACATTAGTCGTAAAATTCCTTAAACAGTGACAGTAGGAAAATTATTATGACGTGGTAGAACGTATAATTGGACCCCCCCTGTATGTTGGTTATAAAAACAGCCACTGTGCTGCAGAATGTTGATTAACATTAAAAATTGCAAAACTAAAGATGTTTTCATCTACAAATAGGAATGTTTAAATACTCATTTAAAGTTATGATGTTTCAATTAATCTGAGTCTTGTCTTTGATGATAGAACGCTATTATGAGATTACATCCTCGGTTTCTTATTGGTTTCATTTACGAGCAATTTATAAAGGTACTTCGGACGTAACTATAAAACAGAAATATTTTAATTTCATAATTTATAATTTTATACAGCAACGCCGTCAACAGATGTTTTAATTTCCAAGCGTTTTGAGTAGTTTATCAATTTTATTAACTAATCTTAATTACGGAGAAGGGAGACGCCAATGAAAATAATTAAAGGTATGAAAAATTTTGGAAGAAATAAGAAAATGCATTAGCGTTGTCGCCACGTAAACGTCAAAACGAATTACACCCGTCAATTCTATCCAAGATGAACATAAAAAAACCATGGCGACCACCAAAATGAATCGTTTTATATTGGAATATTTGATGGTTCATGTTAACTTATTTTATTTTTTACTCAAAAACGGTAGGTTTTACGAGAATAGTTGAAAAATAATTTTTTTTTTAAAAGAAATTAAGCTTTGAAAACCAAATTTTTTAATTGCAAAATTTCAAGCCTCCAAAAAGTTCTGATAAAAAACCAACAGGGGTAGCACTTTTCACCCCCCTGTGAAGGTGTGAGATGACATCTACCAAATATCATTCTCCTACATTTATCCAAATTTGAGAAATAAAATAAAAGCCTAATTTTACCGCTCCCCTTTGGGGGGGTGTAACTCCGAAAAGAGACGTCTAAGGGAAAAATTGTAGATGAAAGAACCCCCTTAATTTTTGATAAGGAATCACCCGAATTTTTTCGCAATATTTAAGAAGAAACACCCTGTATAAATAGCAACAATTGCACCCATGAGAAAAAATTAAGTTGGTTGTCATAAAACAAAAACGAATCGACTTGGGAAAAATAAGTGAGTGCCATCCGATTTGGGTTAAAAAGTTGCTTGAGCAATGTACTTATACATTTGAAATATTTTATACACTTGTTGAAGACTATTTTCAAAATTCGTATTATCAGGTTTTTCCTCATTTTCTCAGATTCCGTTTGAGATATTTCCGGTTTTTCTTTGGATTATTAATAAGCATTGAATTAAGCAACTTTGCTAAATGGAAATCTATATAAGTATAGCTTAAGAGCTACTATAATAAGCGAGATCCCCATGCTTAAACTCGAATTTCAATCACCCTGTATAAACGGCGAAATTCAACAAAAAAAAAAGAAGGTTAGTTTAATCAAACATAGTTTGCAACATGTAAAATTTATAGCAGTTTCACACACAACTATAATTAAAACGTAATACACACAAAATTAAGTTGAAATAGGTAAGCAGCAAGAGATCGAATTATTCGTATCACACTACCTCATGTTCTCATATACGTAATTATAATGTGAGATGTTGCATGATGAATAGTTTACCTCCTTGCGTGGGAGTTACGGGCAAAGTGCGCGTGTATACTCTCCGCGGGCTCTAATGAGTTTCTACTATAAATCATCATATAACCCAGGGCTTCTATTAATTGTTGCTGTCACTGCTAAAAACAAGCTTAACCGATATTAGAGTTTGAAATATGTTCCGCTAAATCGCTTCAAATGACCTATCTCAGGGGTATTTTATACGGATTTATACGATTATTCCGTTTTAGCTGGGTGTAAAGTTAATTATTTCGTGTGAATATCGGGATTTATCGACGGAGAGGCTTACGTAATTGGAATAAATTACAATACGAGCGAAAGTGTTGCCGACATCTTTAAAAACGTACGCGGGAATAAGAAAATACATAAATAATATTTAATTTTTCAAGCCGAACCTCATGTTTCTTGGGCCTGGCGCCCACCGAAGTAATGTGACGCGTGACCTGACAGTTACCAGATATTTTTCTATAGCAAAGGCTCAACCAAAAACAAATTAAGTATTAAGTACCTTTTTAACGATTAAAATGGTATCTGACACTACATACTTCAGTTTCGGGTGAATTTAGTCACTGTGTTTCTCAAAATTTTTACTCCCAGGACCCAAAATTAAAAGCTCATAAAAGATCCCAATGAATTTTGTAGACAATATTTTTGTTTTTAACTTATCCTGGCTACTAAATTTTGATGATTTTCGAACCCTATAAAAAGGATCAAGAGCCCCTTCAGAAGGATTCATAAACCCCCAGGGGCCAACGGATCACACTTCGAGAAACACTGCTTTAAAATGACGTCACTAACAACATTATCACATCACTCATCCTTACATCTAGGAGGCAGTCGATGACTTCAACAATATGAATGAGTTTAATTCATAATCAACTAGCAGTTAGCCCGTCCTAGGACGGGAATATTTTATATCTTAAATTTAAACTATTACTTTTTATAATACCGTGAGCTGCAAGTTACTGTTATGTTACCCGTGAGTAAAAATTTACGGTTCATTAGACACAACTCAGTCGGTCAAATGAACCGGTAGTAGTTTACTGCGTTACTATATTCATGCGTTACAGAGTCAGTCACAGAGTCACAGACAGAGTCAGGTTGGACTTTTATATATATTTATTATGTTTTTTACTTTTGTAGAGAATTTTATATATTTATTTATTATTTATTAATTATTTATTTATTTATTAAACTAAATTTAAAAAAGCAAGTTTTGATTAAACTTGTATATTTTAAAATGCAGTTATTTTATCAATGTAAACTTTACGAAATAGAGCTATTATTTATCTAAATCGGTAGGCGTGCAGCTGATTTAGAGACAAGAGTCTTAAATATAGTCTAGAATTTTATCGAGAGATCGTAAAACGACAAGCGATTCTTAATTTAACTTATTTAAATTATTTTATTATTATTTAGTCATGGGTCCTACTGTTGGGGTGTTAGCTGTAGGACTGTTGAGTTGTGCTGTGCTGACTTTTTTGCATTGTTTTTCTGTACAGTGCTAGTTTTTTTTGTCTTTCCATTTTATGTTTCTATCCGTTTTTTAACTTTGTCTCGCCAGGTTTTTCTCTGACTACCTACCTCTTTTGCTTTTTCCCTGTGATCTCGCTTCATAGACTTTTCTGGTTAACCTTTCTTCTCTCATCCTATAAATCTGACCTAACCATCCCAGCTGCCTTTCTTGTATTTTTTTAAATATTAATAAGTACATTACAACAATTAAAGCGTTGATTATACGACAACTGGTCCTAAAAAAGCTTATTTTTGATTAAACCTCGCAGACACTATTTTCGAATACAATTCTGTGATGCTTATACAGGGTGTGTAAAAATTGGCGGAAGCGCTACACGTGGCGATGTTCTTCGTAAAATTCCAAGTCGAAAATCTTAAGAAGAAAATGTTGTACCATGCTTGCTGTGTCTGCAAGAGGTCCTCAAAGTTTTGACATTTAGTCCTTTAATAAGCGTTATTATTTAATACTTGCAAATGAAAAAGCTGCAATTTGGAATAAAAATAAATTTCGAATAGTATTTTTCCTAGATATTGTGTTCTTCCTTTCAAAAATTGGTGTTGAAAATATGTAAATCACTGATTTGAATAAAAATAATACATATGGCAACATTGTCATTAGCTGTCATCTCTGTTTTTCTCGTAATTATTTCTAGTTTGTGTTATACGATACCCAAAAGTTTGCAGCTATGTTTACGAACTGAAGGCCTTCAGTTCAAACAAAAAATGTCCAAACGCAAATCAATGTATGCAATGTTGCCAATTTTTTGTTTCTTTAAATGGTTCCTGAGGCCATAGGAAGCATGGTACAACATTTTTGTATCAAGATTTTCGACTTAGAATTTTACGAAGAACATCGTCACGTGTAGCGCTTCCGCCAATTTATACACACCCTGTATAACAAATAAAAACATAACATCAATGTCTATAGAGATATGTTGAATTTAAGCGCTTTTTACTTAATCGACATACTAAAACGAATGTTGTATAAGTTTCTCTGTCACAATGTCTGCATGTACATAGCAAAATACAAAAATGTACCCACGGTAAATTCTTTAGTGTACAAACACATGTCTTCTTATCTGCATTAAACTGCCATTTTGAGCTGTCGTTTCAAAATTATGTAGAATAGACGTTGCTGGCGGTTAAAAGGCTTAAGTAGTTGTATGGCAATATCAATAAAAATGCTGGACAGAAAAATACGAAGAAACCAAATAAAACTGTACAATATTTAAAAAATAGTCATCTAAAACGCGTTCAAGAACCAAAAAGTTATTTAAAAAGACACTTAGAACCACAGAAGAAAAAAATTTCTAGTCCCGAATTTAGAAAGAAGTTATGAAGACCGTAAAAAGAATTATTTTGTTCTTAAAACTTTTTTGTTAGTAAAGTAATGCTGCAGTAGTACTACAACTTTTGAGCAAGTTTAAATTATCTTTTTCTACGACCACTAATGTAAATGACTGTTACCGTACAGCCTCCGTGCGTAGTAAGTGGGTGCTTACGCACGGTAAGCAAAAGGCACAGTTTATTTAAAGAAATTATCAAAGTAGATTCACGTCAAACACTTCCTGCATGCCTACTAAGTGAGTTATAACGCACGGTAAGCAAAACGCGCGCTTGTCTGGAAAAGTCAAAGTAGGCTTACGTCAAAATTGACAAGACAACGTAATTACATGTGTACCTATATTAGTCAAAAAGCCGTTAAAATTGTATGTAATATGTGTTCGTAGAAAAAGTAAGCTACATAACACGAGTTGTAAAGCTTTTACGCACTCGCCGCTATGCGACAACTTTTCCACTCGTGCGTAATATGCTTCCTAAAACTCTTGTTATGTAATATACTATTAAACTGCAGTAGAAGCCTCAAACTAAAAACTATTAGTGAACAGTTGAATAGCAACAGATAAGCGAACCAAGTCCTGTATTCCGTACTATTTCACCTTATATTCGCAAGAAATCTTGGTTTTCAATGGCATTTAAATGGGGGAATGAATAAACCTTGAAAACGAGACCGTAAATACCAATAAAAGAGATGTTGTTACCAGATAAAATAAATATTAAGTTACAATTAAATGATAATTCAATAGATACCCGCGATCTGATTTACACCGGCGTTATAATGCGTTACATATACAGCCTAAGCTGTAATTACTTTAGCAATTAACAGGTACAGATCACGTACTTATTACTTTGATGATGACATTAAGTCGGATGATTAATAAATTAATACCAAACAATGTCGTTTATGGTTGACAATAAAATTCAAAGATTAAAATTGTTGCAATTGACTGCTCGCGGCCGATATTTTAATACGTGGACTGATCGAGATATGGCTTGACCGCCACGGGGTTTGCAAAAAGTAAAGGTCAGTTATACGAGCATAATAAATTATTTGTTTCCGGAAAATAAATACTAGATACAAGCTAAAAATAAATTAGTATTTTTTTTTGCTTTAAATATCACGATCAGTATTAGAAATTGTAATATTAAATTTCGAGAAATGTAATTAGGTATAAGGAAATTTGTTTTTTAATACCCTTCCCAAAATAAATCCACAATTGAAGTAGTTTATTTATACAACCGTGGAATGATAAGTACAATAAAATTGCCCTTACATTATAACCATAGGACTGGGAGGTATTTGTTATATAACCAATAGTCAAGACTGGCCATAGTAAAAAATGCGAAAAAGTTGCTTAAGTAAGGGTATTAAGTTTTGCATCATTGAAAAGAGAAAAAATCGCAATCAAGTGAGTATAATATAGGGGTACCTTGCTATTTAAAAAAATTCAATTGTTTTTCATTGCGCTGTTGTTATTCGGAAAAAAAAAATTAATTTGTCTTATGGTGGAAAACTAAGTACTAAACAACTTCTATTCAAAACATTTTTCCCTAAAGTGGATATTTACTGAGATACCTATATATATAGCATATCCATTCCTTTTAGACACAGTGTATGTATGAATTACTGTTATTATGTACACAATAATAAATAAACTGTAACTAATAGAGACGAGAGTCTTGAAACTAGACTAGAATTTGGACAAGAGATGCGTCGGAAAAAAGATAAGCGATTTTTAATTAGAATATTTCTATTAATAAGTGAATCATACAATAATGCAATCATTTATCAAGTGAAACACAGTTATTTCTTTGGTATATAAATTTCTCGATCGTGTTTTGTTAAAAACTTCTTCTATTGTTCGTATTTCCTGAACCACGAAAGAACAGAAATCTTAAAATGTCGCTTATAGTAAAGTTTAATCGATAAATATTACTTTTAACCTTTCCAAACTAGTTAGTAATGTCATACAGTATATTTAGCTAAATACGGTCATGCAGGGAAATTCATTACAGTAATTGTGTAGTATCAAGTTACCAAAGGCTCAAAGCCAACTCTACTATAGACACAATATTATATTACATCCGTCTGGCGTATGTCATATCCCTCATTTCAGCGTGTTTTTATTTATTAGTCGATTACTATTCTATTTTTGTGAGCTGGAAGCGAAAGTCGACGCGTTCGTACGAAGAAAACACGCGTTATTATAGTTTGTAGTTGTAAAATGCGTGAGTTTATGTATGAAAGGTACATTTTTACGCATATCATAACAATAAAAAGTTTACAGTTAGTCAATTACCTTACCAAATACGTAACGTGAAACCTTCACGTTGGCTGTAGGTATATAACTGGACAAAAGTTCAATAAAACCGCTTTTTGTGGCAAACAAAAAAAGTCCCGAAGTGCGATTAGAAATATTTAAATTGCTCTGAAAACTAGTTCGTAAAATGAAACTGGTCCGATCAAAAGTGTTTGTTCATCAGATGTTATGATGACTGACTAGCCCAGCTTCGAAAGGTGTGAAGTTGTGAACGCCAGATAGCGTCTCTGCCCTATTGCTGAAACGCAGTGGGCGGCGAAAACACAGGAAGAAAGTTAGTTATAACAATGTACGAATTACGAAATTATTAAACTGCGAGCTTATTTATTTTTTTATTCGTAATATTGTATTCACAGCCCACTTATATAAATCGTAGGCGGATTCGATTTGTTATTTTTGCGAGTGCTGTGAGTATTTGCAATGGTTTTGATTAATTATGCTTAATACCATGGGAAATAGTTGTTTTTACGAGCAATTGCACAATTTGTAAAGGTTTCGCGCTTTACCTACCGTTGAAGTCTACACGGTCCGTTGGTTCAACATACGGTAACAATGTGTACAGACTGTTCGCGATAACTTGACCGCCGTGGCGATCTCGGAGAAGGTCGATTGAATGGTGTGAAGTGTAAAAATTTGCACAAGAAGTGTTTACGGAAATAATCCATGGCTTCCTAGATACAAATAGGTACAGAAAAAAACTTGGGACAATTTCTTCGATTTTAAATATCACTCTTCCTGCTAGAGACATGGAATTATGGAAAACGTTTTAGGCCATGAGCTTTACTTATACCTAGTAGATGGTTTTTAATAGTTAATTCTTTTTTCCTATTTTATTATTAACCCTAGCTTTTGCTCGCCAATTTATGTGCACTTTTGTTTTGTTTTTTTCGTCTTAGTTCCTACCACTCATTTTTCACTTCTCCTTTATCTTCTTTTTTTTCTTTCTGTAAGCATGTAATTCTATCCTACACCATTGAAAACAAGTCTTAAGGGTGAACTTATCGGTTTTATATAAACATGTAGGGGAGACCGGAGATGAAAGTAACACGGGTAAATTGTAACAGTGCATACAGTTTCTTTAATTTTTGTTATATATGTCGCCCTAAGCGCTTGTGCAATGTTTATTTACATCCACCTCCCTAACTACATTGCTAGTTTTCATCTGTCATAGAGGTTAAGTTTTTGCCAGCCAGAGTCACCATTTTCCGCCTAAAAGTTAATGCGTTTTATCACCGGTCGAGTGACTTTTAGGCGATTTCTAAACGAGGAGCAAAAAAGTACCTAGATTATTATGTTGGCTATTGATGGATGCAATACAATTTGACGTTGGAATCGTGGTTAATTGTGGATACCCGCCAATTTGTTTTGCGTACACTTGGGGTCAAAAGTAACAGTGTTGCAACCAACCCCAATGTTCTCACTTGCACATGTTCACACTCTACTCAGCACACAATTGGTGGTTTTCTTCGTACATGAGAACATACAAAACTTTTCGGATTAATTTTCCAATTTGTCGTATCTTTTTGTTTCACATTTGTGAATATTGATAATGTTGACTTATCATTCTGTATTGCACCAAAGAATTTTTTTCATTTTGCTAATGTGTATTTTGTAACAGCTGTCTTACTACAGAAAAAAACAATTCTCACATATTATTATGCTTTACGAAACATATGAAATAAATATCTTGGAAGAAAAACAAATGTCCAACCTATCGTTAAATCAACTTGGATGTAAAACACTTGTTATGCCCTATGAGAAATTAAATAAAAACAAAAATGTTTTACTTTCATCCCCGGTCCCCCTACCCTCATAGCTATTGTTTGCGTCTTTTAATTTTTTTTTAATTTTAGAAAAATAAAAACCGAGATACATTATTTATAGAATTTTTGAGATAACACGAGAAGTTCGAAAATATTGTAATTGTTTTTTTTAAGTCTTCATACTGTTTTACAAGATCAACACGTTTAAATTATAATTATATATGTATTAATTTGTAAATTAGGTTGTCTTTTTATAACCATCAACGAAACGGTATAAAATTTTTACAAAATGATCATTATTTTTGTGTTAGTATCATTGGCTTTAAAGAAAAGTGTTGATATCTACTTAGCATTTGATTTTAGGAAAAGGTTTTACTTGTTTTTTTCTCTTAAAGGGTTTTCTATCACCACTTAAGATATTTGCACGGATAACGGGGATATAACAACAATATATGCATTTAAACTTTAAACTATACAGTGTTTGTTTTTTTAGACTTGTTTTCTAATCCATACTATTGATCTATTATTTTACAAACCACTGTGTATACAAACTGAAATAATTAAAAAAATTGACCTTTGCCATGCACATCACGTTTTGTGAATATTAATAGAAAAACCAATAACGTGCGTGGTAAAAAATATTTTATTATATTTCACATGAAAGCAATTAACTACCTGATAACACGCTTCAATTTTATAAATTAATTCATTTAATTCCTTCAAATTCTTTAATAAGCTTTCAATCTCGACGTTAGCAATTCCTTACCAAGTAAGAAATTGCAGTATATCACGTCAAAATCAGGTAGTAATATTTGCCATAAATTACAATATTTTTTGTAAGAGGTAACCGCTACCGTCTGGCGGACGTTTAGACACTCCCTGTTTCGTACATAAATTATTATCAAATTTTTGTTTTCATTAATTATTATTAGAAACAAACAGCTTCCAGACAATATTATATATGTTTAACGACTTAAATACAGTTATAAGGTCACGTGACCTTTTATTTGAACTACCTGGTTTATTACATTTATTGATTGGGAAAGAAAAAGTATATACAGCGGGTGTTTTGTATTTCCGGCGCCACCATTTCCTAATAAATCTGTGCTTCAAAAAATGCAATGTTAATTACAATTCTACAATAGTTCAGTAAATGCATAGATAATAAATGTTATCAAGGTATAAAAAATTAAAACAGGGATTTTCTTTGAAAATTTGATCACTGTTGGTACTACTACTGTGGCTAACTTTGCACCGTTCAGGCAACTTTTTTTAATCTCTTGTTTAATACAAATTTTACTCCTGAATCCAATTAATTTTTATTTAGTTATTGTTGTAATAGGCAATCATATGTCAATTTTTATGTAAATTAATTCAATATTTTTGTAAAATAATGAAGACTAGAAATGGCAGTGTATAATTTGTCGAGCCCTGCCCGACATAGGACCGCAGAGGATTATATACTATATTCTAGGTATCGTTGACTTCATTTTCAAATTAGCTTTACATTGCATTTCTTCCGCATTTTTTTGGGATTTAAAATAATGTAATCTCAAAAAAACTTCATTTATTCCTTAAACGCATTAGTAATAATCACACAGTCATAGAGTCTGCCTAAAAACACAATTTGCATATTCATAAGTTTTGATACCTAATCATAAAACTGCAAACAAAAACCGCGAACATCAATATACCTCCAAAATGATTCATAATGTTATGTAAAAAAGCGTTATTTTTAATTTTACAACGCAACAACACTAAAACCGAAGGTGGCAAAAATTTAAGTTCATTGATTCTTGGCGATGATTCATTGACGTTTCAAAAAACGCGGTACGATCGTAAGACCACGTTACCGCGCGCTAAAACAATACAAAACACCCTTTTCTAAATCTCCCACTGCGCCTAAATTATGCGCAAATCCTCGCCAATCTGGATCACGGCTCAAGGATCGCTGTACACCTTGATTTATTTCACACTTGCAGTGATAATGTCACCAGCAGAAAATTACAGTAATTTACTGTAAAATGTCAAGAATTTATAACACCTTTACAAATTAACATCGCACGTTTTAATAACTCATTTATTAAAGTATTTTAATACAACGCAATTCTCTGTCGTAAACTAATTATCGTTAACTGTACAATATTTGTTTAATTTTTTAATAAAAGGTTGATTGTGAATTATGGAGGGCAATTTAGACCTCATGTGATTTGTCGATAATACTTGAAAAACGGGTCTTTCAAGCATTTTATAATTTTGTCTAACATGTCTTTATACGTTGCAAAATCAGCTAAAAATTTCGTAAACTATAAAAGCCGGTATTATTTGAGTGATTAAGTTAATAATATAAAAAAGTTTATTAGAAAATCTTTTTTTTTTAAATTTTAGAATTTCTTGTAGAAATGCTAGACTCTAGTGTCTTTGCCAGGACCAAATTTGTTTAATAAAATAAATGACTGCTGACAGAACAACAAAAGTTTTAAAATTAAACATACAAGAGATTCTTTACAAAATTTGTAATTAAACTTGTTTTTTAACAAAAACTAATTTACAACTGAACTCAAGTTTTATATTTTAAACAATTAATAATTATTGCATACAACAAACATATTTGTAGTTACTTTAAAGGCTCCTATACATGTAAAAAACTCTAAATATTGATTGAAAGCTCTTTTCCTCCATATTAATGCTGATTTAAAAATCATGCTTTTACAATATTGTATTTTGCATGATTCGCTTGTTTTTTGTGGTTGAGTTTCATACCTTTAAGTATAATTCAATTGTTTTTTACAGTTATTTGAAATTAAAATTTAATCTTTGTAATAAGATTTGTGGTATAGAGATAATTAGTGCTTAATATGTAATTTAAATATGAACCGTGCATCATTTATATAAATAGATGAAATAATAGATTATCATGATTAATGTAAAAAAGAGATTACGGATAGAAGGAAGAATGTTCTTTTAAATCATAAAAACGCACTTGAAATTTTAAAAAGTTTGAACAAAAATTACTTATCTTTTTATTAATGAATTGTAGAATGCTAGTTCAGTTTTTGTAAGTCAAAAGATTCAAGCATGTTTCAAAAGACTTTTGAAGTTTTTAAGTACAATAATTTTTATGTAAAATATGATGTGAGTAACATGAAAATTGGCAAGCATTTCTCGTGGATCAGTTAAAGAAAGGTCCTTAACAAAACTTGAAATTGGCCACAAAAAAAATGTAGCTATACTCGGCAAGACCAATAATCTATGAATTTTGAAGTTGACAACGAAAATAAACCATATATATTTTTTTTTTGTAATAAAATCTTCTAAAATGAGCAAAGAATAGTTATTTTTTCATAATTAAAAGATGTAACTCTTAAAACAGATAAATATATTTGGAACAAAGCTACTTTATAGCTTTATACTGGAAAGAGAAGCAAAATACCCAAAAAAAAACACAATAGAATTCAATTTTTTTAAATACTTCGCTTTAAAAATCTTTAATTTCAGAAAAATTGTATGTTATTTATTATTTCATTGTTTAATTATATTTCAAAAACCAGGTTTAAATTGCTTTGTCCTTTGATCAGTTAAAAAATTACGTGATAAATAAACAAACCTGGATTTTAAAATCATACTGTAAAGATGAAACACAATAAAATAAATTCCTGTTGTAACCTGACCAAATATATTAAACATAGATCAACTAGTTTGGCAAAAAGTTTTATTCGATCGATTTAAACTTTTTATTAAAAATGTTGATCAAAACCACATCAGCTTCAATCCTCCTTTGCAGCAAGCCACAACGAAATGTTGAAATTTAAAATCGTAATTAAGTAAGACCAAAGTTGCGATATTAAAATTACAATCCAAGTACATGATAACCACTTCACAGCTTCATTAAACCGTTCAGTTAGATGCAATAAAATAACAAACAATGTACTATTGCTAATAGGGGAATAAAAACATATCCTATAAGTCAAGAACAACTATAAGCATACTTAAATAACTGTTTTCTTAAAAAATTCCCGTCTAACAAGTAACTTTTGACCTTATCCTCCTACAAATACGTACTGCAGTGCTTTACATCACCAGCAAACAGCGTGATAATTTCAACGGAGAGATAAGATTTATTCCCGTTTTTTTAGAACAACTTTTCGCACCAAAGTGATTGTAGAAATGCAATTCAACCATTACACTACACAATTAACTGTCGAAGAAATTATTAAACGCGACACTTGGGTGTGTTAACAGAGCTTAATTATTTAAAGAAAACATACCTAGGCTATAAATAAATACAGTATAAACATTAAAGTAAACAAAACTTTGTTAACACTTGCTTAAATAGGATAATTTACGTGTTTTCAGTTGGTAAACATCGGTTTTAGAACAAATGACAGTGCTTTTTAAAACAAATGACGATTACTCCACATCATACGCTACAAAACGCTCTAAAATGATAATAATTAGACTAAAGGTAATGGAGTTCTGTGCAAGTTTCACCATTAACTATTTCAGTGCGTAGAAAAAAATCAAACAAAAACAATGTAGGTAATAGTTATGTAAGGCCCTAATTTTAAAGGTCAATATTGACAACTTTTATCGATAACTAGTTGGAGATTTCGCTAATTTCAAGGTGACCTACACTCACACTACGTCCATGGCCATCTTATACGCGAAATAGTTCTTAAACTATTCTAAAATTGCTCAAAACCTATTAAGAAAAAAAAAAACCTGACCAGATAAGTAACTTTTATTGATCAATAAATTGCCCGTTCTTAAATGTTAGAAGATGTTAAGATTTAGACCGAAATCCGAGTGACTGTTACGTATAACGTGATAGTTATCTCATGTTTTCCGAATTTGGTGCTGAACTTGTTACAGTTAGTATTAATTTACCTTGAGAAACAATCGAAAACGTCGCGGTTTTGAAGCAAAAACTGTAGGTAAAATTGTGAAAGATGTTTTTCTTCTTCTACGTATAGCTTTCAACCGTTTTTAAAATGGGGAGTTGAATATTGACAACAATATTCAAACCAAAATTTTACGAATAAAAAGACAGTGTTCAGAATGTCTTTTTATGTTTTGTTTCTTATTCGTAAATTTTCGCATCGAAGTTTTTAAGTTGCTGTTAAGTTATTTAATTTAGGTCAATAAAGTGGTTAGAAAATCGGCGAAATGTAAGCTACCAAGTGTTTCTGTTACGTAAAGCTGACTGCCATAATATACGGCCAGAAATCTATCTACGTTAATCAGCTAAATTTAAACTTTGTGTTGATTTTATCCTAAATTTCGAAAAAATTTGATACTTCGTCGCCTTTTGCCATTTGGACAAATTTTTGGCGTATTAATTTTCAAGAGAATTACACCTAACATTGGTTGTCTTAGAAATAAAAAAGGATGCATAGTAAAAAAAACGTTACTGTATTAAAGAGTTCTTTACGTAACCTAATAATTTAAGCAAATTTATCTGGTTTTTTCTTTGAAATGTGTTAAATATTAAATAGATTAAATAAAAACGATAAGAAATTTAACATAATATTTTAACATATTCACCAAGTGCAGAAGTGATTTTATTATACAATTTATTAAAATTAACTAAATATGAATCAAAATGTCTGTTCCAAAAATGTTCAATTTGACACAATCTAGGGCAAATAATAGGTTTGTTCCAACAAGCGATTTAAAACCAATTCATGCATAAGTACATGAACTGGTTTATTCGCATGCGTTAATTATGTACTAATAAATGTTTGCCTAATATTAGCCGTTGTTAGAACTCTTTTACGACTGGGCTTACTGTAAATGAAATTTGTGTCTATTGGGTTCATAGAAATGTGCGCATCGCAGGAGTAAACACCTCAAGAATCCAGTACTAAATGTGATTGGGAGGGTGATGCATAGCTACCAAAGCTCACGTTAGTTATGAACAGCGCATGCGTGTAAAAATCCAAGCGCTAGTACATGCATTCGTTCACGTACTGTTTTGACCGTACACTGACTTGTTCATGTATTAATTTTATAACAGTTGGAACAGGCGGCTAACCCGGCGAACTATCAGAGACTGTGATGGAACGCAATATCTATACTGCGCAGAATCCTGATAGCACATTGCATCGTACATAGCATTGTTGGAACAAACCTAATACGTAATTTTTCTACAGACAAAATTACACCACTTTTATTAGACCTATATAGCCTAATTCCGTTGTAATTTTGTTGTTAAATTGTCATTGTATATTTAACTGTGTAACACAACAAATATGTTGTCAGTTTAATTTACTTAAAAACTTCAGATTAAAACCATAATTTACTTACATAATGTTGGCTTTGTTATCAAATCAAAATCGATCCTTACCTGAAAAAAAAAAGAAAAATGAATAAACAAAATCATTAAAATATTAGTTTAAATCATCTTTAAGAACAGTTGAAATTATTATTGTTTTTAGCAACAGTTTCATACATGATTTGGAAGAAAAAGGAAGCTTTTGCTTGCGTTCTTTGTAAATAATAAACCTAGGGCCTTGGACAATTAGATGATTCAATGATCAAATAAGGAATTTGGAATAAACTTTAACACTTATAATTTAAGAACATAAATATAATTTTAAATTTGTACAGACAAAATAAACAGTATAGTAGAATATTCGAACAAATTTAATTTTCATAATTAATGTTTGTATTGTATAGTACAGAATAGTTTGTTTTTAATAGAAAAAAGTTTCAGTTTAATTTAAAGCAAGCTTAATTGTTGCAAAAACAAATTCTCATATCTCATAATTTTTACAATTATTGCACGTAATTTAAGATCTTTGGTACATTTAAAACACTAAAGATATTAAATCAATTTACAGTTATTTTGCAGAAATAGGCACAATTTTATAAGCCACACTTTGCACCTAATAACAGAGGATACTTCACATTAATTGAAGATTGTATAAAACAGTGACTATAAATGTGTAGTTCCAATGCATATCTAAATTCTTGAAGTTAATTTTACAGCGCAACACTATGATTTTTGATTACCTGACAACTACCAGATATTATAAAGCAAAAACAGATTTATCTCAAGAGATGAATGTTGGTTAAATTAAAGCCACAGCACGAAATTGTGTCCAGAAAAAAATTGCATAATATTTTAACACTATTATATTTCTGAGCACTTTATGGAATAGATTTTGTATTATTTCAATCTGAAATTTGCAAATTTCGCATCTGATATTATAAAATAAAAATATATTACCGTTTTTAACATTTAAAAAATTACTTTTAATCCCTTGATTTAACTAAATGTCCAAGCGAAGCCCCAAGTTAATGCAAAAATATACAAAATTTGTTGCAAGATCAAATTTATTATTTAAAAGAATGTTTCTTATATTGGAACAGTAAAAACTGTTTATAAATCAAATAAAGGTAGACTTCCACGTCTTAACATACACATACTTTGATTTGATTTGTCCGTCAGGTAGCAAATAATTTTTAAAAATGATTACATAACCCAAACAACTTGAAATATATTGGCCATAAAATAACTGCGCACGTTTAAAGTTGCAAGCTACAACTTTGTGGTTAACAGAATATTGTTTTAAATCATTTGCAACTCTCATGGTCTTTTTATGATCGCACTTATCGGTCAGATAATCTATCCTGCAGTCATGTTAAAGTATTCCAAGAAGCATTAATATCTTTATGAGCAGTTTCCAAGATTTATATAAATACACGCGAGTTTAACAAACCAAAATATTTACATGCGAGTAAACGAAGAGACCAACAACTCCTAGCATCACCCGAAAACTCATGAATAATGCAAAGAAAAACGATAAAAATTGCGGTAAAATACTAAATAAACATCTACTTAAACAAGAGAAGCTTTATGTCGCTTTAAACCTGCAAAAATAAAAGTCAAACAAAAGTTTAATGAAGTAGTAAAAGCCAAGACGCATTGATAAAACCGCAGGCATTTGCCACACAAGAAAATAAAACAAGCCGAGTTAACTGCGATGTACTGACACCGTTTCTCTTATGTTCACAAGGGACAACGTCCTAAAATGCGGTCAGTTTTTACAAATGCCTTTAATAATTGCATTTCGGAGAAATAAAAAGCTAAAAGGACTCGTCAACAAACGAAAGCTTACAAAAAACCGTCCGCTTTCACGCAAGAGATTAGCTGAATTGCAAGTTTTTCGAGCAAAGATTTTTTCTGAAGGCCCCTTAACGTATTATTAAACAAATGACGTTACAGGAGTAGTTTAATAACCAAATATAAATTAAAAACGTTCCCCTGAGCAATAGAACTTTAATCGAAAAAGTCTGAATAATCGAACGCTCTCCAAACTGTAACTAATTATTAAAAATATTGATAATAACTACCAGTCGTTCTTGATATCTCCCAACTCAAAAAAACTGCTTAGTATGCGCGCACAAAAACCGCTTAATACCATTTAAGTGAGATCCAAATTTTAAATTTAGATTAATAAATTCTTATTACGATATATTTGGCTAATTAAGTCATCCCGTATTAATTAAAAGTCCGCATTCTTAACGAATTAGAAACAAAGGTAATAAACTTCTCTTTAAAAGCGCGTTTATCGTTGTCCAACATCGACAGTTTTGTTCCCTCCACGTACCCACGTTAGGTTCTTTGGGATTTAACCTTGGGCTAAATTTTTTTGGTTATTGTGACGCGGAATTATAACGAAAAAAGTGTCACGCGTTCTTGTGTCCCGCCAATTTGACGAAATTAAGTGAAGTCGCAAGCACATACGTATAATTGCTGGATTGTCCGTTTCCTTGGATGTAATTTTTTAATTGCCGTTCTGCTCGCTAAGCTACTAATCCGAATTTAATGAATTACAATTTTTTTTTGCGTTCGATGACTGGTCAAATATAAAACAAAGAAAAAATGTGTTTGTGTGTGTATTTTGCACAGCGCACATACTTATGAAAGTGGAGTAAGACCATTTTTGAAAAAATTGTGAAGACAAATTAATAATCACACATAATTCAGTGTGAAATATTAATTTGTAGATGTAGACAATTAAGTCGTTTATTTTGGAAGTGGCATAAGTCGCGTTTATGTTATTTTAAGATATTTAATGATTTGCATTTTAATGTGCATAATAATATTTATGCCAACTATAGAGAAATTACGCTTATATTTGTTATCTTGGTTACATATATTTGTCTCACAGTCAGTTCTTACATATCCGATCGAATGTTTCGTGTCAAGCAAGACAGAGCTTACTGGAACTTGAGGAATATAAATGCAGGAGTACCCCAAGGAAGTGTTTTGGGACTTATTTTATACTTGCTGTTCACTTGCGACATTCCACAGATTCAAAACGTCACAATTACAACTTTTGCTGACGATACAGCCATCTTGGCAATTGGTAAGGACAATGTAGAAACAGCTGCTAAACTTCAAGAAGCATGCAACAGAGTAACCGATTAGACTAAGAGAAGAAGAGTAAGAATCAACGAGTAAATCAGCGCATGTTGACTTTACCTACAAGCAAAATGAACAATTCCCGATATCAATAAACAATGCCAAAATCCCACATTGCGATACAGCAAAACACTTGGGAATGAATCTGGATATTCGTCTTCGATGGAAAAGAACACAAAAAAGAAAAGAAAAGAACTTGACCTTAAATACAAAAAAAAAGTACTTTTTGATTAGACGAAAATAACAATTGTCTGTGCATAATAAGTTATTACTATACAAACAAATCCTTAAGCCAGTCTGGACTTCTGGGGTTCAGTTTTGGGGATGTGCAGCCTCAAGCAACATATGTAGATGAGAGCCAGGTCTTTCAAAATAGAGTGCTGCGAGGTATTGTCGATGCTCCATGGTACCTATCGGAATGACCAACTACACAGAGATTCCAACCGTCAGAGAAGAAATCACGGTTCGAAGAAAAGCACGAGGGAAGACTTCACTCCCATGGCAACACCGAGGTGCTGCAACTCCTAGATAATGCTGGTACGAAAAGAAGGCTCAATAGGTTCAAACCTTTTGAACTCGTGTAGTGTATATCGCGATACAGTGCTAAAGCAGAACATAGTGAACCTGTGTGTAACACGACAAATTTGTGTTTTATGTTAGAAATCAAGAAAACCAATGGGGATATCTTGGAAAAATACCTAGTCTTTAAGAATTTTAGAATAGAATTTTTTTTTTTCTGAATTGCTATATTAAATGGATTTTTAAGGAGCGAGTTATTTTCTCGTGGTCTGTTTGCATTTAAGGGGGAACTAAATCTTAAGTCGAAGTGTCAATTTTTGCAGAAGTAATAATACACGTTATGTCATATTTACATCTCTTTCTAGTACACTAGCAGAAAACAATAAAGCAAAACTAATTTCCCCCTCCATATTTCCCCGCCATATATTGGTTCATCACTCTTTATCTTAGCAGTCTATCATTGTCTATTTTTAACCCTGAAAGCGTTTTCCTAGCAGCTTATTAGATCTTATTGTTAGCAGCTAAAGGCGTAAATTTTATAGTATTACTTTTAGAAAAATTGAATATTACAAAGTTAAAGTTTTTTTACTGTAATAATCAATATAAATTCAATGTATAAATAGTTTTAATTATTTCATATTTCCTATAAAAAGAAGAAATAAATAGAAAAATTGTGATGTTTAATATAAGTTGGTGTGGATATACAAGGGACATTAAAGGTGGCAAAAATTTCCTCCATCTGTGCATATCCATTGCCTGTTGCAATCATTGCACTTACCGCTGTTGTATTTAAATTTAATTCTTTATTATCAGGACAATTATTAACGTTTTTAGCAGTTGATATAACATTTTGTGTATGACACACTTTGCATTTGAAATGTAAATTGGAATAAAATCCGTTTTTTGTTTCCCCAATGAAATGCATATCTCGGATTGTACATAAAAATGGAGTGTGCACAATTTCTTGAATTTGTTGCATAAAGGAACCTACATCAACTAATCGCATTCCATCTAATTTGGCATCAAATTCATTCAAATTTAATTGTTCCTCAACTTCGAAATCATCTAATTTATAGTTTATATCATTATAACTAAAAAGATATGTTCTTTTTTAGTTATTGCAGTTATTATTAGGTACAATAATTTTTTTTAAATATTTTACCAGGTATTTTCATTTAAATTAATTTCCCCGAAAACAACATCGGAATTGCCAATATTTATTGCTTGACCAGGTACAGTGAATATGTTTTCTTCACGCATTTGTCTAGATTTAAAGAAAGAGTTATGTATATATAAGATTTTAATTATGTATTGTTTTAGAAATACTATAAACAGTCAAGTAGCATTCATATATCTATCTATACAATAGAACTGTTCACTTGCCTTTACAAAAATATATATTCATTTAAGTGAATTCAATTTTGCGCGGCTGAAATTTTTTGAAGTTGTAATGAATCTACTAGACACCAGATTAAACAGTGTCTTTGAAAATTAAATGAGTGTCAATTCCATATAATCCCGAATTCAAAAATATATACATGCAGTTAGGAGAATTAAAGGAAGGTCATAATAAAGGTAATGATACTATAAGAATGGTACAGTTAGTTTGTACTGATTTTAACGAACTCTTTTAATTAAACATACTCTCTTGCTCTTGCCATTCTCATTCTACGTCTTGCTGATGTTTCTCGGCTATAGTAGTTGCTTTTACTATTTAAAAAGATCAATGTTTCTCAAACTTGTTACCAATAGCTTACAATAAATAGTCTTGTGGACAATATTTTGTTTTTAACTTAGCCTGGTCAATAAATTTGAATGATTTTCGAATATAATAAAAGGCTTGGGTTGGGGGACCCCTTCAGATAGATTCAGAGCCTCCAGGGCTTCGCAGACCACACTTTAAGAAATACTGTTATAGATTCTATAAAAATAAATTGACGTTTAGATTTTCCTGTCATTTTTTGTGTTGTATGTTGTAGAACAGACATACGGCGCTAAAATGGTGGGGTATTGCAGCGCCTTCGCTTCGGAAAGTACAAGTGAAATTTCCTTAAAAAATGGGTTTCTTAGTTCAAGTTTTTAGAAAAAGATTGTGAATAAATGTATTTCAAATTAACAACAATTATTAAAAACATGTTCCTTAACGGCGGTACAGGACGATATTTTAATTTCAGCCAATAGTTTACAAATATTGATGGTGTAAACAGACGTCAATTTTTAGCCAGTTTTTAATATTTTTTTATGCTTAACAGTATTAACTTTTTTAAAAATCGAGCCTGTACCGCCATTCTCGAACCAATAATCTGTTTACTTACAAATTTTTAAGTACTTTTGATAATTAGTGTGAGAGAAAAATTTGAATTACGAAAGCTGTTTTATTGCGTGCCTTTAGTTCCCCCTTAATACACAAAGAAGGTAATTCCCTGATTTTAAACTTTCCTATACAAGAAGCAAAACGATATTCTAACATTTATTGTCCGTTTGTGAGTGATAGCTAGGAATTAGACGATTCTTTTGTCGAGAATTAATTCATTTAATCAAAGTGGTAGTTTAAATTGAAAAGGCGTGGATTTGCTCGACTGGATAAGCTGCTCATATCGAAATTACAATGCGACTCTAAATTAAACTAACTGTATTCCATTTTTCCATTTCAATTCTGCTTCGACTGGTCGTTTATACTCGGTGGTACCACATTTTTTTACCAGAAGCTGCACATTTAGAACGTGCCAAGCCAGCGTCGAGTAAACGTATTCTAGAGCGGGATGATCGGTGATTGGGAATGACAGCAAATTGATTGGTTTCCTTATTAGTGTTTGCTATTTAGCGCTCAACCTCTTTAATATCTGACATTGTACACGGTTATCTGCGGAGATTTCCTGGGTCGTCTCATTCAGCAGTAATACTCATGCCGAGTTCGGTAATAAATACCTGCAATTGTTCAGGAGATTGCTCTGATCTTGTGATAACACTTAACAATGATAGTATTTATTTGCTAATTATTCGCATGCGCTGTGGTTTGCAAGTACCGATAATAGTAATTGTAAATTGTTGTAATTGCATTTTTTACATACCTGATCATCTCATGACAGAATTGAGAAGATACGAGGGACGACCAGAACGTTTTCAGACTATATTTATTTCAAAATTCGTTTGCCATTTATATTTTTTTGTGTTTGTGTTTAACAAAGTAATCTTTCGTAGACTATGTACCTATATCAAAATTTTTAACACTTCCGGAACATCGATAGAAGCCTGCAAGTGAGCTTTTACTTTCAAATTATCCTGGATTCTTGATACGACATGAATATTTAGTTTTTTAATTTTAACACAGAAAAAATCACGTCCGGTGAGGTCAGGTGAATGTGGAGGTTGTGTATTAAAGACATTTCTATTGCTTTAAATTGTTGTAAAGGTGCGGTTTTTTTTTCTGCCTTATATGTTTGTTATGGCGCAGAAACCATCCGCATACTAAGTAATGTTTGGTCTTTTGTTAAGTAATACACAAAAGATTTGTGAAGTAGCATGCCATGTTGCAGTTTATTTGTTACCCATCTATTTTTTTTTTTCTTTTGGACCCACCTGCTACCTCTAGGCAACTTGTAATTGAATAAAATCTACCCTATTTAAGTGAAAACATTAACAACTACACGCCATGGTGCGAAACTTTTTAACACTCTTTATTACGGTATAAACGTTTACGACTTCTTATAACCGTTTTGGCAATTTTACGATAATTTTACAACCAAGGAATCCCTTATAGTACCGTAAAAATACTAATAATCGTGGCATCGAATTAGATGTGTAATTTTTTTGCGTAACACGTCTCGCGTTTCGCGAAACTGCAAATATCAAATTTTAATTGCCAATAATCGACAAGTTAACACGAAATGTTTAGCGGTTTAGAATTTTTTCGTGCAATAAAGATGAGATATTGGCTATCCAATTTTTTTACTGTTGTGGATACTTTCAGTTAACAGAAGAGTAACTTAATACCATCTGGGTATTAAAATATTGACTGCAAAAATAAATAATGCACAAAATTTTTGAAAAACCACTCCTAGAAATGTTTCAGAAGTATTTTAGCGCCTTTAAACTTGAGTTATGTGTGCTAAATACTATTTGTATCAGATTTCAGTACACTAATTCAATTTGTTTGGTTTTAACTTAAAACATTTCACGGGTTAGCGCACTCTTTCTGTGTTTCCACTATATGTTTCCACTATTAGGATCTTGGTAATTGTAGTTGCAGGGTAAAAGTGTGCAGAATTTTGGGCGTATTTATATTTTAAAAAAGTTGACTATCGCTTGAAAACCATATTAAAAGCACGTGAATTCCATCGATCGCTTGCAGTTCCATGCATGATTTTCTAAAATTATCGTTAATTAGAAAGAAACCATTTTGACCAAATTATCTCAAATAATAAAGAGCTGCTTATGCAAATAAAAATTTGTTACTTGATATTTAATATTTGAACACAAAATTTGTACCCAGCTTTTTGTTCTGTTAAATGACTTTGTATTATTTTCGAGATTCAAAAAAGTTAGCACTTTTATTGGAACATCCTGTATACGCTAAAAACACTCATTGACACTTGTAGATACAAGAATACAAACACGATCCTTTGAAGTAGTGCCGCATTAACTGTAATATACCGGAGAGCCATTTGAAAATGAAAACTTTCTTTGAACAGTTACAGGAAAACATATTGCCCATTGTTGTAGTATCTCAGATTCATTTCAGCACTTAGCTTGCGTCTTTTCTTCTTCCTGTATCGATCTCCTTTCATTTATATTATTATTAATCTTGTGAAATATATGGATTGTTTATCATGAAAGTGGTGTAAAAGTATCGTTCTTTGTTTCTAGATGTTTAAGGGTTTGCGTTTCAATCGATTAAAAAATGTTGATAAGATCTACTAAACTGTAGGTTGAACCGTTCATTTTGATACTAGCTTAAGTCACTTTTTGCAAAAAATGAATTAAAGCTGTTGAACATTACAAAAATGTGTGGTATTTATATTTTTAAACATTTTACTTGCAATTTCTATCAAAATTATTACTGTTTTCTTCAATGGAAATTTTATTGTTTAACAGAAGTGCAAATACATTTACTTTAAAAATGGCATTGTGTTGGAATTGCTTCCCTATATAACCCCAATTTGCCACAGTTGTTTTAAAAATGTAAAACTGTCTTGAGGTACCTACTCCTGCATTCATATTTCTCATGTTCGAGTAATCTCTCTCTTGCTTGACACGAAACATTCGATCGGATAAGTAAGATTTTAATATTTTGGCATATTGTTTTGGCAACATGTTCTTTAGCTTCTTATCTATAGTCCTTCATGCCAGACCCTGTCAATTGCCTGGGCTTTGATAGGAATATAGCTGAGCATATTTTCTTTTCTTTTCTTCATACGCTTTTTCAATGATGTCCATTATTCGATTAACCTGATCTATTGTCGAGTGCCTGTTTCTAGATTCATTTGATAAAATTTCCTGTGTAGAAATCTATTAAAAAATTTATCATCCGCGTTTTCTGGTATAAGGATGGGATAATTTTCACTGATTACTTGCAGTAAAGAAAATCAGTCGACTTCCTCGATTATTTCTTTAACAATAAGTTTTAACTCTTCGACACACTTAAATGTGAATCATACCCCAGATTAAAGATAAACATTTTTTATGACATAAGCGACATATATGACGCGTTTTACAGTTACAACAAACCGCGAGGATTTTTATAATAATTACGTATTCAGTATGCGAATTTAAGTTTTATTTTAAGCGCGCCACATACTTCGACGTTTGTCAGGCTCCGATTTCGCAGAAGTCGTTCTGTAAAACTATTGTGAGCGTTTCTTTGCGGATTTCTCGAAATGAAAAAGAGCCCAATTGATTTGATTGCGGTTTTAAACAGGTAACAAATTACAACCGCGTCTAAATTTAGCGAAAAAATTCGGCGCGTATGCCACACTTTCTGTCTTTTCATGTGACTCATGGATCTCGTCTTGGATTATTTTTAGATGTTGATTAGGGGTGGGCGATATATCGATATATCGATAAATATCGATATAATTTTGATATCGATATATCGATATATCGAAATATCGGATATCGATATATCGATATATCGATATATCGAAATATCGATATATCGATATATCGGAATATCGATATATCGATATATCGGAATATCGATATATCGATATATCGGAATATCGATATATCGATATATCGGGGTATCGATATATCGATATACCGATATTCCGACATTCCGATATATCGATATTTTAAGGGCGAGAAGCTTTTTTTTTTTTTATGTCACCAGTCTCTTTTTTCACTTTTTTACCGACTTTTTTAGCTTCGCGCCGCTTTTATATCGAAATTTCGATATGTCGATATATATCGATATTCCGATATATCGATATATCGATATTCCGATATATCGATATGTCGATATATCGATATATCGATATGTCGATATATCGATATGTCGATATATCGATATATCGATATATCGATATATATCGATATAATTTCGATATCGATATTCGATATCGAAATTTGGATATCGCCCACCCCTAATGTTGATGACTGGCCCGAGTGCCATCGGAAATAGAAGTAGTGAATGAATTAGTAAAACGCAGTCTAACCCGAAATAATTGCGGGGCCGGCAAAAAACGTATACATAACCCATTCAAGGCTACAAAGTACAGTTATGGAGTGATATTTAAACGCGGAATATAAATATCTTTAATAGAATTTGTAGGTAGTATTAATGTAGCGATATTTTATTATTATTTACGTTAAAATACTCGATATATATTGTGTTAATTTTATTTTGAAGGCACTGTTCTGAGAAAGTGTTTATGCTTACAAACTAGAACATTTCATGGATAATCAAGTTATAAAAATGTAAATTAGCAATTGGGCAAAATTTGATTTTCATTTAACAAATCAAAAGTCATTGATTTAAATTTAAAAAACCCAAAAAAATAACGATATTTTTTTTTATATTCCGAAAAATGTATAATAAAAAACTTTTCAATTTGTTGCAAATTTTTTGAATGTTAAAACTACTATAAAATTCGAAAATGTAATTTTAACGTCAAATTTCATATTTTTGATTTCTAAACAATTTTTTCTTATGATTTTTTGTGCCCAAAGCTCATTTAACAGTTAAAATACCGATAAGCCTTGCTTTACAAAAAAAAAATTATGTTACTAATGGTTCTTTCTCGTTTAAATATCGGCAATATTTTTAAAATTGGGCTTTTTAAATGAACTTATTTATTATACACAAACTGATTGCTTAACTAATTTAAGCATTAACCAAACTTTACGATGTCATTCCAAAAAAAATATCACTGAAACGTCTCTTACAGAAAAATAATAATAAAAGTTGGACACAAACAGTTTTAAATATAAGGCTTTTCATCTATTTTATTGGTTTTGAAAATGCTAAAAGGCAACCATAATACGAGAAAGGTGGATTATGAAGTTTAAGCATGTAAAAGGTTTGTGGTTTTCCCTTTATTTTTGGAACAGTTGGGTAGTTTGAAATCAGGAAACATCTAGATCAGCTTCAATTTATACACATTTAACTTACCAACATTGCAATAAATAGTAAGAAAATATAGTACATGAATTTATAAATCTATGTGATTTATGGTTCACATACATTATAAAAAGTAACTGTTAACGGTACTTCGAATATATTAACATTTGTTTAGATATAAAATGTTGCGCTTTTTATATGAGCTGCCCCATATTTAAAAATATTGACAACGAACAAAAAAAGAGTCGTAAAAAATTGATTTACTCGAGCAAGTATTATGATTTGATTCACAATCTACAACTTCAAGCAGTAATATATTATAAATAGCAATTGGAGCAATAAATCAAAATAATTCTTAAATATTACCGTCGTTTAATAATAATTAATGGCTTGACATTTAAATGATTAAAAAACTTGCAAAGGTACTAGGACAGTACAGAAAATACATTTTTGGTTATTTACAACTTTTTTTTTAAGATACTCCCTGTTAAAGTGTCTCTCAGCCTTTCAATAAAATTGAGAAATAATAACTACAGTTATATTGTTATTTTATGCGATTTTTTCCCCCTTAATTTAAAACGTGTTCACGTTTTTATGTCGGGCATTTTCATAATCTTATTTTATTGTCTGTTTCACGGTCAAATATTTGATATAAAAAGTTAATGCTGAGCTGTTTTTTCGTTAAATTGTATAAATAATAGCTAGGTGACATAATTACCGTTACATTCAGTCGTGTTTCATATCCGCTTTTATTACTGTGTAATTTATTTTGGTGCTACCTTATATGAGAAGTATTTTTTAATATTTCGATATTGCTGCAAGGATAAGAATGCTTAGTGGTTCAATAAGTTTTCAAAATTAAGCCAGCAAATTAAGTGTACATTACATTTAGCCAAAAAAAGGGATTAGTAAGGTTACACTCCTAAAAGTTAACACGCTAATGATATACAATCAGCGCACACTAATCATTATAATTATGGAAGAAAATAATCAATAAATTAAAACACAAAAGACGTCATTCGAGTCAGAGAGAACGTTCATTTGATATTTAGAAAATTGGTTTACTCCTACGTGCAAAGAAATTTATTAAAAATGCAAATCAACTTCAAACGGTAATAAATATTTTTTAAATGCTATTTTAGCTTCACGACAGCAAAAAAACATTAACGGCCTCGATTTGACTGGGATCAATAATATTTCATAATTTTAACAAGTTCAGATTGCAAATGACATGGAAATGTTTTTAAGGATTTAATTAAAACTTAAACGGCTTTAAATTTGAGCGCTACAAGATTAACCCAATTTGAATTAAAAATTGGTATAAATAAGCGGTAGATAACTGTAACCACTTGAGAGTCACAATAAGCAGTAACGCGCAAGAAATGAAGTTAAGGAAAGAATAGCTAGGACTCGAGATGTGTTGAAGCACTGAGACAAGTGCTGGACTCAAAGAACATAATTCGAAATGCTAAAGTAAGAGTGCGGGAGCGAAATTTGAAAGATGAACAAGAGAAATGGAAGCCCTGGAAGTTTGGAAAGAAAGGTTTGAGAAAAATATACGGAGGACGAAAGATCGAAGACATGTGGCAAAGAAAAACCAACCAAGAACTGATGGTGATGTATGGGCAACCAACAATCACAAATGTCATTATGTTGAAAAGAATAAGATGGCTGGAACACGTCCTAAGACGTCCACAACCAGAAAAGTGCTAGCAGGTGACGTGGAGGAACGATGCAGAAGAAGGAGACTCAGGACTAAGTGGAAGGCAGCGGTGGAGAAAGATTTGGGAACAAGAGATTGGAGACGGAAAACAAACGATAGAGAGAAATGAAGGAGGATTTGTAGAGAAGCCATGGGCCAACTAAGTGTGAAAAGCTAATATTATTATTAAAATTCATTTTGATTTTTTTTAAGATCCTCTCGTCAAAATACAAAAATAGTCTCTGGTATAGCATTTTCATAAATAGACAAGAGTCTTAAAACTAGTCTAAGCAGTAGGTATTAGTAAAAAACATCCGAAAAAAGATAAGTAATTTTTAATTAAGTTTACTTATCTTCACAATAAATTAACTAAAAGAGTGTTAAGTATATAAAAATGAACTAAATATTCACGACAAATTGTGACCTTAATTTTAAATAATATCAAAATATATTCAAAACACTAAATACGCAAAAAATTGCCGCGTACTAATTTTTAAAACTCGATTCGGTACATTCAAGATTTACAACTCAAGTAATAAGTTAAGCCAGTGTTTACCAACCTATGGGGCGCGCCCCCCCTAGAGGGGCGCGAGACTATTGCAAGGGGAGCGCGCAGTTTTTATCAAAGTATAAATTGTTTATGATACAAAAGTCCTTGTAAAATTTGCGTATTTAGTGGATATTTTTGAAAAACCCACTACTTTAAATAATTAATTTATGAAATTAGATTTTTACGAAAACTGAGGGGCAACATTTTTTCTTAAAGGGTGGCGCAGGTACAGAAAGTTTGAAAACCACCGAGTTCAGCTTTAAAAAAAATGTTATGTATTCCAAATTATCAGCAAAAAAACGAGTATAAAAGTAAAAAACAAAAAAATCCTTTTACCTTTAAGATAATTAAAATTAGAAGACAATCATTCCAAACGACTTTTTAATAATTTTTAATAAATTGCGTGGGGTCCAAAGTACTAAAATTATTTCCATCAAACACGCATCGTACATTAACACAAAAACACGACTAGTAGATTCAATTTATCCCATAATAAAACTATTTACAGACATTAATTCCAGTAATTACACAAAATTATGAAATGCCGATCGAAAATTCGTGAAACATTTTAACCTGAAATTACATCGTTGGGTCAACACATTCACCTCGGTGTGTGGTTAATTTGAGATGATATCGCACACAACAGAATTATGTTATAAATAAAATCTGGCTTTACTTGAAAAGCGAGTCGTTATTTTGTATTATTAAACCTCACATTTCATGAATTTAAAAGATGATCACTTTAACAAAGGCATGAAGAAATGGCCCATTTAAAATTAAATCGAAAAAATTAACATCACAATGTAACCAAAATTTTGTTTACTGTTAAATTAATTAAAATTCTACGTATGGACGGGAATAAGCTATAACGTTTAAAATATTTTATTGAGAACATTAAAAGTTTTGCATACTAGTTCAAGGCTATAAATAAACGAATATAGCAATAAATTAACAGATTGTTATATTATGTAATAATATAATTATGTTTATGGTTAAAACTGTTCGCCCACTACTTTTAAGGACGTGGCCATAAATCAATTTTAAAAAAAGTTTGTCTATTAAGACTCTAAAATTTATTGTAGAAAGGATATTTTAATTAAATTTATCTTTGTAGGAAGGAAGCAAAAATCCTTATGGAATGGAAAATTGGCATTATCATCCCTACATTCAAAAAGGGTGATAATAAAGAATGCAAAAACTACAGGGGGTAACTCTGCTTAGTGTTGTAGCAAAGATGTACGATCGAATCCTAGGTAATAAACTTAAGGAACATCATTTGTCGTATTTTCAGAATGGATTTAGAAAAGGTTACAGCATACAGAATCATATTTCAAAAAAGTCCAAAAATCTAAAAAAACGACTGCACTTCGGTACAGGGAATGCTATTAAAAGTATTAATATAATGTGCTAAATCCAAAATGCAATAAAAAATATACAATTGTATTTGAAATAAAAAAGTAGACGTCAATTTCCGGTATATCCGGAAGTGTCACCCTCTTAAAAATATTTTAATTGAACAGATCAGTTGTCATTCTGGTCATAACCAACATTTCAGAGCAATACCCTTTTTCATTCTTCATATATTTTTAAGTCCCGGTCTCAATCAATCACCCTGTATATAATCTTTGTTACACTAATTATTAGTAAGTTAAAATAAAATTTTATTACAAAAAAAAATGTTATTAAAAATTATTTTAGCATAGTTTTTAAATGGACCTATTAGATCTTAATTTCTTGTTATTTTGGTATTAAAATTGACAGCGCATTTTTTAATGTATAACCATACTTACGTAAATCTGAAATTTACAACTTCTTAAAGTGTGGGTATCGACAAATGCTTGAAGGAAAAGTTCATTACATGCAGTAAACGAAAGCAACTGTATCACATTCGATTTTACTGCCTGTCAATTAATATAAATTGGAAAAAACCTACATAAGTTAACAGACTATTATTGCTTTAATTAATTGATTGATTAGATATACACAGAAGCGAAAGAACACATATGTAGTTATTTAAAACATAATATATACACGTGCCCTTTTCAAAAGGCGGTTTTAATTGCAACTAAATTGACAATTTTCTATTTACAATCTGCATTTGTACATTAATGGCAATAATTATAATATAAAATTTATATCCCTGTCCAGTTACGATATTTTTTCATCTTACTTGCCACGCTGTGTCAGAGGTATTTCTGTAATTCATGCCGATTTTACGGCATATCTAGATAACTGGAATATAAATTTTATTAATACAACTTAGTAAACAGTTTTTACATCCAAGCAATTTGATAATTTATGTGCGGAAATAAAACGCGCGATAAAAACATTAATTATACTAATGGATGTAAAATTTAATTATTTATTAATTTCTGTGTGAACCATCAGTCACTCTTATCTTTATTATGTAATTAGTACAGGTAATAATTACTCTAAATAAGTTCGCAATTACATGGTAATACACTTTAATTATTTAAGCATATTAAAGTGGACACTGAGGTTAAAAAAAAAATGAATGAGCAGCTGAAATTTAAATTTCACGTTCTAACGTTTCTATGGGAATAAATGCCACACACTTTGATAATTTGTTTTTGCTGTAATTGAAATAAACTGAACTTTAATTTGAAAAACAATGTACGTTGATGTATTTTATACGCTAAATAAATTCATGGAAATGTACAAAAAAAGAATATTCAGGGAGTGTTTTATTTAATAAAAAACAAATTCACACACACAAAAACAAAATAATTGCAAAGTATGATATCATTACCAATTTTGTATAGTTAAACAAAAAAATTCCGTTCAAAATTAGTTCAAACTTAAAATTAATCGTTGTATATTTATTGCATTAAATGTTTTATTATTGTAAATCAAATACTTCAATGTTACATGACTTTTTGTAAAATCTTTTTCTACCTTATTGTACACTATTCGAATGATCAAGGTACAATTAATAACTTATCGGAAAACGTGCAAAACTATACACATAATAAATGAACTTATCATTTTATGTTAATTCGAAACACAAAACCAGTAGTTACATAAATTAGCTATTAATTATATTTTTACGTTTGCTGCATACGGCGAATATAAAAATTGTCTATTTAATGTAAATTAAGTTTTTGCCCAGCTTCTGACCGTAACCTTACTTGACGGTTAAAATTTGTAGCTGTGATGCTTCTGCGTTTTTTTTGTTTTTTTTTTAATTCGACTGTTCTATTAAAATAAAGAACAGTTAAAAGCCAAAAATTTAGAAAAAAAAAACAATTGAACTTATCTACATTATACTTATACACTAAAAACCTGCAGGTATTTTTTAAGTACCTACAAATAAATTAAACAAACCTTAAAATTTTAATATATTCGACTTACACATTAAGCAAAAACTTAATCATAAACAATTGATAAGCTACAAAATTTAAAAAAATAAATAAATCTACAGAGCGGTCCACATAGAAGGGCCACTATTGGGATCTCGTAAATGGTAAGCTACAAAAATTTTAAATTATACAAATTGTTCCGTTTTCGGAGACCAATTCAATGATGCTTTAAAAAAATTCCATGGCACGCTAGATAATATACAAAAACAAGCATTTTTTTTTTAAATCGTTACGAACTTGGTTATACTTGATGGTACAAAAATATTGTTGGGGGAAAAAATGTAGATTTTTTTACGCACTATAAAATTCAAACATTCGTTTGATTCAATATTGTTTAAATTCTTAGATAAATTACAAAATTAAATTTTTTTAAATGGAAACCATAGTTGACTATGACCTCATAAAAAAGCATTTTTTTTCCTTATCGGAAAAATAGGGAAAAAACTGAAAAGTTGTATAATAAAGGTAATTTTTGCAATCGCGTTGGCCATAAACCGTCAGAGATAAAATCGAAGTTCTGCTATTTACCAATGCGCGCATCCTTTGCAAGCGAAATGGTGCAAAGTTTTTGAAAAAATAACGGTTCCGGAGAAAAACGCGAAAAACGAGGCCATTGTGAAAACGGTATTCCCTATGTTAAAGGCCAGTGCAAGTCGCATATATTTGGTTATAACAGATATACCTCAACTCCTCAAATCATAGCGCTTTTGAAGGGGTTTCGTTTTTGACGTTTTTCTTCGGAACCGTTTAAGATATTTTCAAAATCTTTGCACCATTTTACTTGCAAAGGATGCGCGCATTGACAAATAGAAGAACTTCTGACAGTTTCATGGCTAATTCGATCGCAAAAATTACCTTTATTATTCAACTTTTCAGTTTTTTTCCCTATTTTTCCAAAGGAAATGACCAGTGGCACTTATAACTCTGCAAAACATTGAGTTTTGATGTTCTTGATGCAATAAACACAGCCTAGATCAGATTCTAGAGACAACATATTGTGACCCTTCCTTGTAAGTATTTAACATGTTGCATTTAGTAAAATTTTACTTGTTACATTTAAATTTTTCCAAATTTTAGTCACTTTTGGGTTAGGGGCGCGCAAGTTAGACACATGACGCGCTTCATGTCCTCGTTACGGCACTGATTAAGGGTACAAGGACAACATTTATGACTAGACAGTTTAAAACTGTGGCAAAAATGATAAAAAAGCTTTTTTATTTTTTTAAATCTGCACAGATCTCTCGTTCATGTATTATGTTTATGGGTTTGAATATTAAGAGAAAACTAAACCCGTTATTATTCCGCAAACAACAATTGTTGTAATAAATCTTATTATTCATTTTGGTTTAATCAATCACTGCGAGTATAATTACTGACTACCTAAATTGGTGAAAATCTTACATCATGTTTTCTCAAATTACCCATAGTTGTGGGAAATAAAAGGTGGTTAGGTCAAGTGAGCGGCTCCGAAAAGATAACTCCCAGTCGTCTTATAAATTATGTTCTCTCAAAAAATATGCTGGTGGTATATTTGCAAACGAATTATTAAGACAGACAACCAGTTGCGAAACAAGCTTTCAAATTCCACAAAAAAAAGCGTTTCTAAGCCACGAAAATTCCATTGCGTTCTGAATAATTTGCGTATTACCCAGTGGCGTAGCTAGAAGCGGGGGGAGCGGCCCGCCCGGGCCTTTTTTTTGGGCAGCACTTTTAGTCTACCCAAATACCCAAATGGGGTAAAAATTAAAATCTTGGGGTAATGAGGGAACAGTAGACATAATAATCAGTGCTGATGGCTCTAGCACTAGTCCCAATGAAAAATTCACAAAAAAAAAGAATTCTTATCGAAGTTAGAGGGTAAAACGGGCTAGTCAACCTGGCTGCACTGAAAACCCGCCCCCTTGTAACGACAGAAGTTCCAAGTAATAAAATTTATGATAGGGTACCAATCATTCAATACAATTATGAAACATTTTACTTATTTTAGGTATTAAATTCCATGCAGTTTTAAACTCTGTTGTAAAACGGATTTTTCACTTAAGTTTTATTGCGAACCATTGATTTGATGTATACATCCTTTTCTAGATTAACCAATCGTCGCATAGCGATAACATTCGTCTAATTAATTGTAAACTGAGATGTAAAAAAGTTTCGAACAGTGGTAAAAGAGCTTCCAAATCATAGGGCACCAAAATTGGTGTGTAATGACGATTTTTTCACTACCCGTATGTGAATAGAATTATTGTTGGGAGGTTTTTAAGTACGTGATAAAAATATTGGTCGTGCGCGACTGGCCTAATTGGGTGATAATTAGTGCAATTTGACAGGTATATAATTTTTTTTATCATTTATATCGTATTTGGAGTCAGGTCTAAGCAAGGCAAGGTGCATTTGAGAAAATTCACAGTAATGTACGCTTTTTGTTCAGGAAAACAAGCAACAAAAATATAAATTTAAAGCATTAACAACGTCATCCGTTTTTTGTTTTTTAATTTTAGGCTGAATTATGGTGTGACTTTTTTGGAATTTCTGTGAATTTTATGTTTTTACTATTACTTTTTGGTAATATTGCTAAATATAATATGTATGTGTTCCTTTACTTAAATGGAAACATTTTTACGCTTATTAAAAATAATTTCGTGGGGGTGGGAGCTATCTGATTAAAAAAAAATAAAAAAATCAGAATATGTTCTGCCATAAAACTGTAATGTTGGATGATGGCAAAGTACAAAAAATCGCCTGTGGCGCATTTTATCTTTCCCCCGACTTTTTTGTGTCGATCTCTGTTTGCTATTGGAAAAATCAAGACTTATGCCCGGTTTCTCCGACACATCTTAAGATCTAGCTGAATCTTAAGTTCGCCTTAACGGTATAAAGTGTTGCACCAAGCAATTTTAAGAACATATTCGACTTGAGCTGAGCTCGAAAGCGATTTGTTCGCGCAAATCCATTTACGGATTTCGAATACGATCGTTTTTTTTATGCGTTTTCGCCTCACAAAAGAGACAGTTATTGTGAGCCTCAATTGGAGTATACAGGGTGTTTGAAATTCGAGTTTAAGCATGGGGATCTCGCGTATTATAATAGCTAGAGTATAGGTTTAAATTTGGCAAAGTTGCTAAATTTGGTGCTCATTAATAATCCAAAGAGAAATTGGAAATATCTCAAACAGTATCCGAGAAAATTAGGAAAAACTGGAAAATACGATTTTTAAAAATCGTTTATAACTCCTTTGGAGTTTGAAATATTTTAAATGTGTAAAAAAGTTGCCCAAGCAACTTTTTAAGCCGAATCGGATGGTGCACAAATTTTTCCTAGGTCGATTCGTTTTTGTTTTAGACAACCAACTTTGTTCTTTCTGATGGGCAGTATATCGCGTTTTTCTTCGTTATTAAAGTTCATTTTTACGACTAACAGGCCTTTAAAACTTTTAGATTGTTGATCGGTTGTCATGGAAACAACATAAACTACAATGACCGGCCAACCTGATTTATAATGGTTATTGTTTAAAACGTATTTTTTGAAATTTGACAATAAAAGAAAAAGTAAAATACCATGTGTGATACATCAATGGATTTAGAAAAATTAATGCTATTTGATAATGTAAATAGCAAAACTTGCGCCCATAAGCAAAAACAAAGTTGGTTGTCATAAAACAAAAACGAATCGATCTAAGAAAAATTTGTGACTACCATCCGATTCGGCTTAAAAAGTTGCTTTGGCAATGTTTTTACACATTTGAAATATTTTATACTCCAAAGGAGTTATAAACGATTTTCAAAAATCGTATTTTCCAGTTTTTCCTAATTTTCTCGGACACCGTTTGAGATATTTCCAATTTCTCTTTGGATTATTAATAAGCACCAAATTTAGCAACTTTGCCAAATTTAAACCTATACTCTAGCTATTATAATACGCGAGATCCCCATGCTTAAACTCGAATTTCAAACACCCTGTATACAGGGCCGATGGGAGGGAGGGGCAGGGGGGCTCCGAGCCCCGGGCCCGGAAGTAAATTAGGGGCCCAGAAATCCACACACTTTTTTAATTATGGTGTATTAAATATTCATCATTCACAATTCGTTCTTTTTTTTAAATAAATTTTCAAATAATTTATTTACTTGGGGCCCATGTAAATTTTTTCCCCGGGCCCGGCGACGTCTCTCGACGCCTCTGCCTGTACCTATACATAATCTATTTATTTATTTTCTTCCACCAAGCTAACTAATAACTGTTTTTCCTCCATGGTATAATTTTTTTTCCCGCCATTTCAACACAAAATAAAATAATAAACACCGAACTGTAACTTTATATGTGACTAACAGCTGATAGCAACAACAAGATGTCACAGGGAGCCGTTTTAACAGCTGTGATGTAAATGGCCAATGAAAATTAGCCATTTCAATCTGCCGCTAAAATGTGCCGACTTCTTGCAACGTTGCCAAACCGAGTTCTAACTTAGCTGAGATGTCTAACAGATTCCGGAATATGTTTTCTGTGCAACGCATTGGTATCTTGAGACGGTCTTAAATATAAGGCGGGCTTATATAAGTTCGATCTTGAGATGTGTCGGAGAAACCGGGCATTAGCAACCCTTATTGAGAGGGCCGTCAAACTCAGAGACTGCCCCGGGCCGCAAAAACTCCAACTACGCCACTGGTATTACCCCTAAGTTATTATTATAGTAACAATTTTCGAAGCATGTAACAATAAGTTCTCAAAATGATCTACAAATGTCATGTAAACTGCTTTTAACTACCTGAAACACATTGTTAATAGCTTAGGCAATACCTATTTTATAGCTTGTTACATATAACTTCTTAACTGAACCAATAGCCAATGTAAATTAAACTGACTTAAGACGTACTTTTAAATACCCTGTATTTAGAAAGTGTGAATTGTCACGCCAGTTTATATTTTTATTATTAAATTGAACGCACGCGTACATTTATACTAAATTAGAATTATAAACATTTAAAATCAGTCCACAAACGAAGTTGATATACTGTCATAACCATATTTGTTGTATCTTAAAAATCAAACGTTTTATTACTTAGGCTAAAAGCAAAACAGGTTTATGATGTATTTTATTTTTGTATTTCCAAGCTACAAACCGTTAAATGTCTCGGTGCAAAAATAAAATATTTAACAACAGATAACTAGATATGCTAAATATGACAAGGAACGCGATTAATTAACCTTTAGAATCATTTCAAGTCTTTTAATTTATTCTGGGCCTCTTTAAACAAATATAATCGATTTAGGGAAACCGTGAAATAATTAAGAAACAAAATGCAACTAATTAATTCAATTAACGTTAAGTCACTTTGTTAGTAACTTTTCATTGGGAATAAATTACATTACAAATTGCATTATCTGATAATTAATTTTTTAACCAAGTTTTAAGACAAACACGCCTTCAAAAACCGTTTCCTGGTAAATGCATTTCCTCTCGCGTTTGCCTGTACAAGTGTAACGTGTGCATAGTGAAGCGAACACTTACGGTACCGTTTAGTTACTCCGAATTTTGTGGCTATTATTTGTTTAGATGTGCTTAAAAACTCTTATTTGGCGTTGATATAAGAAAATCAAGAAAAGTACCAAGGGACTGGAACATTGGAATAATCCTGCCTTTATACAAGAAATGGGACGAAAGGGATTGTTTTAACTGTAGAGGAATAACATTAACGAATGTACCATCGAAAATACTGGCAAGAGTAATGGAAGGCAGATCAGAAGAAAATATAGAAAACACAATAGAAGAATCCCAATACAGTTTCAGAAGAAGAAGAAGTACACAAGACCCAGTCTTTATATTAAGACAAACAATCGCAAAGAGCTTAACAAAAAGCAAGGAAATACATTACTGTTTTGTAGACTAGGAAAAAGCTTTCAATAAAATCAAAAGAAAAGACGTATGGAGGGGCCTAAGAAGGAAGGGAATAGAAATAGAAACAATCGACATAATGAAAGCGAATAAACGGTAAATATTGTAAGAACCCAGAATGAAGAATCGGTAGAGTTTGAAACAAAAGAGGGCTTAACACAAGGATGCGTGCTCAGTCCATTATTATTCTCAGTTTTTATTTTTTTTATTTTTAATTAAAACACTAGGTGTTTGAACACTAAAACTGGTCTAGAAGTAAGACCAACTATTAGTTTGTATCTGTTAAATCTTAAATCTAAGTTACTTAGCTAAAATCAGTCCAGCGACGTATTTTAGTTGCCTTTGTTATTCTTAGGGAAATAAAGACACTACCACTTGCACAATGCTCTGCTTTTACACAGATCACTTAGAAAGTTCGAACGGTTTGGTTCTCTTCAGTCTACGACATAAGTTTTGGTTGTCTAGCAGCTGGAGAACTTCTGGATTTTCGTGTAGGTGAAGCCTGGCTTCATGCTTCTTTGCAAATCTTTTGATTTCTTCTTCAACGGTTAAGATACCCAGGTCTCGATGAAGGTCGGCGTTTCTGACAAACCAGGGAGCGTTGGGCATTTCATGTAACACCTTGTTTTGGACAGTTTGTATTCTCAGGTTAACCAGAAAAACCTATGAAGCAAGATCACAGGGAGAAATCAAAAGAGGTAGACCGAGGAGAACCTGGCAAGACGAAGTTAAAAAAGCAGCAGCGGATAGAAACATCAAATGGGAGGAAATAAAAAGGCTAGCACAAGACAGAAAAACATGGAACACAACTCAACAGTCCTACATTTAACAGTAGAAGGACTCATGACTAAATAAATAAATAACATGTTATGATTTTTTTTAAGTCTTAGTTTTTTGGTGATTTAATAAGCAGTTTAATTTTTGCACATGTGTGTGTATAATTGTAATCTTTGAAGTTCGTTTTAATTATGTCAATTTAGTGACGCGTCGCTATAAATAACAATTGGCATTAAAAAGTTGATGCCGTAAAATTAACGTCAGTTAATTATTTATTTATATTGCGTTTTGTGTTTTTGTTTGTCGGACAATAAATAACAGCTCCGTAGCGACCTGGCGAGAATTAATTTCTCATAACCTTTTTATAGAATTTTAATTAACGTTAATCTGGTTTTGTTGTATCGTTTTTATTAATTTTTAAACTGTTACAATGAAAAATTCCTCAAATAGCGCGGAGATCTCGATTTCACGTGAACAATAATAAATCAATAAACGCCAATAAAGCGTGCATTTGCATATGAAGCAAGTCCGATCGATACTCGACCCATAAATCATTAAAATTTATTCCGTTTTCTTATTTTTACGTATCCGACCATAAAATTAATTGTTAATATATGTCGGCATATTGTTTTCTACAATGTAATTGTTGTTAATTTTCCACGCATATTGTGCCTTATTAATTACATGCCGCATTGTAATGCATAGATTTATCTCGTGTTATTTGGTTGTAAGGCAACGTTTGTAACACCCGTCCGTGCTTTGTGATATACAACCGTTTAGTTCCGTTTTGCAAGGCTGAAAAAAAGTTAATCTTTCGTAATAAACATGTATAAACGATATCGACAGTCATTTGTCTGCGCCTGCGCATGTCTCGATTTATTTTTCAGTGGGCGCTGGAGATCGGCGATTATGGGAACTTATGGGAAATTGAAAGCTGGAGTGAGGATAAAAGTTATTTTATACAAAGCAAGAAGTTTATTACAAATGATTGTACACAACTTGTGTGCGTTGCACTTAAAATCTACTTTATACAAGATGCGTAAGATGCGTAATTTTTCACATAATTCTGTCCAGAATTTTGTGAATTAACTGCGAATTTATTTATTTAAAAAATTACAAGGCTGCTGAACAAATAAAAATTACAATAATTTTTAATCCAGTCCCCCTGTATATGTGCTGGATGAAGCTTCGATTACTCATTTGACAAATTTTTTTTTCCATAATTTTACAGAAATTATTTGTCATGTTTGAGTTAGCTATTGTTAAAATTTTGACTCTCACCCCAAAATCAACAGACGGTAAGGGTACTTTATCGTTATATTCCTGGAACTTTTCAAAAAAAACTTGTAAGTGCCGTGGAGTAGTATTTGATTTGCAATTTATTGGCGGAATTGTTTAAAAACTCTCAAGAATTAATGCCCTTAACTATGAATAAGTACCTGGTAGAATTGCTAGGTGTTGCTTCTTGACCGTAGGCTCTCGCAGCCCGGAGATGACCTCTTGATTACCGGGCTACTTGATTCGCACACGTGACGAGTTATATCCCTACATATATTCATGACTTTAAAGCCGATATAGCACATTAACTACCTAAACAGAAGTGATTTGTACTTCTCTGCAACCATAATTCGCAACACACCAGAACATTTAGAAATAAATTATTGAGGTAATAGGTGCCTGTGTACTTTATGCCGTACTTAGCGAGCGCAGAAAGCAATTTATTTGCCAACAAAGTATTAAAGCCGTTATTTTTTAGATGGTAAAAAGTTACAAATTGCAGTAGGGTACAAAAATGGAGATTGCTTTAACGGAAACGTTTTGCAGTAACTAATGGCGGTTATTTTTTTGTTCTCGCAGCTTGCAGCCGAAGATAATCCACTTTATTTTGGAAGCCTAGGGTAAACGGTTTAAAATATGAGTTAGTAGAAAAGTTATCAAGTAATGTGCGCAGTTCTATTATTATTTTATTTAGTCATGAGTCTTTCTACTGTTAGGTGTACTGTTGAGTTGTGTTGTGCTGACTTTTTTCCACGTTTTTCTTTATATTATTTTTTTATATTTTTCGTTATACAGTGAGCTCGCGTTATAAGCAACCCACGATATAAGCAACTCGCGTTATAAGCAACACTCGATATAAGCAACTATCGTATCAAAGTACACGATATAAGCAACTGTCAGTGTGACAGTTAAAAATACAAATATCTAAAATACTATTGCAGATATAACAATGAAATTTTGTGTCTGAGCGTTATGGTATTTTTCGGATTCGATGGAAATATTAAGGTTACAATGCGACTTCCGGTTCAACCGGAAACGGACTCAAACTTTGAAATTTTGAATAGAACATCTGTATATTTTTACATTTTTGAATTTGTCTTAAAATTTACTTTAATAAATGTAAAAGGTTATATGGGTCAACAGTTTTCAAAATATTTACATTTTTACGAAAATTTTGAGTGATTTAGCACTTTCAGGCAACATTCAGGTTATTTAAAAGGGCAGTAAAATATCTAGATTAACAATAGATTTTTTAACAATCATTTTATTTTTCAAAGTTCAATAAAAAATCATATGACACTAGATATTAGTGATTTTTGAAATATTTTAAGAAATACAAAAAAAAATATGGACAGAGTTCTTAAAAATTTCAAAATAAGGCTAGATTTAAATTTTGACGGTCAAATTTCAATTTTTATTTTTTAAGAAATGTTAACATTCAAAAAGTCTGCAAGAAATGGAAAATTCTATTTTTATCGAAAAAAGTTATTAAGAATCTAAAAACCGAATTAGGTTTAAAATCTGAGGGTTAAATTCTAATTTTTATTTTTTAAGAAGTTTCAGCATTTAAAGTCTGCAACAAATGGAAAATATCCTGACTTTTTATTCAACTTTTTTTCATCTTAAAATTAGTTGTAGGCCATGTATGTACCAACTTTAACAAAAATAAAATTTTCTGACAAATTGATAAAAAATGGTTCTATTTGTTGCACTTTCTTAATGTTTAAGTTTCTTAAAAAATAAAAATTAGAATGTGACGATCTAAATTTAAATTTAGGCTTATTTTTAGATTCTAAATAGTTTTTTTGTTTCTCTTAAAATAAGAGCACTTTATTCTTGCGAATATTTCAAAAAGTCGCTAAAATCTAGCGTTCTATGATTTTTTATTGAACTTTTTTCATCTTAAAATTAGTTTTAGACCATGCACCAACTTTTATCAAAAATAAAATTTTCTGAGAAATCAATAAAAAAAAAAAATTCAATTTGTGCAGTCTTTTTGAATGACGCTGTATAATAATATAATAAACTCGTAGGTTAAATTACTAAAATTTGTTGGCTTTATATAATTTACCAAAGACCATAAGTTCAATTTATGATTGTCGGTGGAATTAGCACACGGTATAATAGTGCCTAACTCGTTGCTTAGATATTTTTCTACCGGTAATATTTTTTTTACGTGTATGAACAAGAGTTTTGTCCGGTAAACACTTGTAAAATAAGGCCGTTTCATCCGCTCTGTATACTTGCCATGAAATCACATCAAATTTTTTTATTTGAGAGATGTATAAGTACATAGATCACGACTAAGGTACGTGGCACGCGCGTATTTCGTTTGACATAGGTACGTACAGATCACCATAGCAACGCGACCACGATCGCGTTGTTATGGTGTAAACTTTTATTTTTAGTTTTACTACTAAAAACAAGATTTATTTATGTTAAAAATCGAATCGTTTCTATTTCTATCATATAAGCAACTTTCACGTTATAAGCAACTTTTAGATCGGAATTGGCCGCCGTTAGTTGCTTATAACGCGAGCTCACTGTAATAGGACAACATTGAAGCATTTTCGTAACACATTTTTTTTTCATTGCAAAGTTTAAAAAACTGTTGACCAACTTTTGTCTGATGAATTTATCCGATAAAATCTTTATCAAAAGCGATGTTCCATACTGCTGCCCGCTTCGGTATGTGCTGAAAGTTGATTGTCTACTGTTCGCGGCGTTCCAAATCGAAACATTTTTTTGTTTGTGGCAATTGAATGACACGCACACATCCACTCGCATTAACGCCAATCATTTCGCATAAGCCTTAGTGAATGATCTCTTACATGCAGTGTTAGACATAGTAGAGGCGACCTAAATTCCTGGGGGATTTTGTAACGTTCTACTGGCAATAGACAATACATCATGTCTGTATGTAACATTAAGATAAATCGCCAATGCAATCATGTGGAAACGGTTACCGTACGCCGTTCTTGTGTTTATAGTCGTGATGGTTCCTACTTTCTTTGCTACTGAGATATTTCGCATATTCTACTATTTATGGCTCTTTCAGGATCTGATCCAGCGTTGCTCAACCTGATTATGGTTCGAGAACGCCTCAATATTTTTTAAGATATTTTGCAATTCATAAGAATGCCAAAATAATTTTCTGGTGTATCAAACAAACTAGTTATACGAGGGTAAGTCAGTAAATAAGTTACAAATGGCTGTGGAAAATTAAACAAGCCAGTTATGAACATGAAAAGAAATGCTTGCTTCATCTCCTTAATAGTCTTCTGAAAGCAGCAGGATATAACTCTTTTGTCCATTTTGAACCCTTCATGATAGAAAGTTCCTGAAGAGAACATAAACTTCAGTAAAAAGTTTTTAAATATTAAGTAATATTTACTTGTTCGATTAGCCAAAATTTTTTTGTAGACTAAGATTTGAAATTAAAGTGAGTAATTGGCTGGGACAGTTAACAAAAGAATTTGAAGCAATGGTCTCTAAAAACAGAAGCTGAATTATTTGAAAAGGGTTTTTTAGACCGTTAAATAAGTAACTCCGGCACTTTTATACGGAAGTGAAACGTGGACACTCACTAATAAAAATAGTAGCCAAGTGAATGCAGATCACAGGGAAATAATAAAAAAGGTAGACCGAAAAAAATTTGGCCAGACGAAGTTAAAAAAGCAGCAACGGATAGAAACATCAAATGGAAAGACATAAAAAAAGCTAGCACAAGACAGAAAAACATGGAAAAAAGTCAGCACAACACAACTCAATAGTCCTAAGCAGTAGAAGGACTCATGAATAAATAAATAAATGAATATAAACTGTCAATTACTACAGCGAACATGTTCACTTTTGTAAAAAAAAAAGAAAAAAATATTGATACATATTTGTCTCGAACATTTTCTTACCTATGTATATGTCGTAGGCATAATGCGAAATCCGGCATTTTATAAAACGCCTAGGCATTTTATAAAAAACCGGCAGAACGAGCAAATTATGACTTTCTTAGACCCATACATTTATATTCATACAGAAAAAAAGCTTTAACCAACCTTTAACCTGACCCTCATTCATTTGGTCAGTAGTAGAGGGTCAGGTTAAAGGTTGGTTAAAGTTTTTTTTTTTAATAAATAATAAAAATGAAGCTAATAGTTTTGTGCCTAGGCGTTTTATAAAATGCCGGATTTCACATTATGCCTACGACATATATAACACTGAGAGCTCTTTATATGGTTGAAAAAAAAAACATCTCTCAATTAAATTTCAAAAAATCATAGGTTCCCCTTTAAAAACAAATTGACGATCGCTTGCCAGTTGCACACGGTTGGCCGAAAAAACAATTGAGGTACGTCAAAATGTATGTAACAATTTGCCATAGACTTCCTATATAAAACATTTGTTCAGGAAACTTGTATTTGCGCCGTTACAGCAGCGTTTCCATACTTTTGGATCACCCGGTATATTAACAAAATAGAATATGAATAATTTTTTTAATATCCTTTATTGTTCTTAGCGCCTAACAACCCTAATAAAAGCTGTTATTTTAGGAATGCGATCAATGTCTGTAAGTTTATCCAACTTGGTAAACGCTTGTTGTCTACGACAGCAATGGGAAAAATAAATAACAAATCAGTAGATCATACACCTGTCAAGCGCGCAATGCAAATGACACCAAAACATAAAAGTTGACAACGAAATAAACCTTTACGGTCCCATCCATACGGTTTATCACCAATTGTGTACGATACCCGAAGTATTACACACTTAAAAATGAGTAGGTTCCGTTTAAAACTTACTTTAAGAGGCCATTATCTTTAATTCTGTTAGAACCTAATGGAATTTACTAATTTTTATTTAATGGTACTTATTTTTTATTTGATAATTGCTAGAGAGTTAGAAACATAATTACTAATATTGTTAATTGGATTCTTAATTAGAAATCTCGCGGAACAGACGTACGTCGTCGAAGAGTACACAGTTTAAAAAAAGCGCTATTATGTATTTGTGGATTTTTTAAATGGAGCGAGTGTTAGCTTAAGATGATTTCCTCACAACTACTAATCATAACCTGTCATTAAAAACATTATCGCTATATTATGTATTATTTTACGCGGTATTAAGCTCTCACGCGTGCTTTTCTGTTGTTCCACCTATCAAACGGTAACATTACCGGTGAAAGTTCACCATAGGAGTTTATTTAATTACCCGAAGTCACAACAAACTCGCATCAAAAAGTTTCTATGCCAAACAAAATAACACCAGTAATAAAAATAATCTAATTAAAAATCTGTCCGCCTTAGATTACGCATATTTGATTCATATCTTAAATAAATTAAATTTAATTAAACAGTCGTGCATTCTTACGAATTTGTTATGAAAGAATTTGTTGAACTTTCTTCTCTTAGTGAATCATTCGGCAAAAAACAACTAAATGTTAATTAAAAAGTCAGTTCGTAGGAAATTGACCCGACGAAATCAGAAATGTATTAATGTTGCACGTAATATTGTTGTATAAAAACAGAAGAAAGTGAAAAAATATAAGAAGGTTTGCATGCTGTAATCGCCTATTTATTATTTTTGTTTTCTATGTATGTACAGTGGAACGAACCTCTATGTTTGTCCCGTTCTGAGGGACGAAGAATACTGAATCGAACGAATATAGAATCAATTTTTTCCATAGGAATTAACCGTAATTGACATAACCGTGCCCAGCGCCGAATCTGATACAAACATAAATAAAACTTCAACCAGTACTTTGCGTTTACTGATTAGCGATATTGGCAGAAGCAGAAAAGAAGTTAAGAAATTGTTTAGAAGGAGTCCCCTTCCAATAAAACATGAGGTAACTCCAATTCTGGTCATCGATAGGTATCTTTATTTCCCTTTCCGGACGATTCGATTTAGCAAAGACCTTTTTTTTTTAATTTTCCATGAGATGGGTGACTTTTCGTAAGGTTTATTGAACGAATATCGGAGCATTTTTTGCCGAAATAATGTGACGAATATTGGATTTGACGAGTGTAGAGGTTCGACTGTACATCAATTTTCACAAAAATAGATAATTTTAGCCTTTAAAAGAAGCTAAAACTGGTTTCTTGTTGATAATAAAAATTGAGGCCAATATCAAAGCTAATTTTAATTTTACAACAATAAAAATTATCCATTGCGGTTAAAATTGATACGGATCGTCAATAAAATCGATTAAAATTAAAAAATTTGCGATACGCTTTATGAAAAACTAGAATTTTACCATTTAGGCCACTCTAATACGAACAAAATCTGCTGAACTTCACAAAAATAAGTCTAAACTAACAAACTTACACATTGGACACAGCTGCAGATATAATGGACACAAGTTTGGGTTTCCTTACCTGTAAAAAAAAAAACAATAAATTAATAACATTGCTTTACAAAACTTTTGCTTATTACAAGCAAACAATCATACAAAGAAAAAATTTATTAATCTACATTGTAATAGTATAATACAACAAAACAAGTTATGCGAAGCCTATTACGCACGAGTAGCGGCCAGTGCGTTTTTCCACGAGTGCGTTATTGCTTTACAACTCGAGTTTTGTACTATACTTTTTCTACAATCACATAATACAAACGATTTTATCGTTTTTTTTTTGCTAATAGTGAAAACACTTGTACGTACGTTGTAAACTATTTGACGTGAGTCTACTTTGATCATTTCTAGAAAGCTGTGCTTTTTGCTAACCGGGCGTAAGGACCCTCTTACTATGCATGCAGGTTGTACAGTAACAGTCATTTACAGAAGCGGTCGTAGAAAAAAAAGACACTGCATTATTTGGAATATCACGCGTCTGTTGATTTTGTTAGCTGGGAAACAATTAGCCAAACAAACTTTTGTTGTAATTCATATTGACCACAACCGCACCTTTAATAGATTCGTAATTAGCAGGCAGACTAAAATAAACTCTCGATAATTTAATTGAGTTCGTCATTTTCAATCTACGGAAGTTGGCGATTGTGTTTTCACTGCCGTGAGCACACACTGTTTAATATATTTTTTTTAGGTTGTGCATACGTGATCCTAGTTAGTGGTGCTATAAATATAGTTTCGTATATAACCAAAAAAAAAACGAAAAATATTACACTGATAGTTTAATTGCAAAAATTTCCTTCACCTGCCAAATTTGCGTTTTCAACCAATCACTAATTTTAAATAATCTAGAGACTATCCATAGGAGCATTACATGGAAATAATTATTCAGATCTTGATCCTCCTGTCAAATTTGCGTTTTCGACCAATAACAAACGCAGATTTCCTAGAAACTACCAGTAAACATAATCATACACTGAAAATTCCCTTCACCTGTCAAATTTGCGTTTTCAACCAATCACTAATCTTAAATCTTTTAGAGACTACCAATAGGAGCAATATTACACGGTAATAATTTTACATTCCTCTGCCAGGAGTTGATCCTCCTGTCAAATTTGCGTTTTCGACCAATAACAAACTCAGATTTCCTTTAAACGGCCAATAAACATAATCATACACTGATAATTTACTTTTCGCAATTAACAGATTTTCATGCGTTTATTGGTCGTTTCTAAGAAATCTGAGTTTTTGATTGGTGGAAAATATAAATTTGGAGAGGGAATAAGGTATTTTGGTCTTGATAATTTTTTGACAGATGTCGGCGACCAATAACGTTACTTTAATATAGATTAAACCACACCCCTGACACACCACTCTGACAGTACTTGTAAAATTTGACATAACAGATTATGTATGTACCTAAATACTATTTGGTTCATTAATTTTTATTAAAATATAATTCTTGAATTAAAAATTAGTTATAAATGATCTATTAATAATAACAATCGCAGTAAGTAGTAGGTATACTTTAATTTATCTAAATTAAACAACATTTTATTTTGACAGATAGGTTAGGTGAAGGAAATTTTCTGACAAAATATAACTCGTGCATTGCAAATAATCTATAATTTTTGGCAAATCTTCACTCATGCAAGTTGAAGCATTCGGGCACATTTAACAAAAATTATCGATAATTTTCAATGCACTTGTTATATTACTACTGATCATATCATTAACGCAATTAAAAGATTTTCATGCGTTTACTGGTCGTTTCTAAGAAATCTGACTTTATTATTGGTCGAAAATATAAATTTGGAGAGGGAATTAAATATTTTGGTCTTGATAATTTTTTGACGAATTTCGGCGACCAGTGGCGTTACTTTAATATAGATTAAATCACACCCCTGACGCAACACTCTGACAGTACTCGTAAAATTTGACATAACGTACATTTAATTTGACAGGTAGGTTAGGTGAAGGAAATTTTCTGACAAAATATAACTCGTGCATTGCAAATAATCTATAATTTTTGACAAATCTTCACTCATGCAAGTTGAATCAGAAAAAATCACTCGTGCACTCGAGTTTTTTTAAGCTCAACTTGCATTCGGGCATATTTACCAAAAATTGTCGATAATTTTTAATGCACTTGTTATATTACTACGGATAATTTTATATCGACGCTTAACAAAAAAAAACGGTTGACATCAATTAGCCTTAGCAATATAAATGTCTCATTTACAATTACATAATAGTATAAATTATACAGCATTAGTTCATTAGTTACACACTTACAAAGTTAGGAACATTTAAACACAAAAAGAAATATTTATATTGAGATTTAAAAGCTCTGTAGATATTTATTTAATGAATCCCAATACAGCGTCTCGTTTGCATAACATGTACTTAGTCACATTGTGATACTAATTTCAAGTATTTGCTTGAGAAATAAAAATACGTTCGATGTTTATGAAAACAACACGAGTTCCATACAACGTGGCCAATCTTCGTGAATTTTATTCGCGAGGCAACTTTGTCATGCACAAGAACTGGAATAGAACATTGTGCTTTTTCGTTTTGTATGTGCATGTCCGATATAGAAAGTTGAATTAGATTTATTAATTAATTGACCGTTTGTATTCTTCCCACGGTTATCGAATGATACGAGAATTTCTCCTCAATTATATGTAATGGCATGAAATTTGATACTGCCAAATTTGTTAACGGACACTGGTAGCGTTGCAAACTGAATAGGAGCATAGCTTGCCTAATAATTCTTAAACAGAAAATTGCACATTAATCAAGCTGGCAAGAGGTGTTTGGGAGTCTGCGTGTGGCTTAAGATAAAAATTTAATCGCATACAAAAATATTTACCATTACGAACCAAAATTAGCACTTTATTTCCATGTAGGAGTTTTGCGAAAGGTTTTTGAGTCGATTAACTCAATGTAATTATATAATTTAATATACTTTTGATACAAATAACATTGCATTATCATGCAGTTGTCAGTGTTGTGAAATGTGCTTATAAATTTTATACTTTATTAGCAGTGCAAGAAAATAGTAGTCGACTGCGCTCAGTGTGTCGTACAATAAATATTTCTAAATTGTTAATTATGTGCATATCGATGCATAATAACATCAGTTACGATTATTAAATAACGTTAGTCATTTCGATTAATATTATTATGCGAGTTTTTGTAATTTAATAAAGCCACATATCTTAACTGATTAAAAACAGCAATAATTTTTCCTAGTATTATGCGGGATTGTGGTTTGTAATAATTAAAAATAATTAAAAACTATCATAAAGATTGCAATTTCTCGCATTTGTTTATGAATTTATAACAAAACCTCCTTGATGACCGACGTTTCGTCCTTCTTTATTGCGACATCTTCAGGGTTGTTTGTTTATTGGTTGAACAGCAACTGTTTTTGCTGTTTACCCATGGAACAAAGAACCCTAAAGCTGTCCCCAACAAAGGAGGACGAAACGTCGGTCATCAGGGAGAAACTTTAAACACGGTTCTCACCCGGAAATCAACCCTAAAAATTGCTTATCGGCCACGGAAGCCTACACATGGATAATCTGTTAAGAACCTTAAAAAAATTAATGATAGCCCAATAATTTCGTTGCAGTTTGGGCAAAAATTTCAAAAAAATCGAGTAATTAGTAACAAAGGGCTGTAATAAACTGCTGTAAATAAATTATGTTATGCAATAAAAAAAATAATTTGTGGTATAAATAGTTTATAGGTTTGCTATAAAATTATAAATGTTTAATATAAAATTTAATGTACGTGTTATAATAAATATTTTAATTTGCTATAAAAAAAATATACAAACTTCATAGAAAGTACAATCTTTTCAATACATAACAATACGAACCTCAGTGAGATTCAGGTATTCGTTTAGTGTTCAACTCTGAAAACAGTGAAGTTACCTTATATCGATCTAATCTTTTACATAATCACAATAAGCATTCAAACATCCAAACATAAGTTAAGTGATTAAAAGTGAAATCATAAGACTGTTTGAAAACGATAACAAAATTAACCCAAAAACATATCTTAGAACGAAAATTTCATTGGGCGAATTAGAAAAGAAGATTTTGGAAAACGTTATTGTACCTCACGATGATATTAAGCCATTATTTGTTGCCTATGAGATTTGCTAAGATAATAAAGAATTAGGATTTTTTATATCGCCAAAAAAGCTTTAACAACATGCATTACTGTTTAAACATATACATGCAGATGCAACAGATAAACTAAATTGGCACGGATTTTAGGTCCTTATGATAGGTACAAGTGATCTCTATCGATCTTACCATAGTTTTGGAATTGCAGTTCGTAGTTCAGAAACAACTAACAATTTTAGATTCATCTTTAGCTCCTTTAAGAACGGTGTTACCAAAATACTTGAAAATCTGACCTAATCTGACCTTACCTGGTCTAGCCTAACCTAGCCTAACCTAACTTGGCCTGGCCTGGCCTGGCCTGGCCTAGCCTACCCTTAGCCTAACTCAACCTGACCTAAACAAACCACAGATTTTTTATAGCAAAAATAAAGATATTCACGGGTTGTTCTACTTTTTAAAACAAATTTCATTATTTTTATAGTCTTTATTAATTATGTATAGTGGTGCGTATTGTAGTGGGTAGATAAGTATGCTAGTGGGGGATAATTGATTAGAGACAGTACCGTTTTGTTAATGACCAGAATAGGTCGATCTTTTAATATGTTTAATAAACATCATTTATATTAACATGTGTGTATTATTTAATTACGAAAATTAACTAATAGATTTAAAACACTACATTGGCGACGAGGATAAAAGTTTGTTAAATATCGCTAATCGCGGAAAATTGTGAATTATTAAAAGCAGTGAAAAAGACGAACGGTTAAACATGCCGAACGAAGGCGGTGTCGTTGCAACACAAGGACAAATCATCGGGACTCTAAAGGAATTTGACCCAAAGATTAATTCATGGGAAGTGCATAAGAGGCAATTAAAGCAATTTTTTAACATAAACAATATAACCAAAGACGATAAACGTCGAGCCCTATTACTCCATAGTCTAAACGAATTCGCGTTTAAACTATTATCAGACTTATGTGTGCCTGAAATAGCGGAAAATAAAAGTTTTGAATCATTAACGCAACTTTTGGACGATTACTTTTCTACAAAAAAATCAGTGTGGGGTGAGCGATACCATTTTTATGCCGCTAAACAAGAAAAAGATGAAAGTTTAGTAAATTGGTCTGCTAGAGTTAGACATTTAGCAACATACTGTAATTTTAATGAAAATTTGCCCATAGTGTTACGAGATAAATTTGTGTTCGGGTTGGCAAATACGAGTTTGTTAGAAAAAGTGTTTCAAGAAAGTGAGATGCTATCATTTGAAAATGCCGTTAAAATTACTCAAAATATGGAAGCTGCACGAGGATACTACAAGGATATCAATAAAATCGACCAGATGCAAGTAATTAAAGAAGAAACTTTGGATGTCCACCGCATGGGCTACAAATATCACCATAGCGGAAACCAGCGTGGTAGTTCATTCAAACAAGGAAATTTCCGTCCATGCGCAGGTACATCACATCACTCAGCCAGGACAGGATCAACCAATAAGGCAACAGCATACATCTGCAAGGTTTGCGGGAGATCTAATCATCAGGATGTACATTGTCGGTATCGTAATTATTCTTGTAATGCATGTGGTGTAAAGGGGCACTTATCAAATGTATGTCAAAATAAAAAAACGCATAAAAAGCGAAATCAAATTAATTATAGTTCAATAGAAAATGAAAATTCAAGTATTGATGATTGTAAGGATGCAGTAAATGCAATTCAGGATTTAAAATTGTTTAATATTAAACTACCAAATAGTAGTAATAATCCAATATTAATAGATATTTGTTTAAATGGTAAAAAAATGCAAATGGAATTGGATAGTGGTTCTGCTGTATCTGTTATTTCGAAAGATTTATATGAGATAAATTTTAAGGTGAATCCATTATTTCAAACTAATACGACTTTAATTAATTATGTTGGAGGCAACATAAGGCCTGTAGGAAAAGTTAAGCTTGAAGTAAAATTTAATGAAAACAGTCATGTTTTAGATTTTTATGTTATACCAAATGGCGGCCCGCCATTATTAGGTAGAGATTTTATGTCTAAATTTGAATTAATTATTAAGACAAATAAAATGTTACAAATAACGCCAATGGAAAATATATTTCAAAGATTTGGGGAAATTTTTAAAAATGAATTGGGTACTTTTAATAAAGGAAAAATTGAATTAAATTGTAAAGAGGATATTCAACCCAAATTTTTTAAACCTCGACCATTGCCGTTTGCTTTAAAAGCTAAAGTAGATTTTGAAATTGACAAATTGTTAAAATTAGGTGTATTAAAAGCCGTAGAATATAGTGAGTGGGGAACGCCGATAGTGCCGGTTTTAAAACCAGATGGTTCAATACGCGTGTGCGGGGATTTTAAAGTAACTGTTAATCCTGTTTTAAAAATTGATAAATTTCCTTTACCTCGGATTGACGATTTAATGACACAATTACAAGGAGGGGAAACGTTTTCGAAAATTGACCTTTCGCACGCTTATCAGCAAGTTATCTTAGATGACAAATCGCAACCTTTAACGACCATTAGCACCCACCGAGGTTTATTTATGTATACAAGATTACCTTTTGGAATATCATCAGCTCCGGCTTTGTTTCAAAGGATAATTGAAAAAATATTTCAGGGCATTCCTGGAACCATATGTTTTCTAGATGATATACTGATTACGGGACGCGATGATAAGGAACATATGGATAGATTAAAGGCAGTTTTGCAGAAGATACAAGACTGCGGTTTACGGGTAAACAAAGAAAAGTGTAAATTTTTTCAAAAATCTGTAACTTATTTAGGTTTTCTTATCGACAAAGAAGGAATACACAAAAGTACGGAAAAAGTTCGTGCATTAATTGATGCACCGAAACCAACAAATGTAACACAACTAAAATCCGTTTTAGGATTTATTAATTATTATAGAAAATTTTTGCCAAACTTATCAACAATATTACAACCTTTGTATAAACTGTTAAAAGAAAATAATCCGTGGCATTGGTCACAAGAATGCGAAATGGCATTTATAAAAATTAAAGAAATGATAACATCTCCCACAATTTTAGTGCACTTTAACCCCGAAATAGAATTAAAATTAGCTTGTGATGCATCAGATTATGGATTGGGCGCAGTGCTGTATCACGCATTCGAAGACGGCAGTCAAAGGCCTATCTCTTTTGCATCGCGGACACTGACAATTGCTGAAAAAGCATACTCACAAATTGATAAAGAAGCGTTAGCTTTAATTTTCGGAGTGAAAAAATTTCAACAGTATTTATTTTGTAAATTATTTACCTTGGTCACGGATCACAAACCGTTAGTGGCTATATTAGGTGAAAAAAAAGGTATTCCAACGCTAGCCGCAAATCGATTACAACGCTATGCAGTAATTTTGTCAGCGTATACATATAAAATTGAGTATGTTAATTCTCAAAGTAATGTAGCAGATTTTTTATCCCGAGCACCCTTACCAGAAACACTGGAAAATAAAGCAAAAGGTTACACTTATCTGAATTACGTTTCGGAAGGTTGTTTACCGATTAATATTGAAAATATACGAAAAGCAATTGAAAATGATACCATTTTACAACAGTTAAGTAGCTATTTGCGAGATGGCTGGCCACAAAAAGTAGAGGCAGCATTTAAGCCATATATGTTACGTAAAGATAGTCTTACTCTGGAGGATAGAGTGATTATGTGGGGATATCGAGTTTTAATTCCTTTAACATTGCGAAATAAAATTTTAAACGAACTCCATGCTTCTCACATGGGTATTGTTAAAACAAAATCTTTAGCAAGGTCATTTGTATGGTGGCCTGAGCTAAACACTGAAATCGAAAAACTTCTAAGTCGCTGTGAACAATGTTTAAAATTAAGAAATACGCCAGAAAAATGTCCACTCATTCCGTGGAATTTTCCAAATCAACCTTGGGAACGATTGCATGTAGATTTTTTTGGACCACTTAAAGGCAAAACATTTTTGATCATTATAGACGCTTTTTCGAAATGGATTGAAGTTTATCCATTGAGTAGTACAGATACTCAAAATACAATAAAAAAGTTAAGAGAAACCTTTGCTAGGTTCGGACTTCCAAAAGTAATAGTTACCGATAATGGACCGCAATTTACGTCAGAACTTTTTCAACAATTTGTAAAAAATAATGCCATTGAGCATAAAACGAGTAGTCCATACAACCCATCAACAAATGGGGCTGCAGAAAACGCAGTAAAAACCGTAAAACATTTTTTGTTAAAAGTTGGAGTTAACAATAATAATGTTGACACTTTACTTCAAAGATTTTTAATGGATTATAGAAATACTGAACACTCAACAACAGCGGAAACTCCTGCTAAATTACTGTTGGGAAGAAGGGTCCGAACACGATTCGATCTGTGGATCCCGGAACAAAAACAAAACATGGATCCAAATAGTAAATTGGCAGAACAAGTAAGGAAAAATCAGGCTAGACAAATAAGAAACGCGGGAGGAAGAAGGTCAGTAAAATTTGAAAAGGGAGAAGTAGTGATGTGTAGAGATTATAGATCAGGAAGTCCAAAGTGGATAAAAGCAATAATAATAAAAAAAGTGGGGTCGCGAACTTTCATAGTGAAAATCTGTAATACAGATATAACATGGAAGCGACATGTAAACCAGATTATTAAGTGCGACTTGATGAATAACAATAATGATAATGTAAATAATGTAAATAGAGATAACATATTTAGTAAAATGTTTTTTGAACCCCCAGATAATAGACCTAAGAGAAATAGAAAACCTCCAGGATTTTATAAAAGTTAAAAGTAAAATTAGTAAGGGAGGTGTAGTGGGTAGATAAGTATGCTAGTGGGGGATAATTGATTAGAGACAGTACCGTTTTGTTAATGACCAGAATAGGTCGATCTTTTAATATGTTTAATAAACATCATTTATATTAACATGTGTGTATTATTTAATTACGAAAATTAACTAATAGATTTAAAACACTACACGTATTGCGTAACTTTTATAGCAAACCAATTATTTTAACAGCAATTATAATTTTTTTACAACAAAAATTATGTGTTATAGCAATTGCACTTTTTTATAGATACAAATATTTAGAAAAAATATTAATATTTTTCGAGCATTTGTACTCGTAACAAAGTTGTAATAGAAGCGAAAAACACTGTAGTATTTGTTTAACTGCGCGGTATATTTGGTGTTATAATTACTCGATTAAGACATGATATACGCACGAACAAAAAACGTCTATTGTTATTTTCCAACAATCGCAAATTACACGTCTGCAACGCACATCATCGACAAAGCCTTAGGGTAACCGCAAATATTCCCCACGAGACTACATTAAAACTTGTTAAGAAACAGTATGATATCACGCAACATGACCATAAACACACTAAAGCCAAAAAAATCGCGCCTTTAATATGCATGCAAACATTATCCGTCCATAACTTTTCGCCACAGACGATTTGCGTTTAGAAACTAAATAATATTGATTGCCATTCAATACTTTTTTTAATTTCTTACGTGACCGTCTTGAGCGAATCTGTGGGTTAAAAGAATTAACCTCTCTAACGATATGTGGCTAATGGAAAACTCCTAAATTTGTTCGCATTATGTTATTTATTAGGTTCGTGCGAAAGTTTTCTAATGCACCATCTTCTTTGACGTGTATTTATGCGGATGGAACCGGTATTAAAGCTCCCGTCTTCTATTTATCTCCTATCTAGCTTTATAAGCCTCGCGTTTGTTAATGCATTTCGTGATGTAGTTATTGATTATGGAATTATAAAAATTTCATTAAGTTCCATGCAAAAAGTATTGCATGCAAAGTGATTTAATTATGTTCTCTGGGTGGTCTTTGATGGAGTGACATGTTGGATTTTTAAAAACGTTCACTTGTGTGCATTGACTGCGTGTAATAGCTAGGGATTATGGTTAAACACCTTTTGTAGAATATATTTGTATTCATGAAAGAAAAAACAGTAAATATTGTAAGAAGAATCGGAAGAGCTTAAACAAAAGAGGGCTTAAAACAATGATGTGTGTTCAGTCCATTATTATTCTCAGTAGTTATAGATGGGGTAATAAACAAAAAATGAGATCGTTTTTCCTAGAAAACTGGAAAATGGAAAAAATAAACATAACTGAGCTAATGTTCGCAGACGACATGGTCTTAGTCGCGGAAACAGAAAAAAATCTGCAACATAATTTAGAAACTCTAAACCTGGAATTGGGAAAATTAGGATGAAAAAAAATACGGAAAAAACTAAAACTATGATCGTTACAACAGAGAACAAAAGGCATAACATCACTTTAAATGGGCTTAGGTTGGAACAGGTAAATAGCTTTAAATATGTGGAAGTCATCATACAGAAAAATAGAGAAATGAACAAGGAAATAAGCGGAAGGACAGGAAATTTTTTGGAAATAGAGAAGTCCCAAAACGAACTAAAGTGGAAACGGTCAAAAAGGCCGTAACTTCGGCACTTTTATACGGAAGTGAAACGTGGACACTCACAAATAAAAATAGTAGCCGAGTGAATGCAGCAGAAATGAGATTCGTAAGAAAAATCCAAGGGAAAATCAAAAAAGATAGAATCAGAAACGAAACATATAGAGAACAATTAAAGAAAAAATCAATTGAAACAAAAATACAATAAAGACAGCTGTCTTGGTTGGGTCACATATATAGGATGAAAGAAGAAAGGTTAACCAGAAAAGCCTATGAAGCAAGATCACAGGGACAAAACAAAAGAGGTAGACCGAGAAAAACCTTGCTCGACGAAGTTGAAAAAGCAGCAACGGATAGAAATATCAAATGGAAAGACATAAAAAAGCTAGCACAAGACAGAAAAACATGGAAAAAGTCAGCACAACACAACTCAACAGTCCTACACCTAACAGTAGAAGGACTCATGACTAAATTTTTTTTTAAATATCGAGACAGATATGGAAAAGAAAACCCACGCAATAACTTAACTCCAAAAAGCCGTACAACAGGAAAGGTAGAAGTAAGTAAGTAATATTACTACTGTATGTGTTTAAACAATGGTGTTACACTATGTGAAATTCTTTAATTAAATTGTTAAGCCGACAAATTATTGACAACTAAGACACGGTAGAACAACGTCTTCATGCCCACAAAACTAAAAGTCATGACATCGACAATATAATTAAATTAATATCGTTACATTCCAGATGGAAAAAAATGTTGATCACCTACTATCTTCGTCACTATGCAGCATATTGACACTTTATTACTATTTTAGTATAATATATTATAGTAAACAACTATTTGGAAATTGAAAAACGTTAAAAAATGCAGGAGTTTCGTAACGTGCCGCATACAAATGATGTTTTTATAGCACTGACAGAATGAAACGTAAACACATGTTAAGTTACGTTTTGTGCTAAACGGTCAATAAAGCAGTGATCTTTAGGACCCATATTAAGTGAATAGGAGACCCCACATTAGCCAATACCTCCAGCACAAAGGTCCGTGCCCTAGGGCAGCGTGAAATAAAAGAACGTGTGTATTCCTGCCAAACCACTACACTCTCAGAACGAATGAATGGGAATCTGTCAAATAAAATAGACAAGTGTAGAAGTTGCCACTTGGTAGTTTGTTTAGGAGGTATTTGTACTACAGAGCTACTATTGTTGGCCTCGGGATGACCGACGGAAAAAACAACACATGCAAATGTAAGCCAAATAGAATTCCATGAAAACGGCAACGCACAACACTGCATGAAATGTTCCAGTTCAAATATTCATGAAAAAAACTACTCTCGACTGGTCAACAAGTGGTTCAAAGCCCATGCAATTAGGGACGCAAAGTCTACCTTTAAAAAAAATTATAGGAACTTAGTATAAACTGTAACATTAACCTTTACTAATAAAAAAAATTGAGACAATACAATTAATTTATTTAATAATTGGACACCAGATTTAAAAAAAAAAAACTTAGAGGTGATAAATTCATTGTGGAGAGAATCCATATTTGAGCCGTTTATTTTAAAAGTGGCATAAGTCACTTTTATGTTATTTTGAGGTATTAAATGCATTGCATTTTATTGTACACAACAATATTTATGCTAACTTTAGAGACATTTCACTTTTAGAGTATTTGTTATCTCGATTACTTATATTTTTATCAGTATCGGTACATAATTGTGCACAGACGTTAACGAATCGCCACTTTTCATTACTGTAAAGCAGGGTTGAGCAGATTTAAATCAATTGATTTAAATCACGATTTAAATCATGATTTAAATCAAGTGATTTTTTTAAAAAAATCATTGATTTAAATCAAGTAATTTTTAAAAAAAAATTATCAATTTAAATCACAGATTATATGAGTAGATACAGTATAATATTTATAATAAAACAAAATTGTATTACTATTAGTAATTAAATACACGAAATGGTGAATAAACCATATCAATTTGCTCTTGTAAAGTAATATTCATTGTGGAAATGCAATAATTCAAAAAATAAATGACAAGTTTTTTACCTTAGCGAAGTGAACAGTCAGTTTTTTCAATTTCCACGGCACTCTATTGCTTCAATAACGATTTGAAGAAAAATGTCGAATATCTCGAAAAGTATGAGTGTTGGGTATAGTATAGGACATACTTAACTAAATATGAAGCTCTTTTAAAGACGAATTCGATGACATAAAAAAACACAGGGGTTCGCATTTGAAAAAATCGAGTTACGAGCTTTTGAAAATCATGGAAGTTGCCACCTATTTATAAACACTCCTGTATGTGTGATTCAAATTTTTCATATCGAGCGAACAGAGAAATTTTTTCTGCATGTCCATACCAAATTAAAACTCTACTTCAAAATAACTTCAGGAGAATTTTTTAAATAAAGACTTACAACCTTGAATAATTTAGAAAATTAATTTTTTTTTACAACGCCGTATAAAAACCTGTAGTATTTTATATTGATGCAAAGCTAAAATTAAGGCAGTCAAAAATATTAAATAAAAAATTGGGTGTTGTATTTGAAATATAAAAGTTGCTATTAGTTCCAGAAAGGTGATTCACCCTGTATATTTGAAAATATTTTTATTGTGTTGTTTAGAAAAAACTGTACAAAATAGCATTTGAATCAACTTCATATCTCAAGCCGTTAAGCCACAATCGACCGATCCCGCACTAATGACTCACCCTGTGTATAATTAATTAAACATCATCATTTAGCACTGATTTTTTCAAAATTCTTAATCATTAAGTATATTTAATTTTTCATTTTGACAAAAATTCACCAATGAATTAAATATACTGGATATTAAATATATCTATTAGCACAAAACAGAAATAGCATGTGAATATGTCACTAAATTCGATAAAATGGTACATTTGATTTAAATCAAAAAAATCTGATTTAAATCAAATGAATCGATTTTTTTTATTTTTTTAAAAAAATCATGATTTTTATCCACCCTACTGTAAAGTGACTTAAGACACTTTCAAAATTTAGTTTTCAAAAACTGCGTACTTATGTTGATTTTGTCCGATGTGTTTCACTTAAGTGATGTTTTTAAGACATTAATTTAAGAAAATTGAGGAGCACATTATGTAATATAAGTAATTTATACAAAGTATTTTATTATGAGTTTATTGAAGTATTTTTTATTACCATTAATATTTATAAAATACATCCATACAAAGAAAATTCATCGGTACATTTTGTAGTGTAAGTATAAGTAATTTATATAACGTATCATATAAAAGTTTATTAATATATTGAATCATTGCCATTAATAGTATTGAAGAAGTCTTCAGTCATGTCACTTTGTTTAATTTTTTTTAATAACTGGGGTAATACAGGGTGGTGCATTTTTGATATCTTGGAAACGGTAAGAGATACAAGGTCGGTTAAATTAGAGAAAAGTTGCACATTTTTTATGGCGATTGAGAATCTGAAAAGAAATCCTAGATATTTTGATTCGTTTTTGACTTATTACAAAAAAAATGTGATTTTAGAAAAATATTATTATCTTCCCTGCCATTGACGCTGTTTCATTTAAACTTGGTAACTTAACGTTTTTGACCATCCTGGGTTTGATGACGTTAACAGAAATTTTCTAAGCCTTCTAGATTTCAAGTTGCGATAGTCAACTTTTTTATTTCTTATGGCTTTTACACCATCAGACAGTCAACAAAATTAGCTTTTCAGATTGGTAACCAACATACTCTTTTTGTTTAAAAAACTTGTTGAAATTTGAAAATTTGTATAAATAACAATTCATAAAATCGTTAATGTTCTCAACCGCCATAAAAATGTGCAACTTTTCTCTAATTTAACCGACCTTGTATCTCTTACCGTTTCCAAGATAGCGTTGGTGAGCATCAAAAAATGCACCACCCTGTATAGGGTAGCAAATCCATCATTATGCCGTTTTCAAAACAAGCGTATTAGCACTTTTGTTTAACAACAAAATTTCTATTGACGAAAATAGTAATAATTTTGAAAGAAATTGCAAGTAAAATGTTTAAACAAAAAATAACACACATTTTTGTAACGTTAACAGCTTAAATCATTGGCTTATCAGTTTCAAAATATATAGCTCATTTATTGATTCAATTTTCGGGTTTGTCACTACCAAGAAGATTGTTTTAAAAACATTTGAATATCAGTAAAAGATTTTGTGAGTTATCCTGCAATTATTCCTCATATATCGAGTTAATATTTATGTTTATCACTAAAAAATTAAACGAGAAAAAAAAACAAAAGCTGATTAGTAAAACAGCATTGTTTGTTTTAGCTGGAAAAAAAACTTTGGTTGTTTGACTAGAGAGCACTTGTTTTAAACAATTGTTTGACACGGATGTTTTTGAGCTTTAATTGCTGAACTACCCCCGTATATTATCGATGGTTTTATCAACTAACCTTCTGCAATTATTTTTAATTTGTAGCAAAGCTTAATTGTCTAATTATTTTGATTTTAATCAGATAATGGAGGCTTCATGAAAGGCGAATGAATCGAGTAATATCGTAAATAATTTTTAAATAAATCATTACGAGTCATTAAAATTGAATGAAGACTTATTCACGCGTGACGTTAATTAGGCGTTTCCTAGCATTGTCCTCACCAAATTACTTATTGTGTGGTCGCCATTGTCCACCAGATTAATGGCCAACTCTGATTGGTCTGAATGGTAGCGCAAATAATGAAGTCATCAACGCAAGCTTCGGAACACAGGTTTTAATGTCTGTGTATACATTTATGATTAAGTTATTAAAAAGACATTTTTGCTGTTTGATCTTGCACGGGTATACATAAAAAAGGGCAATTACATAACCTGAAAAAAAGCCCTTAGCTTTGTTCTGCCTTTTTCGAATAACCTATTTTTCGCTAAAATAATTATCATGAGAATAATTACAGTAATTTTCGAGTTTTCTGTACAGAACATGTTCGCTTTCATATACAAAATTGAGTAAAACTTTTACGCCATAAGAATATGGTGGTATTTTTGATGTAATAATTACAGTGCGCGAATTATTGCAACAGACGCATTTAACTGGTGGTTAAAAGTCGTTGTTCAAACAGAAACAAGTTTTATTATTCTTTAAATATTATGTAATTAATGAAATTCGCAAGTTAATAGTACTTTCTATATTTAGCTATCGTAAAATCTCATTTTATGTCGTTTTCATTTCTTATACAGTCTAATAAATAAATTTTACGTCTGGGAATGTTTTTTTTTATAACCACAATATATTAAATTCGCGAAATTTTTAATCCCGTTCTACCGTTATTGAGCTTGTTTGCTTAATCATCTGAAAATTGATCTGTCGTGTTGAATTAGGGATCATATCCATATATTCGGATCCTTATCAAGTCATAAAATTTAAATATTATTGAAACTAGCGATACCGAAGCCCCTTCGGGGCTTCTCCACTGCTAGAACCTGCCTTGCGCGTAGAAATCCCTTTACGCGTAAAATTTTGTTTGGGCAAATAATTACCTTTCGTTTGGTGCAAGTTATATGTCTCTATAGCTCCGTTCCCGAGATATATCGATTATAACTAAGCGAGTCATCTTTGGGGATGATCAATCAATTGGCTAAAATTTTTATTTAGTACACTCGTAATTGCTTTTTAAAATTGAATAAATCGATAGTCATACTACTCGCGCTGCGCGCTTGTACCCAACGGGTCTGTTGGACGAAGTTTGCGAAAACTAGGGGGGCGCGCGACCAAATGGGGGCGCGTCGATTGATACGAGGGGCGCCATGATATAATATTAAAAGTAAAAATTTAGTTTTTTTCACATTTCATTTTTTTTTCTGTTTACAATGTTGTATTTCTGTAATATTTTGTATCGGTTGATCGAAAATTATTGATGCCTGCTAACTTCAAAGCGAAAAAAAATGTGGGGGCACAAGTTGACATGCTGAAAAAGGGGGGCGTGGCGTGAAAACTTTGCGCACCCCTGCGTTAGACCATTGTGCGTAGAATAGTCTAAGCGTAAAAATATTTTTGCGCAAAAAATTTCCCTTCATTTGGTGCAAGTCCTATGTTTCTAAGTGGTCTCGTTTCCGAAATATATCGATTATAGCCAAGCGGGACACCTTTTTTTTAAGGCATATAAACGATCGGCTCAAATTTGTATCTACAACAATCGTTATTGCTTTACAAATTATAATAAATCAATATTCGTATTACTTGCGCTGCGCGCTCGTACCTTATGCTTTTCAAATTCGATTAAGTTTTATAATAACTGTGAGATAAAAGTAGCATATATTTTTGTAATCTTAAACAGCTTTAACTCAATTTTCGCAAAAGACTAATGCTACTTTTAAAATACACCGCTCAAATGAAGCTTGACTAATGTGTTAAACCAAAAATCGGTTACTCTCGATTGTTTTTTTTTTTTACTTTTACAGCGTGTCATTTATAATTTAATTTATTGGCAATTTGTTTTTATAAATTTAAATAAACCTGGACATAGATATCAAGTTACAAGTAATCAAAACAGTTCTACGCGAGCCAAAATATATCTAAACTGGGCCACTTTTTGCGTTCCAAAAGTGGAACAGCTAAGATTCTGCAAAAAATTCACACGTTTTCTCATTTTGATTATAGCTTGCCCGAAGATGCTTGAATCAAATTTATCATCGTAAGTTGTGATTTATTGATTATTTGTCAATAATAATTAATGGGTTGCTTGACTTCTGACCCGCTTTGAAGACTCAATAATTCATTTCCTAATTCGGTATAATTAGGTCTACACGCAAATATTTAAATAAACCAAGATTAAATCGACGCAATAATATTATTGATACAATCTTACATCCTAAACTGTCATAATCAACCCACAGAAGTAAGTGCAATAAATTTTAATATGAGAAATATCTCGCATTTCGAACGGTTATATTAAAATATTTTATTTAAATAGAAAAGTACCTCATATCTCAAAATAATGAGTAGAGTAACGCTGTTGCAGTGTCGTAACTGCTATCAGAGCTACAAATCGACCATAAATTATGTATAGTAACTAATAAAATAAGTCAACATTCCAATTTTTCACCGACTTATCATATTTTGCGTGTTTCTCAAGAAAGTTTAGAGAGTTTTCTACTAATGCAAGCGAATATAAGTTAAGAAATATTAATATAAATGTCGAATTTCGTTTAAAATACGCGGAATATTTAACAAAAATTTCCTAATTGTCATTAAAATATTTAAAAAAAAATCAAAATTCATCTCTTAACAATTTGGTACGTAAGCTTCCCATAAAACTAAAAATTTCACGAGTCAAGATTATTCCCCTCGCTTATAAAAACAAGAATGACAAAGTGTTATCAACGATTATTTAAATATCCACAGTTTCACGTCGATATAAGGGCACATCCTATAAAAACATTAGACTTAAAATGAGAATGCAAGTCACTACTTGAAAGAACCCCCGCTTCGATTTTATTGTGTAGGTAGAAAAAGTTTCAAAAGACCCGAGTACCTAGACGTCGTATGTGGTCCACATAAATTTACTTTACGTTTTGTTTTCGCCTCAACATTTATTACTTATAAGTATGCGCATTAGAGCCGTAATAAATTCAATTTTAAAATATGTTTATCTGGAAGATTCATGGCCGCGTCTCGGTGTGTTTTATTCGCCGTTACGATTGGTAATACAAAAATGATTACATTATCGAAGTGGCTGTCGTGATGACCAAATAACTTGCCATAACATGTGCGCAGAAGATAAAAATTATGTGAGGAAACAACACAAAATAGAGAACGTTTTAAGAAATAATTTGCACATACAGTGATGGCCAAAAGTACAGAAATATCTAGAATACTATTGAAGAAATTACAATGATATTTGGTATCTGACAATTAACATTTATTCCGGATTCGATGCAAGTATTGAGGTTAAAGCACAACTTCCGGTTCAACAGGAAACGGGCCCAATTTGGAAATTTTAAATAGACCATCCTACATATTTTTGGATTTCTTTTCAAATTTACTTTACAAAATGTATAAGGTTTGTGATATTCCGCCTGATATCAATTATTTTATGTTACTTCAATGTTATTTCATTTACTTTTGAATGAATAAAATTGCAACAAATGCTGGTGGATCAGTTACTAAATCATGTGACACTTCAAAAGGGTCAGGTTATGAGGATTTTAACTTTAGTAAAACAATTAACGTTAAAATAGTACAGTCATAACTTGGGTTCTCCAACGTCAGTATTTGGGTCTCGTTTATCAACAAAAGATTTGTTGATAAATTTGTACATACAAAGACAGTAGACAAGTAGACTCCGAGTCGGTCGTAGAACAATCTGTCGAGATAACTCAGCAAGTCACCACCGTTCTATAAGAATTCTGTACGTCAATGTGTTCATCTTGTTCGTATAATAAATCTGCTCATTTCATAATTATTATTTAGCATATTTATGGATCCCGAGCACACGTTGTCTTTAAGGATTAGGCCTTAAGGCCTTCATAACAATATAAGCTTTTGGTCTGTTCATCTTCGTGTTTTCATGGTGTTTCCACGAATGTTGATATCTAGCGTTCTGCGCTCCTTTTTGGGAACCTTCCTGGGGTTTCTTTTTCCAGTCGAATCTTTGTCTCTGGCGATTTGGATTAATCTGGTGCTGTTTGTTTTCATTACGTGGTCGTTCCATTCTCTCTTTCTTCTCTTCACTAATTTCATGAAATCCGCTACCTCTAACTGTCTTTTAAATTCTTGCCTCTTTACGCGGTCTCTTCTCAGCGTTTTTTTACTGTTGTTATGAGTACCTGCTTCGTTGTTTTATTTGCTCATGTTTCTACTACAAAAGTTAAAATTGGTCTAACATGATCTTACAATTTATAACTTTGAATTCGAGACTCATGTATTTATTTCTCCATAACCTCTAGGAGATGTCCAGATATTTCTTCGTAAAAATTAGGTGCTTCACAAAATAACATGTTCGTTGGTATTTATTCTTCGTAGCTAACAAATTTGCAAATCTTTAGCAATGCAATTCGCAGGGTGAGCACCCAGTACCTCATACTTTTGCTTTCATGATGAAATCAATTTCCCCGTGGTACTATACTAAATCACTCACGTTTTACATATCATCACCTCGATAAACGTAAAGCGATTGCGCTACATCAAAAGGAAAATTACAGGAATAACTCACAGCTACACCGTGCGGAAAAATCAGGATATCGTTATCAACTATAAATGACGTTATGACTGTAAACAGCAAAAGAGGTCGTAGGAAGCGATGGATACCGCCTCGCGAACACATTATTACGCTAATTGTGAATCGCCGTAACTTAACACCTATAGCGTTAAGTCGGCAAAACCATACTCGAATACGGCGCAATGCATTGTCCAGGATGACAGATATACGGTGCGGCCCATGACAAATGTAAAGTCGTTATAAAATGCGAGACGGGAGCACCAGCCCACGCGTCCTACTCTACCACAATACCCGGTATAATAATGTTCATATCGACAGCTGTAACAAGCGCGCGTATTTATTATAAGTCCGCTACCGAGAACCAATATGTCAGAAATTTACATATTCAATTTCTTGGCACACTGCGATAGGAACATAATAATGCAGGAATTATAATGCGATCACTTGGTTTATGAATGGGGAGTCGGTTAGGTAGGCATTTCGACCGGAGGTGTAGAAATGAAATGATTGGATCGGGTTCAATTGTGAAACGTGAAATATTGTGAGCCTTTATTACACAAATATCGCGTCCGTTCTTATTGAACGGTTAATGCAATTTCGAATCGTTCCAAGAAGTGGTTATTAAGTATGATATGTATATATAACAGCTCTTATTAATTGTGGAACCTGTATATGTATGGAACCACTTCAGGTAATTGGCCCATTAATGTATTAAAATGCGGTATTAAGTCCCTGGCTGGCTATTTAAATAACTGCCAGCTTCAAGAAAAGAAAAGCTTTCAAACGCAATCCCTATTTATAGAAGTACAAACCGTAACTAAATCTAGTTCAATCAAAATTCAAATAAAGATAAATTTAAAAAAAATTCTTTGCAAATGAAACTTTTTTAAAAACTTTAACATCCAATTTTTATAATCTAAATTAATTTCCAGCACTGATGCCTTCATTTGCCTTCTCCAGCAATTTTTAAAACACTTCTAAAAACCCTCAATTGTCCGGAATTAGGTTGATCCTTATAATTATAAGACATCAAAGAGATAACTGGTTTAATAAAGATGAATTTAACATACCATACAATCTACAACTCTTAAGCAACATCACTTACCTACAAAGTAAAAGCTACAACAAATCACTTAAATAATGCATTAATAAAATAATTATAAAAAACTTCCAATAATATTTGCAGGACTTTCAAAATTTCAGAACAATTACGAATACGATGTAATATAATAATGGAAGATAAATTAAACAACGATACGAACTTCTTATTGTTATATTTCATTTTTATTAAAAAATTTCCAAGAGTATAAAAATTATAAATATGGATCTAACCAAGATATGGAAAAACATTAAACTTAAAAATATCCTAAATTTTATTGTTAAACAGAACTGCAAATACATTTATATTAAAAATGGCATAATGTATATAGGTTTGCTCCCCTCTTATTTCCAATTTAACAGTTATAAAGCACGATAAGCAAAACACATACTTGTCTAGACATGTCAAAGTAGGCTTACGTCAAAATTGACAAGACAACGTAATTACATGTGTATATTAGCCAAAAAGCCGTTAAAATCGTAGGTATTATGTGATCGTAGAAAAAGTAAGCTACATAATACGAGTTGTTAAGCAATTACGCACTCGTGCGTAATATACTTCTTACAATTCTTGTTATGAAATATACTAGATACTATTATACTTACCATATAAATTTACCCTCTAGATTGCACAGATAGAACCATGTAACCAAAAATGTTTCATATGGCTTTCAAAATTGACAATAATATACCACTGAACAGCCAGAAATTATTTCATTTACATTTAAAATAAAGAAAAGAGCTTAAAACATATTTATGGGTTCTAATTCCTGCAAGACGAAATTTTATTAAGTATCTAATGTATGCTTTACGGAATCGACAAATTATCAAAATTCCACGCAACGAACACATTTCTACTTCAAACTAACGTAACGACACGAATTATTAAAAAATAAACATCAACAGATTCAGAAAATACAAAATTTACGCCTCTCGACTACGAACAGAAAACAGAATATCCGTAAATTAATGCAATCAGTGTCAAAATGAGTTTCAGTTTGAAATAATTTCCTTGAGAAAATCACCAGAGTAAGCAAACCTCTGCCAGCAATTTATTAACAACAAATTCGACCATAAACATAAATAAAAACTAGCCGCAAACCATTCCGTACATAAACTGTACCATTAAGTTATTAATTAATGTAAATTAACAAGTGTAGAACATCTGCGCCGAGATTAAACGAAATGGATCTTAAATAGCGGAATTTAAATGTAATCCTCGCCGCTACCTACGTATATTTTATTAAAATTTAATACGCAACACATCTAACAAGACAACCGAGAACCCGTACAACCTGGTAAGTCCTTATTTATAAGGTTCTGTACAGTTGTTTAAGTAGGATTACGACAGTAAGTCCCGAATCTGAAAAGATTCCGATTATAATCAAATTTAAAATGGGAAATAAACTTTGATACGTTCGAAATTGATGATACCGGGTCGTTATTATTACCATAACGAGGACCGTAAAACGGTTATATTTAAAATGCGGGAGACGTGAATGGCTTCATAAAACTATCAGGTCGGTCAGGCAGAAAATTTTCTGTCTTCAGGAGAAGACTGTTTACGAAATCGTGGTTTATTGTATCAAGAAAACATTCGAAACTTATAAGCGATACCGGTCGGTTTATTTTAAAACGTCGACAACAATACACAGAAGTTTGTTTTATGATTTTTACGCCTGGTTTGTAAATTAACAGCTTACAGAATTGTGCTGTCTCTGTTGATAAACTTGAGACGCGCTTGGTTTCAGCAGTTGATGCTGAAGACAGAAGTTTGTTTCAAGATTTTAAAACAATGTACATACTTAGAAAAACGTGGATGCTTCTTGGTCCGTAATGAATTGAAACTGGGATCCAAGAAATATAAAAATTTGGAAAAAGACGCGAAGATAGACCTTATAGACCTGTAAAAGTCGAGGTTCTTTAACTCCTTGACAACACTCGATTAGTGAGGAAGCCCAAACGAGCAACGCCATTTGAATTGGTTTGAATTGGATTGTAATTATAAGCAAAGTACACCGCTTGATGTAAACACGACTAGAAAATGGATCCAGTATCAAAACCCGAGACACAACTGGGTTTTAACTAAATCTGTACAGGTTAAGTTTATCAAAAACTTGCTGGTTAATCTTCTTATCACGGGGATGAATATTCTTTATCTATAGTATTCAATCTCTTTTTCCACTTATCTGTAACATATCTGCAACAAGAACATCAAAACTAAATGTTCTGCAGAGTTATAGGTGCAACTGGCCATTTCCTTCGGTAAAAATAGGGTAATTTTAGGGATCGCGTTGGCCATGAAATCGTCAGAGATAAAATCAAAATTCTCCTATTTACCAATTTGCGCATCCTTTGCAAGTAAAATGGTGTAAGGTTTTTAAAAAAATCTTAAGTGGTTCCGGAGAAAAACGTCAAAAACGAAACCCCTGCAAAAGCGCCACGATTTGAGAAGTTGTACCTATAAATAAATCTATGCGACTTGCACAGGCGTTTAACATAGGGAAAACCGTTTTTACAAGGCCCTTGTTTTTCGCGTTTTTCTCCGGAATCGTTTAAGATTTTTTCAAAAACTTTGCACCATTTTACTTGCAAAGGATGCGCGCATTGCTTAATAGAAGAATTTTAATTTTATCTCTGACGGTTTCATGGCCAACGCGATCCCAAAAATTACCCTATTTTTACTGAAAGAAATGGCCAGTGGCACGTATAACTCTGCCAAACATTTAGTTTTTATGTTCTTGTTACAAATATGTTATAGATAAATGGAAAAAGAGAGATAAAGAATATTCATCCCCATGATAAGTAAACTAACCTTTTAAACGCTAGGTTAAACAGTTTTATGAAAAAATAATTAGAAAAATGTGAGAATAAAGCAAAACCTCTTTCTTTACCAAGTCAAGCTGCCCTTCACATATTGTCATGTTAAGCTGATGCCACTATGCACAGAACACCTAAACCCTTCTAATTTTATCACAAAAACTTTCCACTTGCTAAAGAGCCAGTTAAATTATTACAGCAGAACAATACAAAATATATTTACTGCTACATGACCAATACATTGTACTTATATAAAAGTGTTAAAATGTGTAACCAAATACAAGATTATGTTTTTTGTTGGAGAAGTGATGAGGTTAAGGCAATAAATTAGTATATAACTCCAAGTTAAGACCCAGATACAATCTTAAAAGATTCTTTTAAATGCTATAATGCACTTTGAAAACAGTTAATCGTCTCAGTTTTTGCGAAATTTTTTAACACGAAATTATAAATCAGCTAAATTAACAAGCTACATTAATATGCAAAGCAAATTCATCTTGATGTATTAATTAAAATAAAATAAACGTCCATCATCTGTTAAACAAAATGATTACGACTTCGAATTTGCATAAAATTACTACCTACTGTTTTCTTATTAATCTATAACATTGTCATCATTATCTGAATCAGTTACATTAAATTTTATCTGCATAATAAAACCCTAGTTCACAAAATGAGTTGTATGTTTGGTTTACTGCACATAATAATTATTCCCTATTCAATTCTTCAAGTTTATTTTGCCTTGTAGGATTTGCTTAAACCTATTTTGTTTATCTGTTCCCCATTAATGATTGACAGAAGGTTTAAATTTCATGTTAAGAGAAATAAAATGATTGTAGTTTACCATACTAACCCAAATGTTATACATGAGAAACATAAAACCAACAATATAAGTCAATTTGGAAACAATTACATCACTCAAATATGACCCACTTTTTTTATTGCTCTTTTAAATGTAGGTTACAAAATGCAATAATAAAAATTACGGAAATGGTATCCGATTCGTCCAGTAAATATAAATCAAAACGCGAAGTTATAACTAGAAAAATAATGTTACATGTTTATTACCTAGGCTTTCTTGTTCCTTTAACTCAATATGACTTATGGGCAACTTCCTAGTTTAACAGTAAATCACTGCTGAAAACTCTGCGTGTGATCGGGAACTCAAGATCAATATAATTCTTGCTTCGACGGACATAGGCGGACCATTTGGCCGTAGAAAGCACCACTGGCGACCACAATATTAATAGCATTGTAGTTTCATCAATAACTACTGGCAAAAACCTTAAATAATATTCACTATATAAGGTGGAAAAGTTTTTGCGCGGCACCACGGATCGGTTCGTGCTTGATTGATGATCCGCGTTTTTAGCAATAATTTATAGCGGTAATAATAAATTTGATACGATTGTTGATGAGAAAAATGTGGTTTTCGATTTCAAGGTGAATTTTTGATTAAATTTACAAGTGGAGATTAATATTTTGAATATTTGTTGTTATCTATTTTCACGTGCCACGTTTATAAAGTAATTAATAGTTATTTATGCATCAAGGCCAAAAAGTACGTTTTGGCCGAGGCGCATATTACATTTTTTGTGCGATCGAATTAAAAACAATTTAAATTTTTAGTAATTTTCAAAATTATAGGTTAGAAACTACGTGACATTCTGTCACTGACAGATTACGGCGTATGTACTGCATTACCGGCCCTCTCCTTAGCGACGGCCGTAAAAGTTACTTTTTCGGCCGTTGCTAAGGGTAACGGCCTGAAAAGTAACTTTTACGGCCGTTGCTAAGTATAGGGCCGGTAATGCAGTACTTTACGGTTGCTAACGCGTCCGTCAAACAGCTGTTTCTAGTACGATCGCACAAAAAAAGATCAAATTGCAAGATAAAACGAACAAATATTTTATCAACATTTGCACGGATACACTCAAATAATGTTTGAAAATATTTTGAAAATGTAGCCCTTATTGACTTACATAATCTAACAGCGACAGAAATTGGAAAATATATACCGTTTCGCCATAAAACTCCGACGCGTCCGTCGTGACTCACCCTGTATGTAACATATATTTTAATCCACTTATGTCACAAACCTTCAGTACTGAAAACAGTTCTGCTAATGACTATCATTTATATTTTTTGCGAAATACATCCAATCAACATACTTGTAAAACAATAATTAACTCATTAATACCCAAAACTTAATAAATCCACAGATGACAAAATTTAATCGCCAAATTACACAGATTCGTAAGCCCCTGGCGTTAAAAACGACCAAAATAACGTTCTCAACATAAAATGCAAATTACACGTACGCCATTAATTATTTTTGACTTAATTTGTAATAATCGAAATTGGCGACTCCATATTTTTCGGCAATTTAAAAAACTGCAGTTATAATGGCTAACGCCCGAGGACTTCTACAAGTTTAATCACTCTCCGCTTTTTATCATTTACTCAGTGTTAGTTAAAAACACAGCACATAATTACCTGTAATCTGAGGTAATTATGTATGCGCAACATTTCATCAGCTATGAGCTAAATGAACGTTAATTTTAAATTTGACTTCTCTATAATGATGTCTTTTTTTTTAATACAGCTTCCTCGCATAGGTTTAACAACTGCTAAAGCTACTTTTAGACTAAATACATCTTACGTAATTATAGTAATAACCGTTTTAATAGTAAATTAACTCAAATCGATTTTATGAAGTCCAAACTAGGAAGAAGCAAGATGGCATAAAATTTTAACAAAATAATTTAAAAGTACAATAATGATATTTGTGAAACGAATATATTCTTAAACACTATCTAGAATATTTTTAAAATACAAAATACATAAAAAATCTACAAACTAACAGGCGAAAGTCAGGGCCCTGATTTAAAAATGGCATCGGAAGCCCATATTTGGCTCGGATAAACAATTTTGGATTAGCATCTAGGCTTTTTTCTTTGGATAACCTATTGTTGGTTTTATAGCCAATTTTTGGTTAGAATAGCCAATTACGGATACAAATATCTAACTTTTTTTAAATTCGTAGATATAACCGATTTTTTTCGGATACGCAATTTTGAGTGTAAATAACGAATAATTGGGTCAGGTACTTAGTCAATTCTGTTTATTAGATAACCGGATTTTTATTTGGATAGCCTACATTTGGTTCGAATACTCAATTTTAAGTTTAAAAACCGATGTTTTGTTCAAATAGCCGATATTTGGCTCAAATAGTCGATTTTGAGTTTGCATGATCAATTTTTGCATTCGGATAGCCGACATTTGCGTCGTATAGTCGATGTTAAGTTTAAATAACCAATTTGTATATTCGGATAGCCGATAATTGGTTCGGATAATCAATTTTAAGTTTATATAATCGACTTTTTGTCAAGAAAGCCGATATTTGGTTCAGATAACCGATTTTGCGTTTGGATAACTAATTTTTATATTCGGATAGTCGATATTTGGTTCGGATAGTCAATTTTGAGTTGATATAATCGACTTTTTATTAAAAAAGTCGATATTTTGTTCAGATTGCCGATTTTGAGTTGGGATAACTAATTTTTACATTTAGGTAGCCGATATTTGGCTCGGATAGACAAGTTTAAGTTTATATAATCGTCTTTTTGTGCAAAAAACATATATTTGGTTTAGATAGCCAATTTTGTGTTTGAATAAAGCATTTTTATATTCGGATAGCCGATAATTGGTTCGCATAATCAACTTTGAGTTTATGTAATCGAATTTTTTCCCAGGAAGCCGATATTTGGTTCAGATAACCGATTTTGGGTTTGGATAACTAATTTTTATATTCGGATAGCCGATATTGGGTTCGGATAGTCAATTTTGAGTTTATATAATCGACTTTTTGTTCAAAAAGCCGATATTCGGTTCAAATAGCCGATTTTGAGTTTGGATAATTAATTTTTACATTCAGATAGCCAATATTTGGTTCGGATAGACAATTTTGAGTTTATATAATCTACTTTTTGTGCAAAAAGCATATATTTGGTTCAGATAGCCGATTTTGAGTTTGAATAACCAATTTTCATATTCGGATAGCCGATATTTGGTTCGCATAACCAATTTTGAGTTTATATAATAACATTGTTGCCCAGAAAACAGATATTTGGTTCAGATAACCGATTTTGCGTTTGGATAACCAATTTTTATATTCGGATGGCCGATATTTGGTTCGGATAGTCAATTTTGAGTTTATATTATTTGGTTCAGATAGCCAATTTTGAGTTTGGTTAATTAATTTTTATGTTCAGATAGCCAACATTTGCGTCGTAGAGTCAATTTTAAGTTTTTATAACCAATTTTTAGTTCAGATAGCCAAGATTGGTTCAAATAGTCAATTTTCCGCTGGAATTTGTGTCCCTGGTTAACAAAAGTCTATTATTGTTGACCACAATCCTCTTTTACTCTATTTTTAAAGCTTTTTTTTTAAATAAATAAATTGAACCGCTTAAAAAATCTTTTTCTTGCAAAATAATTTGTTTTAATTCTGGTATCTTAGAGATGAATTTTACAAAGGGTTTGTAGCACTCATTCAAAACATTATTTTCAATTTTCGAGATGCGTACTACATGCACTAACAAATCCTAACCAGGGCTGTGGAGCCGGAGTCGAACTACTAAAATTATCAGGATTCCGAGTCGGATTCGATTTTTTTTTTACCGACTCCGCAGCCCTGTCCTAACTGGCTGCTAACTCTAAATATATTTGCTACATAGGTATATTTTTTTAAGTAATCTTCACACTATAACGTGAAAAAACTTTTATTTCATCTGCGATAAATATTGATAAATTTCGACATAGTTCGTACAACTACGATTTTGAGAGTTCGCGATTATCGTGCGGTGAAACACATTTTTAGGCAAATCCAACGAGTCGCCACTGTATTTGGTAAACCTTCAGTCTACACAGGCCCTTTGTAAAGCATTAACCGGGTGTTATTATGTAGACGTGAAGCTCATATGCGTACGAACTCCATTAAGTAACAGCAGGCGGTGGTTAAACTCTCCTCTGAGCGCCGCCGCCAGTATATCACGGCAACAGAGATGTAGAAACACTTCTTCTAATAGAAGTGCACAACCGGATAATGACCTCTTAAACGTTTTTATTTCGCTTATCGCACTTACGGACCTTTTGTCCCGGTGACCGTTCAATTTTAGTTAAACAAAACGTCGGTAATTTCAACGGTCGATTAAGCGACGAACCTCAACTTACACGCACAAATGATTGCTTTGGCTGTGAGCCTATGGGGCCCATTATGTTCGTAGACAACAACTTCATAAATAACAGAAATGCTGATTAGGTAATAAATTAGTCTCAATATACCATCTAATGCCATCGAAATTGACATTTATAGGAAACAGAATGTAAATTATCGGCCTGGAAGGTTTTTATAGCGAGTTCCTTAGCTTGGCGTCGGGCCATTTCCTATTCAAAATATTTTTAAAACGTTTACGTTCGGTTTATTTTAAGTGTAAAGGAAATATTTCACGCACAGAACGGGTTCTTCTACCAAAAAAAAAAAAATGTTGTCCTTTAAATGAATGAATTTATAACATCTGGATATGTTCATGGCATTTTCACACATTTCATGTATTTATTTCAACTTCTCTATGCTATTCAGAAATCGTTTCCAGTTCTTTATATGAAAATTTCCTTCACCTGTCAAATTTGCGTTTTCAACTAATCACTAATCTTAAGTCTTTTAGAGACTACCAATAGAAGCATTATTACACGGTAATAATTTTACATTCCCCTGTCAGACGTTGATCCTCCTGTCAAATTTGCGTTTTCCACCAATACCAAACTCAGATTTCCTAGAAACGACCAATAAACATAATCATACACTAATATCCTTTTCGCAATTAACAGATTTTCATGCGTTTATTGGTCGTTTCTAAGAAATCTAAGTTTGTGATTGGTCGAAAATATAAATTTGGAGAGGAAATTAAATATTTTAGTCTTGATAATTTTTTGACGAATTTCGGCGACCAGTAGCGTTACTTTAATATATATTAAACCACACCCCTTACGCACCATGCACTCTAACAGTACTTGTAAAATTTGACATAACGTACATTTAATTTGACAGGTAGGTAAGGTGAAGGAAATTTTCTGCACTGCAAATAATCTATAATGTTTGACAAATCTTCACTCATGCAAGTTGAATTAGAAAAAATCACTCGTGCTGTTCGTGCCCTTGTGTTTTTTTCAGCTTAACTTGCATTAGGGCATATTTACCAAAAAATATCGATAATTTTTAATGCACTTGTTATATTAATACCTACTGATAATAAAGAAATTGATATAACAAAAATGAAAATATTGCTTTACCTATTTGATATAAAATACAAGTCCTGAAACGATAAATATTGCCCCATGTTTGCCTACAGACAATTTAATACAGGTACCTACGTGTACCTACTAGGGTTTCTCATATTTGACCATTTTGCTTGTCCCGGGATTCCGGGAAGAAATCGGCCTTTGTCCCAGGGTTTCCCGGGATCCCGGGATGTAATAAATTATGTCAATATTTTTAAATAAATAACCCAAAAAATTAAGGGAGCGGTTTATTACTTAAAAACAACTCCAAGTCATATATGTAATACATTTTGCTCCATGATTATTACAAATAATTCAATAATATTGGTGAGAGAAACATACATTTGGTAATTATAACCTTTCTATTGCAATTTCATATTTATGAATACAATAATATAATTTTTACAATGAATTTTTATAATGTGATTTAAGAAAACAAAAGTGATCTGTGCTTCGGTCATTTAGTCTTTTTCTTAATTTATTAACAAAAAGTCCTGCTGCATAAAATGCTCTCTCTGTCTCTATTGATGTAGGTGAAATTGTCTTGAGAGCATCTAGCAGCAAAGAAACATCGTTATTATCAATAAAATTTCATTTATAAGCTATTTTGCTTTGAATTATCAGGGTACACAAAAATAAAACTGTAAAAGTATTTTGAAGATATTAACTTTGTAATGGAGACCGGGCCTCTTTGCGCCATACTAAAAGAGAAAAATTATTTTGAAGTTTTTCCATAATTTACTATTAGTAAAGACATTTTAAGCATGAAATTCTGATAAGTTATGATAGTATTACAAATATCTTAGCACAAAATAAACGAAAACAATACTTTTTTTAAATCCCGGGAATTCCCGGGACAGAAAGCATTTCCCGGAAAATATAAAATAGCTTAAAATGGACCGGGATCCCGGGATCCCGGGCAAGAAACCCTAGTACCTACTTAATGAATAAAATTTAATTTACATCCATATATTTTTTAAAATTTAAACTAATTTGTTTTTATTCAGTCTTAAAATAAAGCGATTTACGTTAAACAACCTCATGATAAACTTTCGCACATAACTGGTTTGCAAGTTTCCTATGCAGCTCTGAAATATATCAAGATAGCGAAATAGATCTCTCTTGAAATATTTTATTTATGTGCGTTCAATTTTTACGTGTCTTCGCGGTTGGTACACATTTCTACAAATAAATTTATACGTTCCTTAACAGTTTTCAGCGTGTAATTTACGCTTGTGTCTCGATATAAATCGCACGAACGCAGCCAGTTGTACAAACAAATCTCGTTTCAGGTTTGAATAATTCTACGGGGTAATTGAAAGTGTTCGGTATACTACAAAAATGTTAAGATTAAGTTGTATCTGCGATCATTTATCACGTTTATTGAGAAAGCATATTCACAGTTTCAAAGAAAAGTTGGTGTGTGCAATGAGCAACGATTGTACTGTCAAAACTGCAATCGTTTGATACAATTAATTAATGTGTATATAACTTTGCACCTCTCATACTTTTTTAAATCTAGTTTCATACAAAATTTGGAATGGAATTTAATTAACATTTAATCACAGTTTATCTTGTAATCGGCAAGCATATCTAAAGCTTTATGTAATTGTATCAACATTTTTGTATATAATTTGTAAAAAATTTGGTCGCCAATAATAGGTAGAGTAAAGTGCCCTAATATGGAATACTTTTTTGTATTAGGCAATAATATTCACATTTATTCAACAAAATTTTGCTAAACAAATTATAAGGAATTTGTAATGAATACGCAACACATTACTCGAATTCTGGTACGATATTACGGTGGATATTTCTTATAAAGCTATTTTTTTTTAATGTTACTCCTATTCCATATTAAGCTCCCGGGGAACTTAATATGGAATACTAGGGGTTCTTAATATGGAATATAGAATTATATAGGAAATATACATTAAAATAAACAACTGCTCATAGATTAATCTTTTATTTATTTCTGATTTGCATTATTACTTAAACTAAACCAAAACTCTGTTATTTATGTAAATTAAATTATAATTCAAGTGTCATTCGAACTAAATGTTGATAATTTACTTATTTTTTACAGGTAGGACAGTAGAATTGTTTTTTTTTGGGTATTTTGCACATTTTTCGTGTGCCCATTTCTGACACTTTTGACACTGAACCCATATTGCTGTACTTAGTGGTCACTAAGACCATAATCATATTCATTAAAAGGCACCTCTATGTATTCCATATTAGGCATCAATGTGAAATTTCAAAAATCGGTATATGTAAAACATGAAATGGCCCCAATCAAAATTTTGGTCTATTTAATTGAAATGTAAAGGCTCATGCTAAATAAACATTCAATAAAATATTTTGTAACATTTACCCTAGCATATAGATAATATTTTGCACTGAAAGATTTAGCCTAAAAACTCAGTAGCACGTCAAAAATATATTTGTATCTGTTATGTAATCTAGTGAATATTTTTTAAGCATTTTACATTTGGGAATGTGTGATCAATGTACAAATAGGTACCTACATATACTTTTTAACAGATATCGCTTATTCATTGTCATAAAACTGATGTATTCCATAATAGGTAACTGTTCCATATTAGGGCACTACTCTACGCTTTGTGCAGCCAAAGTAGTGACAAAATGGTTTAAGGATCAAAAAGTCGCGATTATAGAATGGCCATAGCAATTCCCGACTTTAATCCCACTAAGAAGTTTGTGACGATGTAAAAAGGGCATTAGATAAACGTTCTAATTAACAGAAACCCCGGAAAATTTTGAGAAACGTACTTATAGACGGACGTCGGTACCTGTTAAAATATGCCAAAAATGAGTTGATAAAATGATTAAAAAATGAAGGCAGCCTCAGGATATATCCTGCATGTATCTATTTTTTTATTCTCCATGTGTAGTGTACTTTATCTTGCCCGTACCGTTAACGATGCTCATATTTTAATCGTAAAAGGGGGAAATTACTAGCATTAACCTAATAAAAATATTAAATTAAGAAACTAGGTGATGTAATGCCATCAAACAAAAACTATAGGGTAACATAATGGGTGATTTATAATCAGTCACGCCATGGTGGCGTCCAGTATGCGTGCGTTCCAGTAGATGGCAACGTTTTTCCACTTTGTTCCCGCTAATACATCATTTCCGGTATCTGTCCTATATCTGGGCATTAAAGCGCGCTCAACTAATACGCGTAATTACTTTTACATCATAAATTATGGGTACACTCGCCTAAGCGAAGAATTTTATAATAATAGGGGACCCTATGTTGGTAAAACAAAAGACTTTCAAGTTGAATTTAATTTGTACTCGAGCTGACGTTTGATGAGCAGTGGGTTCTCGGTTTTGGCTGTTTTAATTAGCTCAAGTGCTACACCGAATCAAATATCAAATATGTGTTAAGTTCGATTGTAAAGAAATGCTTTTGAATAACGATTGGTCGTAACGGTTATGATATTTGAAAAGGTATAAGTATGTTTTCAAGGCAAAATTGTTTAATATGTAAACAAAATCTACAGATTAATTGCATTTTGTAAAGTTATTTCAACAAACGACATATGGTTGGCCGTGCATTTAGTTGTTTTAATATCGTCAATGCGCAGTTGGCTATGAAAAAAATATCATTACTTAATGAGACCACCCGCCATAAAAATGTGCTAAATACGTGTCTATTAATTCATTCCGGTTTATCCAAATTTTCTCGGATACCGTTTAAGATATTCCCGATATCTCTTCGGATCATTAATGGACACCGAATTTATCAACTTTGCCAAATTTAAACCTATGCTCTAGCTATAATAATAAACGAGATACCCTTGTTTAAACTCGAATTTAAAACACCCTGTATATTTAATAAAATCTTAATATTATACAAGGCTGTTTCAAATGAAATCCGGATTGTGGTTATAAATTTTTATTCAACCACTGAATTAACAGTACCTAATTTTTTATCACTTTCTTCTATGATCTCCCTGCCTCTCAAGACATCTTTTCCACCTGTTAACCATGGCCTCTATTCCATCGAAGAAGAATTCTTTTGCGAAACCATTCATGCACCTTTTTTTACGCTTACATCAACCGCAAAATGCAACCCATCTAAATCTCCTAAGTGCTCCAAAAATATGGTAATCACTTGGTGCTAAATATGAAGAATACGAAGGATCACAAAACGCATGTCTTTGCTGGTTCAACTTTAAAGTGAAGCCATAGCTGTCAATAAAGAAATTAGTCAACTCTGGTAATAATCAGTTCATAATGTACCTAATTGTGTGAACTAAGTGGTAACAGAAAATGTATTTGACTTGGTTAAAGGCACAATCCGGATTCATTCGAAACCGCCTCGTACAAAGACAGTATCCTATTTCAAAAACATTTGCCAACTTAAATCACACAATAAAGATCAGCCAATAAATACGCAACAGCGATCTAATAAATTTCAATAATACATTGAACTTTAAAGTTTCTTATCTAAAGCAATATGTTTATAATAATTATTGAGTACGCAAGTTTGAATGTGCATACGTACGGATTGAACATGACCCAATTTTAAAAGTTAATATATTCATCAGTTTCTATTATTACCTTGCGCTCTGTGTTTTACATAATACACCATAAATGTAAGTTAAGTTATTTGTTTAATTGTTTCCTTGCATAGACTAAATACCACTTGTAATATCGCGTACTTATGTAATAATAACAGCTTACGGTAAATAATCCTTTGTACGAGCACCCGTATTATAATAAATTTTGTTCTAATTCTTATATAATGCATGTGTTGGCGTAATGGTTTGAGGTGGATCACTCACGAGCTTAGAGTGCACGCAGTGCAAAAACGAAAGCCAAAGAAAGAGCAATGAGCCATATACGGTCAGCAACACATCTTAGCTGACTTGGAGAAAAACTGAACCTTCTTCCCTCACAATTATCAGTAGTAATATAACAAGTGCATTGAAAATTATCGATAATTTTTGGTAAATATGCTCGAATGCAAGTTGAGCTGAAACTTGCATGAGTGAAGATTTGTCAAAAATTATAGATTATTTGCAATGCACGAGTTGTATTTTGTCAGAAAATTTCCTTCACCTAACCTATCTGTCAAATTAAAATGTTGTTTAATTTAGATAAATTAAAGTATAGATACCTACTACTTACTGTGATTGTTATTATTAATAGATCATTTATAACTAATTTTTAATTCAAGAATTATATTTTACTAAAAATTAATGAACCAAATAGTATTTAGGTACATACATAATCTGTTATGTCAAATTTTACAAGTACTCTCAGAGTGGTGTGTCAGGGGTGTGGTTTAATCTATATTAAAGTAACGTTATTGGTCGCCGACATCTGTCAAAAAATTATCAAGACCAAAATACCTTATTCCCTCTCCAAATTTATATTTTCCACCAATCAAAAACTCAGATTTCTTAGAAACGACCAATAAACGCATGAAAATCTGTTAATTGCGAAAAGTAAATTATCAGTGTATGATTATGTTTATTGGCCGTTTAAAGGAAATCTGAGTTTGTTATTGGTCGAAAACGCAAATTTGACAGGAGGATCAACTCCTGGCAGAGGAATGTAAAATTATTACCGTGTAATATTGTTCCTATTGGTAGTCTCTAAAAGATTTAAGATTAGTGATTGGTTGAAAACGCAAATTTGACAGGTGAAGGGAATTTTCGATAAATAAATGCATTCAAAAAGAACGATTTATTCATCTGTATCTTCTCAGTCGTAAAACCATTAGGTTAAAAAACTTTTGTAGCACAATTCGCGTAAAAAACGAATTGGCACATTCAGATTATAAATAATTTTAGCACTCTATTAAAAAAAAAAAAACAGAATCACAATCAGTTCCTTTTTAAAATAAATTGTTTAAATCAGTCTACGATGTAATTTGAGTATTGTGCAACTGCCAGCATTAATATTACTTTTTTTAAACATATATTTATTAACACAAATAATACAGCAATTATATGTTGTTTATTCAAAACGTTCATAATTTGTTTTCGTTAACAAAAAAAATGTCCTTAAACTTTACTGCTTGTAAGTAATAATTATTTTAATGTTTTGAGTCTGTTATTTTAACAAATAATAGCAGTCAATTAGCTGGCTCTTTTATTATAGATAAAGAATGTTATTTAAAAAATAAAAACACAAACATTCAATTCGAGTAAGTGTTAAATGTTTGAACTAAAAGTCATTTATTAAGAGATTTTTTAGTAGAAAAACTAGGTGAGGTTCGAGTAGTGTTTAAAATTTTTCGATAATTTTTAATTCTCTAGAGAATTAAAATTCCTCATATGTTTTAAGAAATCTCGATACTTCTTAATCCAATATAGAGAGAGGGTAATTCAGTTTACTATTCATTGAATGTCCCACTGTTCAGAAGTGCCGAGATCTAGTTTGTTATGAATGATTGGGCTTACTCGAAAACCCATTAATAAAATTAATAAGCATTATCTCGACTTTTTATCCATTGACATGTTTAAAATGTACCTTAATATAATTAATGAAACGTAATGAAGTAGTTTTGACGCATGTGCTAGTTAAAATCAAAACCGCTGATCGTTTAAAGTCAGATTAATAAGTTTCCCGCTTGGAGTAGTTCTAATAACATTTTTATCGCCAGTATTAAACGATTTTCACACCTATATCTAAATACCTGGCTTCGTTTTCACGATTATCGCTCTGCGGGATACAACATCTACTTATAAAGAGTAGCAGCAATATTTTAAACTAGTTGTACTAACTAACTATTGAATGTTTATTTCGCAGGTGTTCTAAAATTGTTAGTTAACCTACTTATTTACCGCTCTCTACGAGCTTTTTTTTTACCGGTTTTTGCTTTTAGTTAACATATAATAAACTTAACATGAATGTGTTCACTGAAACTCGCATGCTTCATACAAAATTTCGATTTAGGATGTGTAAAACTTCACATGTTTTCAATTTCTATTTTCTTTTGTTTAATTAACTTTTCGTTTTTATTATTTCAGCAAATTATTTTACAGTTTTCAAGGAGTTTTTGTGGTCAGTTTACGTTAATATTAATTGTAAATAGTATGAAAATGTTGGAAAACAACACAGCATCGTTAAATATAATTTGTTTTTTGACGCTGATTTGTTTTTCTTTCGTTAACTTATTCACTAATTTTTATATAAGTTGTTGTGTTTGTTCTACACAATTTTTGAACTTTTATATTGCCATTTCGCGTTAATACTGGTTGTAAATATCTATCGAAACTTTAAAAGACAATAAACAAGAATTTTAAGAACACGTTTTTTTCGTCTGGTATAATTATAATAAACATCTATAAATATAAAACTGCAATAACTGGCTGAATTATGTGTGAAATATTTGAGGAAATGTTTGAGAAACACATAATCACCTTCTACTGGCGAATTCTACAGCTGAACTTTAGAGTTAATGATTTTTGTTAAAATAAAAGTATTTGGCCTTAGAACGTTTCACGGCGAATTAATGTTAATGGCCGACGTAAATCACTTTAACAAAGATGTAAAAAGTGATGGGTAATTGTTTTAAACGTCGCAGTGATTTTTAAATTGAGTTTATTGGTTGGCTGTATTGTTTTACTATGCAAAAATGTCTTGTATGTGCTGAGTAACTGTTTAAGTCGAGATCGGGTTTATTATAGGCTATAATAGGCCATCGTTGCCCGGAGCAATAATACTAGAACGAGCCGTTGAGTGACTTATCGTCTCTTGTCGTAAACGGATAAATGATCGCTTGGAAACTTTCCGTCAGGAGGTGCGAAATATTTTAATTATACGGTAGTTTAGCCTTGAAATTACGTTCTTCAATCGCACCTATTGTAAATTTTAGGTTTTTTAAAGAATTTTTAGTGTACTGTGTTTATTTAAATCGATATGGTTGGTAGCACTTACTATACATGCAGGCTGTACAGTAAGAGTCATTTACATTAGAGAAGATTGACAAAATTAATTGGCTCGAGTGCAAAAATCTGGGAATATACAGGGTGTCCCAAATTGGAGTAAATGCATGGGGATCTCGCTTATCTTAAGAGCTACGAGGTCGGTTAAATTATAGGGCAAAGTTGCGAAATTAAATGCTCATCAAATATCTGCAAAGAAGATTTTCATAGCTGTCCTAGTTCAAAAGTTATTCTAGAAAAACTGAAAAATTGATTTTCGTTTTTTTGCCCTATTTCCTACATTTTTTAAGATATCGAAAACCTGGAAGCACTTATCCATGGCAACTTTTTCGCTTTGTATTATGAGATAACATAAAATTTCCCACAACGTTTCGTCTCTTCAGAAACAACAACTTCATTTTTTTAAATACGGCGAAAAAATTTTAATCTCATAGTCGGATATAATTTTGTCTTCTGATTTTAATGATATATGACACTAAGTAAGTTGTTGCCATCGAGAAGTGCTTCCAGGTTGTTGATATCATAAAAAATGTAAGAAATAGGGCCAAAAAACGAAAATCAATTTTTCACTTTTTTTTAAATAACTTTTGAACTAAGACAGGTACTTATGAACATTTTCTTTGCAGATATTTGATGAGCATCTAATTTCGCAACTTGACCCTAATTTAACCGACCTCGTAGCTTTTAAGATAAGCGAGATCCCCATGCATTTACTCAAATATGGGAAACCCTGGATATCTGAACACAATGCTTTTTACGGACGACTTGCTAAATGTTCAAAATGCTCTTTGAATTCAATTCCTGGGCAATTTGCGCTTCGGGATACTTCGTCAGCAGAAGACTTAAAACGGTTTAGAAGTTTCATTTTAAGAAAAAAAGTCATTTTTATTCACTAAATACGTTTCTTACAACGTCAATAGTTGGTGAGCTACTTTTGATGCTTAGGTAGAAATATACGCATACAGAGGACGCTGTTACAGAAAAATTGTTTAACTAATCGCTATATCAGAAAAAACAAACAAACAAAAGCGAAATACGCATACGGGAGCCATATCGGAAACCCTACAACAAGATTACCATTATCTTATAACAAAACTAAAACATTCCTTCAACTTATATGCATATCTTCAATATACGCCCGGTATGTAAATCCTTTAAAAAACACGATATAAATTTGCATCTGTTATCTGCGGTGTCTCCGATTCCACACACACACATGCGCGTAATAAACGTTTTACCTTACCATTCCAAATACAGACGCGGAGGTAAAATGGTGTGAGAGCTTTATCATGTTCTGCACTGTGTAAGTTATAAGTAACAATTAGTGCCAAAGAGGCGGTTCTGCAAGACGGACGCTGCAAATCCCTATGATTTTCTTGTCATATGCTGTTAAACAAGCGTTTGTTGGTTGTTCTGCGCCAAGCTGGTCTCACTTCGACGCCTTTTTGACAAAATAACCACGTAAATTTAATTGAAAAGCCAGAAAATTTTTAATTATCACCCATCGAACCGGGACTAATCCAGTTTTTTTGGCGGATCGTATAGTCCTGCTTTTAATGCATCGCATTCTAATATGAGTAAGATAAGGATTACTTAATAAAAACCAGGATCTTTTAAAACGAAACCAGGACAAGATTCCTCCAAGTTTATCGATACTAAATTACACCTAACCGTATTAGCAATATTGCACTATTCAAATACATTAGCGACCAGTTTTATCAGACACGCCACAACTGTTATTTTATTCCGAGCCTCCTCCTTTTAGAATCCAGCTGATTGAGGCAAAATACCAAGGATAATTTTCTTAACGACTGCAATCATGCACGTACCTAGTTTGTAAATATTGCTAGAAATTGAAAACCGAGTTGACTCACATACTAAACTACCGGAATATATAAGCAAATATTTGAAGAGCTGCTGCTAGTTACTATATAAGTAAAATATCCATTACAAGAGGTTCACTTATGAGCTGACAAAGAACGTAGTGAATAAATTTACGAGCATAAACATTACCACCACACTCAAATATCCAACGAATGCGTTATAAATGTTAATTAATACACTTTCAACGTCATAACTGCGATATTAATAACTTTCTGGTTTTAATTTCAATATTCACACTGTTTTTAATGGCTAAAACGGCTTTTTACCTTTTAAATTGCGCACATTGTATTATATATGTGGGTAAAATCAAATGTAACAGCTTGATAGCGGGTATACCACGGCGCAATCGTATTTTATCATTTAAAAAAAAATTGCTAAGCAATATTATACGCTTCAAGTGCTAGCTAGCTAGATTCGTTGCGTTTTTAACCTTTATTAAAGATCACTTTTAGCAGAACAATATTAATCTATTATCGTTTAAAAGTTAACTAATTTAAATTTTAATTACGATCACATTTACAAAGCAAACTTGATTTGATAAGTAACTCGAGTAAAAAAAAAATAAAGCAAATACAAAGTCAAATTGATAAAAAACTCGACACGAAAAACAAATGATGAAAATTGGCAACTAAAAGTTTAAAATTATTCCAATAAATTAATATTCTTTGCAAAAGAAAAACTAAGAAATTAAATTTTAATTATGTTAATAAAGAATAAAACATTCAAAGATGGTGCAGTTGTGCTTTATCGATCTGTCTAAAGCGTTTGATAAAGTACCAAGGGAAAAGATATGGAGGATATTGAAACAAAGTAGAGTATGAGAAGGATTATTAAACGCGATCAAGAGTTTACATAAGAGTAGTAGAAATTATGTGCGAACCCATAACAGCAGTTCCCAGGAATTTATAACAACAGTGGGAGTAAGACAAGGAGGCACATTAAGTCCACTGCTCTTTATCATTCTTAAGGATAAAATCATTAAAGAATGTAAGCACAACACAAAGAGAGCCTACTGGGGGTGGAATAAACTAAAACCAATATCCTTAACAGAACTAGCCTTTGCAGATGATGTGGTACCGAAAGTCACAAGAGGAACCGATTATGAAGAAGAAGTTCTTGCTTCGGCCTATTAAATTTTCCAAAAAACTCTTGACAATGGCCTTGGAGAGCTTGCCGAATCATCGAGCTAATTTAAATACTACGCAAGTAAACCCCAAAAATAGTATTAAAAATGTAAATAACCGCGAAATCCTTAAAAGGAACATAACATAATTTGCAATGTACAAACGTCTTGAGTTAAGGTTGCCGATAGATTTGAAGAAATTTGCGATAACAGACCATAATTAAACTTCTTTTTGTTTAGTATGTTATTTGGTTATTAGCATTTGTCTATTCGATATATGTTTTATTTGGATTAACTATGGGAAGTAAATGAGAAACGGGAATTACCGTTTAGTGATGAAACACATTTAAACTTCAGCTATCCCAGTGATTTATAAAAATAACCAAATTATCCAGAACTATCATACAACGCATGTTCACAATACAGATGACTCGATTTTGCATTATTAATAACCGCGTGCCTTGCATTTCAAACTTCCGGTATCGCATTAGCATATTCTTGTGTCGAATAAAAATAAAAAAAGACTGCACGGCGCATGGCGTGCCGCGAATATCGATGGCTCCAAAGCGTTTAGTCTTTTTTTAATGTTCACATTTTGTTACAACACCGAGTTGCATTAAGATCTTCTTGTGTTCTTTACGGTATTTAATTTATTAATCACATGTATTTAGATTTAGTGTGCCCGGAAATGTAGGTTTGAGGTTATTTACAGCTGATGTAAATAATAAATTCTTTGGATTTTTATACCCAGTTTCCCCGATCGAGCGGCAACATCATACGACACTTGTGTGTAATCAGACGATACCGCTCCGCGATTGCGAGAATACGGCTATAAAGTAATAAATTTATATTCTTAGTTTAACGTGAAAAAAAACAACCTCTAGATAGACGTGGTTTATTTAAATTGTTGTTGACAATTAGTAATAGATACATTAACATTGTGTTCAGGTATCATATAGATTCATTCACTTTTTGTAAGATCTGAAAAAATCTTCGTTTCAAACTAAAGGAAACTGTTTATTTACTAAATAAATTAAGTTGAAGGAACGATTTAGTAGTTATATTTGTAACCGATGTAAGCAAACTGGGGTACATAAATACATTTTTTTTAAAGATTTAAGCCGTTTATTTTGACAGTGGAGGTTGTAGGTATTACCCTTAGAATCCTTAGAAAACAGTGTTTACCAAAATGTGGTACACGTACCTATGGCGGTACGCGAAAGAGTTTGAAGGGCTACACGTCAATCGTTTTAATTTCATTAAAAACTATCTTTGGTTACACCGGTAAGACTTAATTTGCAAGGGGTACTAGATAGTTATAAGGTTCCAGCAAAGCTATGTACGATCCAATGTACTATCAGGATTCTGCGCAGTATCGATATCGCGTTCCAGCACAGTTTCTGATAGTTCACCGGACGGTTAGTCAGCTGTTACAAAATCAATACATGAACTTGTCAGTGTACGGTCAAAACAGTACGTGAACGAAGGCAGGCACTAGCGCTTGGATTTTTACACGCATGCGCTGTTCACAACTAACGTGAGCTTCGGTAGCTATGCATCGCCCTCCCAATCCCATTTAGTTCTGGATTTTTAAGATGTTTACCCTTGCGATGCGCACATTTCTATGAACCCAATAGACACAAATGTTATTTACAGTTAGGCCAGTCGTAAAAGCGTTCCATCAACGGCTAAAGGTGGGTACACACACAACTGCAAGCTTGACAAGCATGCATGATCAATCATTTTGTACAAGCATGCTTGAGCCTGTAGCATCATTTTGCGCAAGCATTTTGTTTGTACAAGCTGCTTGAAGATTGACAGAATTTTGATTATGCATGCTTGACAAGCCACACGGGCGCAAGCAAAACGGAAGGATTGTACCGAAGATGTGCAAGCTTGTCAAGCGAACGTCAGTCGTGAGAGTGAGCTCTGTGGGTGAACATCATGTCTAGCGATTGAAAAAAGATGAAAAACCGTGAATTGCTTGCAAATTTCATTATGTGCATACCAAAGTCAGCCATATTTACAGCACCTTGTAAATAGCATGGCAGGTTTTAGGAAATATGTGACTTGGTGCCTGTGGTGAAATTATTGTTCGAATATTTGAGGTCTTCATAACTCCTTCCAGTCGCGAGAAATCGTAATGTTGCTGTTAATCTTTCGTGGGGTGCAGTGGCGTAGGCAGGATGCTACCATGGAGGGGGTTAATAAACGCAAAAAAGAGTTGAGGACCTATTTTTATAGGTCACCGCTCTCTCTTTGTTTTTTTAGCAGCAGGATGTTTCATCAAGGGGGGGTTAATAAACGGTAAAAAAGAGCAGAAGACCTTTTTTAGCACAAAATTTACAATTCTCCAGCTCTACAATGACTTATTGCGAACCTATGGGGGGGTTGATCCCCCTAACCCTTCCGGCCTACGCCACTGGTGGGGTGATATAGCTTCTCTCATGATCGTATCCTTCTTTTTAATCAAAGGTGTTACGAGTGACAGAAGACAGAAGGTTCAAATAAAATTCTTTTCATTCGTACTGAGATAGTTATGCCAATCACGCGGATATATCTTCAACTCACTCAGTAAGTTAATGTGGGAATAAGTTTTCCTTTTCATTAACCAGTCTTAACACCACACACCACGTTTCTTCTTTTACGTTTGTTTCTTGTAAACAAGGGCAAAAGCAGCCAAAGCGAGAGCGCATCGTCGTCCGAGCTGGACATCTTCCAAGCACAAACTGACGCTTGTTCAAGCATGCTTGAACCGTGTGGTGGCGAAGGGCAAATTGTGCATGCTTGTACAAAATGATTGATCATGCATGCTTGTCAAGCTTGCAGTTGTGTATGTACCCACCTTAATACTGGCCAATACATTTATTAGTACATAGTTTACGCATGCGAATAAACCAGTTCATGTACTTATCCCTGAATTGGTTATAAATCGCTTGTTGGAACAAACCTGTTAATTTGGTAAAGACTGCCCTAGAATTTTGATTATACGCCTCCAAAGAGTTTCTTTGGCTCTGTTCTGCTTTGGTTAATTTTTAGATTCTATTTCGTTCTGGGTTCCTTTACAAACTTTTGAAAATTGCTTTTCTAAATTGACTAGGACTACTTTAGTTGCCATTTGGATTACCTTGTGTCTAATTTAAGCTTTTTTTAAATAGATTGCCTGTTTATAATCAAACCTGGTGTTCGATTTTCATTTTCATGCAGTTGCAGCATTGTCAGTCTAAATCAGGGATGGAATAACGTTTTAAATCGTTACGTTATTGTATAACGTTATTTATTATTTGTTTTCGTTACATAACGTTATAAATAACGTTAAAAAAATGAATTGTTATGTTATATAACGTTATATAACGATTCCTTATTGAAAATAAAGTGGGGTCTTTTATATAACAATTTTTTCTTAAACGTCTCCTTTCGGAGTTACACCCCCCTAAAGGGGAGCGGTAAAATTAGGTTTTTATTTTATTTCTCAAATTTAGATAAATGTAGGAGAATGATATTTGGTAGATGTCATATTGGGTAGAATTGACGGGCGTTTTAGCGTTGTCGCCGCGTAAATGTCAAAATGAATTACACCCGTCGCTTCTATCCAGTATCGTTTTATATTGGAATATTTGATGGTTCATGTTCATTCTTATAATTTTTTACTCAAAAACTGTGGGTTTAACGAGAACAGTTAAAGAATAAAAAAAACTTCTAAATAAATCAAGTTTTTAAAGAAAATTTAAAATTGCTAGATTTCAACCCACCAAAAAGTCCTGATAAAAAAACCAACAGGGGTCGCACTTTTCAGCCCCCTGTGAAGGTGGGATATGATTAAAAATATTACTATGGGAAACCTTTTTATAAGTATAAATCTCCCACATTTATCCAAATTTGGGAAATAAAATAAAAACCCAATTTACCGATCCCCTTTAGGGGGGTGTAACTCCGAAAGGAGACCCTAAAGGAAAAAAAATGAAAGACCCCTCTTAATTTTCGATTAAGTATCACCTCCCGCATTTTTTCGCATTATTTAAGAAACATGCTGTATAAAAATAATTTTTATTTGTAACTCTGAAATTATTTTTGGGTTCTGTAAATGTAAATTTAAAAATAGTACCTACAAAATTAAGTTGAGGTTGAGATATTTTATTTTCATTTTAATTTCTAAAATACAAACAAAATATTATATCTTCAGAAAATAAAAAGATCGCCGAATAAAAATTTAATTTATAGAGAATAACGATACAAAATAACTTTTAACGAAACGTTATCGGTTATTATAACGTTATATAACGTTATAAAAATATCGTTACGTTATTGTATAAAAAATTATAGTTGAATCGTTATTATAACGTTATCGGGTATCGTTACGTTACGTTTTCCATCCCTGGTCTAAATATCTATATAACTGGAATATATAGAGCAATAATTATAACATTTTATTTGCGAATAATTGTTCGACATGTATGTAAAAGTTGTTTATGGCTGTTGTAAAATTGTATTTATTATCAGATTTGCAGTTTTAACGGTTCTTAACATGATGTATATCTTATTGAATGCTAATATCGCAAAAAACCAATTATGTTTAGACTCGAGTATGAAATGGTAAGATCGGCAATAAAAATGATTGTTAGTGTTACGTAGGCGACGCAATATGCATATGGAATAAGCCCGGTCGACATCTAATTTCTGTTATTTATCGGATCATATTATTCTAGGCCGCCCGCAGTTCGCGTACAACATACCATCGCGTTGCTAAACCGTTTTCTGTGCGCTATGTTCTCACTTGTTCGTTTGTAATGATGTATAATGGCAAACTTGCATGACTATTTTAACTGAGATAATCGTTATGGAACTTAATTAGTTTTGTGTTATATAGACTCGAGACGTACCAACTTGGTAAAGTCGTAAAGCACAACGGGTTGGGTATTACACGTCTTGCCTTCGTTCAAATTACTTTCTTAAACATTATTTAATTAATTTTATGTTGTGCTCTCAGGAAGTTTGTGGCTCGTGATTAGAAACACAAATATTTGATCAGCAAGCCGTTGAAATATCGAAAATTCGTGAGATAAATTAAAAATCGCTTGTAAGCGCGCGGTTCAATAAGAAGCTAATTCTGGTAGTGAGTGTGGCGTCCAGTGATATAAATTTCGCGGCGAAAACGATCGCAGGTGGCTGCGAACACACTTTTTTTACTCATATTCATTTATGATAGTCGTGGTTTAGCACCGAAATGCACTCGATTGCAGCTGAGCCAAACTATAAATGTCGTAAAACTAATAAGTTTTTTTAATGAAAGTTTTGCAAAACCTGATCGAACTTGAGATATCATAAAATGAGCCGACCGTAAAATGTTACGAAGCCATCAACACCTACGCGAACCACAAAAATTATTTTAAAGCAGTTACAAATGTATTTGTAACACTTTGTTGAAGGGACTAAAAACGAAAAAAATTCCGTTCGTTTCTGTTCGGAACGAAAACGAAATATATCGTTTTCGTTCTTTTCGTTCTAACAAAAAAAAATCTTTTATCGTTTTCGTGAACCGAAATAATAACGGTTAAAACCGGTTCTACAATATTGTTTTTATCGTCAAAAAATCATTTTTTTTTTCTAGTCACCACAACCCTCTATAAATACGATAACAATATTTGCGTCTTAACTAAAATATAAACGATGACGATGGGGTTTGATGCTCACGGACAGCATATTTTAGACTGGCGAACCATCGCCATATTAAATTTACCAAATCGTTAAACACATTAACATTTAACCATTTTATTTAGTATAACACCCGTAAGGTGCAAAAACACAACGTGATTAGGTTAAATTAGACACACGATCTTTATCTAAAAATACGAAAATATAGCAAGTGCTGTTTTAAATTTGATTTAGTACTAAAAATCTATGCATTTGAATTAAATAAGATCCTGCTGTAATTATTTAAAAAGACAAAAGAATGAATTCAAGTGGATAATTTACTAAATGTTATAAATAAAAAAGATATTAAAAATAAACTTATATTAACTTGAAATATACTTTATCTTTATAGTTTGTACATACCATACAATATACATTTTCACATTCCGTTAAATCTTACTAGCAACACATCTTCCAATAAATCTTCTTTTACATTAGTCCTTTTCGAAGTAAGAATAAATTTTACTATTATTATGTCTAAACGCAAATAAAACATACACATTGATTATATATATCCAATCAAGTGTATATTCTATATTGATGATCTAAAAAACAAATTAGAAATAGAGAATATCTGTACCGTTAATTGTGTTACACGAAATTGCAAGTATAAACAATAAAGTTGTTAATACATATTCACGTAAATATATGGAGAAAAGTGAAGCTCACTTATTTCAAGTGAGATTTTTTACTGCCTCGTGGAGTCTCCCCAGCACAGAAGGTAAATTCGCGTTTGTGTTTAACAAATAAAATTTAAATAGCGACAAAACCGGTTAAAACCGGTTTTGGAAAATATTTATTTCGTTTTCGTTCTTGGATGAAAAATAATAATTTCGTTTTCGTTCTTAAAAAAATTTCGGTTAATTTCGTTTAATGTTTTCGTTTTCGTTCCGTTCTCAGTCCCTGCTTTGTTGTAAGAACTTAGAACGAAGAGTTAATTTTCTTGTTAACAAAATTTTCTTCGTGTCTTATTTTTTTTCACGAGAAATATTAAGACTAAAATATAAGTAATTTTAATTAAGCCTGTTCTAATTAAAACTTTAAACAATGTTTTAAAACCTGTAATAAACTGATAATTGTTCCATCTTATGGTTCTTTCATCTAAATATAGCCCATAATAGTGTAACCACCCTTTGTATCAATTCCATTAGCCAATTGAATTCTCAAAAAAAAAAAAAAAAAAAAACAGGTTTCTTAATAAATCATTCACCTTCAAAAAATATACAAACAATTTGCAAATTTCGTTTTAATGTTGTATACTGAATAACACAGCAGTTAAAAATCTGCGTTTTTTGGTTGTGTATAGCTGTGAAAATTGCCCACCACATGATTTAAGTGTCCACTAAGCTAAATAGACAAACTAGATACACAAATTTCAGTTCAAACTTCGAACAAAAAAGTCGTTTCATGTTAAAAGTGCGAAACACAGCCACCCAAGAGACATAAATCTCTGAATCTAGGTACTTATTTCGACAGCTGTACTGTCAATGTTGGTAGTTGAGATAAGCAACTTATCTCTATCTGTCCAGCTGAGGTGGACACCAGAGGTCTTCCTCAAACCCATCCTGTAACAAAATTTATCGTTTCTAACCATTCCTAAACTTCGGTGTGAATGAAGCTGTTGTTTATTTCACGAGATAACAATAATTTTTATTATCTCAACATAACACATAAAAAACTTTTATTCCTCGCAAAACACGTTAGACGTCTCAATCATAAATAAGCGATTCGAAGAATTACGAATCAAGCTTCAGACTAATTCCTTCGATTACATTGTTAAGCGGAGCATGGCATTAGTTAATTTGGTGTCGGAAACGCTAAAAGGGATGACAGGAGGAAACTGGGGTTCAGACACGTTTATGTGTTTCAAAAGTTCGTTGACATACAGGGCGGTACATAAATAACGACCTATTTATTTGATAAACAAAGAAATTTTAACAAGTATGCGAAAAAAAAAGGATATTTCACACCGATTTTTTAAGAGAACTATCATTTTAGTTTATTTAGTAGTCCAATAGAGGCGACACTAGCATTACTAACATTTGTCTATATTTGTCCATATTAAGTCACATGGAAAGGCTTAAAAGACTGTTTATAGTTGGAAAGTTTCCAAAACTTAATAATTAACTTATTTGCAACTAGCACAAAACAAAAAGATTAACACAACTGTTAATTTGACGGTTTATTTAAAAAATGTGAGGGCATACAGTTAAATATAGTAAACAAAATATGCGCTAAAGTTGCTTCTCCTAATTAATACATTTCTAAATCATTCATAACTTTTTGTAGATAAATTTCAAAGTATAATTAATTAATGATTATCGATGTTCCAACATTTTAAATTGTCGTGTAAATTATAATTATACACGACCATTAAACACAATTCAGTTTCGTTCAGGCCCCGTAAATTTTCTAATCGTTTTAAAATAGCCAAACTAATTTACGGTAAAAGGTTAGAAGCGTTGATTTGTAAAGGGTTTGATATACTATTTCCTGTTCCGTTGGAATTATTTCTGAATTCCCTATAATTATAGAGCCCTTCGTGTGTTTTATAACGTACTAAATCTTTAATGACAAAATGACACTGACCGTATCCGTAAAATGAAAAAAATCAGAAAATTACTACACAAAAAAAATACCCGAGGGGGTAAATTTAGGAAAATATTTACCAAAACTAAATAAAATTAGATACAGGGTTTTCCCGTTATCGGGGCAAATATTTTAAATAGTGAAAGAGGACCTTTTTTTGAGAAAAAGTTTTAAGTAAAACTTTTTCCTAAAATCAAATGCTAAGCAGATATCAACACTTACTTGATTTTTTTACACTTCTGCATGTAAAAGACTCTGTTGCCGAAAATATCCATTTTATTGCAGAATACCTTAAAGCTTTTTAATAGAGATTAAGATTTCTACAAAATTGGTTATTATTATTTTTTGTCTATAGGCAATGTTTTAAAAGCTATAAAGCAGTTTAAACAAAAAAAATTTAAAAACATTTTTTTGTACAAACTGCTTTACAACTTTTAAACCATTGCCTATAGACAAAAAACGATTAAAACCAATTTTGTAGAGAATTTCATGCTCTATTAAAAAGCTTCAAAATATTTTTTGATAAAATTGATATTTTCGGCGACAGAGCCTTTTAAATGCAGAAGTGTAAAAAAATCAAGTAAGTGTTGATATCTGCTCAGCATTTGATTTAGAAAAAAAATTTACTTGAAAATTTTTCTTAGAAAAAGGTTCTCTATCACCACTTAAAATAGTTGCGCCGATAATGGGGACACCCTGTATATTGCAATTATATTATGCTGACATTTTTTAAATTAAATCTTTAGATACTAAGTTTACTTGTTCAATGATTTTAATTTTTTTTGCTTGAAATACATATTTTTTTTTTAATAAATATTAATAAGAATTGAAAAAATCTTGGTTATTGCGGTTATATTTTAAGCTAAATTATTATATACAGGCTTGTAGGAGCTGCAGGTTTATTTAGCTTAGAATAATTATTCCCTAGTATGAGATGAGCCACAATCAGTTTCCAAAAGTAAAAAAATTGCTCGTGCTCAGTGATGTGAGTGTGTCATATGACCGCGTCATGACAGTTTGTCATGACGGTCATGACGTCACGTCACAATGATTTTAAATGACCGTGACCATTCTAAGCTCCAAAATTCAAACTGACAGTTTTTCTAGCATCCAAAAATGCCAGTTTTAAGTTTACATGGTGGTTGTCAATTGATTTGTGTTAATCTTAATTGCAATATCGTTAATAAAAATGTAAATACCACTATATAAAGTATTCTGAAAGTTGGTAAACACAATGCGGAGAAAAGGGAAGGAATTTTACTTTTTTGTACGTTATTCTGCAAGTTCGCAGCAAAAGGTAGCTACTTATGGTTGCCAATTTTGTAGAAAGAGATACGGATTACATGCCACTAGAATGGCAGAACATTTAATTACAACATGCAAGAAATGCCCAGAGCATGTAAAATTAAAGTTTAAACTCAAATAAAAATTTTATTAAAAAATGTTTAGCTCTCAGCATAAGTAGTCCAAAATCACCTTTAACTCCCTCGACTTCCAGAGCCTTCTCTGAAGGAATACAATACCCAGATAGAGATACTGATACTAATAATTCTGCTTTTTATTTATTATTCCTATTACAAATATATTAATTTTATACCATTGTTATAAAAACAATCATAAATGACGGTCATATGACCGGTCATGACGGTCATGACGTCACAATCATAAATGACCGTCATTTCACATCACTGCTCGTGCTTCAGATGTTACAGCAAAAAATATGAAAATGTCGAATTTCTTTTTTCTCCCATAACTTTTTTGTCTTCATCATTAAATCAATTTCATTTGTACATTCTGAAGGTACTTTTTTATGTAGAATGTAACTATTATCTAAGATTTTTTTAACACTTTTTATTTTTGAGATATTACCCCTAACTTCATTTTTTCTTATCGGCCATCAAGTTGGCTTTGGAATAGTTCGATGTGCTTTTTTCCCTTTATAACGTACCTGAAATTGTTTAAAAAGATAAACCTTAATTTAATTTAAGGATCTGATTTATTTGATTTAATTTAAAAAAATATTCTGAATCAATTATAATTTTTTTAAACATCTAACCCCGTCATAAAAGTCACTTAACAATAACAAAACTATAACTTCACAACATAACAATCGAACTGTTTGTTTTATCAATAGCGGAAACGCCTATATTTGTGCAATAATCAACATTACATGTAACGGTATGAATAATAAAATAATTTATGCCACAAACACGTAAGGTAAAAAACGTGGGAGAAAATCAGACCACATTTGGTTCAAGGTTAGGATATCTCTATCGAGTTGAGGAATTTTTCCGTTTTTTTGGCGCGCTTTTTTAGATAATCCGACGTTAATTTGCATGATAACTAGATGACATGAAAAAGTGGAAATCTTAGCTTAGATTACTTATAGTAATATTTATATTAATCTACTTGTAATTACGTACTTCGATTCCAATGTAATGATTCTAATAAACATATCAACAAAACATCTGATCTGTACATAAAAAAAGAGTAAGGAAATATATACGAGATCTGGCCAGTATTTTACTAGGAAATGCGATGATGCTGCAATATCTTTACAAACTAGTTTTAACTTGAATTTAAACAACAAAAGGTTATTTGTGATTTCATTTATTGCGAAATAAACTTTGTTTTTAGAATAGAGTTAACCACTAGCCCAAGAGGCCAGAAAAAAAGTAAAATTTATGATGTAGAAGTTTCAAATTTTTAATAAGAACAGTTTTCATACTGATTTAACTTTAAATAAGTTCACTACTCTTAAAAAATTCTAGTTTTAAGGTGATAAGATACGATGATCGAGGATGTAGAAACTAGTGATTGCAATACCGGTATACCGGTATACCGAATACCGGTATACCGTGCCATTTTACAATACCGAAATACCGTCTCATTTGATGGTCTAATACCGGTATTCGGTATTAATATTTTTTTTTTTTAATTTGATTTTTATTATTTTATAATTGCAGTCTGCCATAAATAAAAAAATAGCAATAAATGTAAAACACAAAATTGAGCTACAAAATGATGTTATTAAGTTAATTAAAAGAGAGATGATATTATTAGAAGACGAAAGAATATTGCAACATTGGAATATTTGTTGTCATTTCCAAGGCTTACTATTAAAAAATGTTGCAATTTCTCTTAACTTTATCAAAAATTCTTAATAACTCGAAAATTATTGCAGATAGGTATAGGAAACGCTAATATAGATTGATGTAGAATTTACTTTTGAATTAGAAAATGAAAAAAAAATTGGGCATTGTATTTGAAAAAAACGAGTTTTATTGGTCTGAAATTGTATTAAAAGAAAATTAAATTTTGGACACCCTGTAAGTAATGCATCGATTGCAAAAATTCTTCTATGCATAGTCTAAATTTATGCGTTTTCTCTTCAAAAATGGCGGCGATAGATAATATTAAGCATTACGATGAAAATCAAAAAAGTCCAAAAATCTAAAAAACGACTGCACTTAGGTATAGGGTATGCTATTAATAGTCCCTCTAAAATAACGTGTTAAATCCAAAAATGAAATAAAAAATAAATCATTGTATTTGAAATAAGAAAGTAGACGTCAACTTCCGGTATTTCCGGAAGGGTTGCCATCTTGAAAATATTTTCATTAAACAGCTCAGATGCCATTATGGTCATAACCAAAATTTCAGATCAATACCCTTTTTCATTCTTCATATATTTTTAATGCCCGGTCCCAATCAATTAGGTACCCTGTATATCTTCAGTTTTTTGTGTCCATATTTTTTTACAGATTATGTAATTTTTTAAGTTTCTTTATTTTATGTAAATTTGTGTTTTGACATTATACTTGCTATATGTACATATGTGTAAAATGCATATATTGTATTTTCAAAATTAATACTTTTTTAAAAAAGCAATACCGGTATTAATACCGGTATACCGGTATTACTTGCGTATAAATACCGAATACCGGTATTGAATTTTGGTCCGGTATTGCAATCACTAGTAGAAACATGTACGAGCTAAAAATAGTTCTTTTAAATGTCAAAAACAAAAATTTGCATTCTAAAGCTTTTGTCGATAATCGATATAGGAGAAACTGCAAAAACCTTCATTTTGAATAAGTAAAACTCTGTTAACTGTTACACTAAACTAGGTGCACAGAATATGCTGTGTTTGGCGATATACAACAGCAGAGAGTGGTCCAAATTCGATGGGATTACATGGGTATCTCGCTTAATAGTCGAGATAGAGAAACGATTAAATTGCCAAAAATTTTGAGTTTTTTGGGACAAACTTAAAACCGTTTTCAAAAATATTCCATCGTTTCTGGTTTTTGAGTTATTAGAGAAAAACTGTCATATTTATAATGTGTTATATCTCCCTTATAGTTGTTAATATCGAAAAAAACGCTGTTAAAAAGTTATGACACAAACTTACCTTGTCTTAAATGAAAAGTATAGTTAAATTCCCAATTTTTTTCCCATTCCAAATACATAAGGGTTGATGTTATTTATTCTTAATAATACGCAAGTTAAAAAGGTTTTTAATTTTTTTTAGATTAACGTAAGTAAAAACAAAAAGTAGGCTTTGAAAACAAGATGTGAACAAAAGATAAACAATAATAAAGTTAGAATCAGCAAAAATAAAAAAATATGAATACGATTTAATTGTAACAATCGACTCTGAAGCTAAAATGTATTGCAAAGCTTACTACTTATAAACGACAAAACTAAATCCCTTTTAAATAATCGTACCACATGAGTTTTTATAAGGTTTAACACTATTTATTTTTTGTTTTTACAGCCCACTTTTTGTTTTTACCTACGTTTATCTTTAGCAAAAATTAAAAACCTTTGTGATAGGGATAGGTCCTAGCCAACTACAGCTTCCATATAAGAAAAGGTAAGTTTGTGTCATAAATTTTTAACGGCGAGCGTGTTTTTTTAAGTACCATTAAATTCTACATAAAAATATCTAAAAATAACCCGAATACATTTTTTCGATATTTACAACAATAACGGAGATATGACAAAAAAAAAACAATTTTTCGCTAATAACTCAAAAACCGATAATGATAGAATATTTTTGACTCAAAAAACTACACGTTTTTGGTAATAAGTAAAACCATTTCTTTATCTTGACTATTCAGCGAGATATCCATCGAATTTGGACACTGATATTTTTTTCGACTTGAAAAAGTATTTTTCTGTACAGAATAGGTATACTTAGTGGAAATTTAAGTAAAAAAAAAACTTACTCAAAAGGGCGCTGTTGAACGTAAACTACAAGACTAGTTTGGGTTCCCTTACCTGGAAAAAAAGACAAATATTAGTACCAAAAAAAAATGGAAGTGTGGGAAAAAATAAGAAATGTTTTTACAACTTTTCACAATAAAAACACGATTATTCGATCAGATCGTTAGCAATCGTTTTATAACTTTTTTATAGCAAACTGGACGAAAGTAATCTTCTATTAATTTCAAATACACATGTGTACATCTAATGGAATATCATTTTTAGTTATAGGCGGTAGGTACCTCGTATATCTTCATGCGTATAAATAAAATAAAGCTGCTTTGTGAATGGCAATCTTATGAAATATATTCTTAATTAAGTATGATATCAGTACTAACTTATGTATAGACACGATTTACGCAACATCAACCAGTTCTTAATGAAATACATATTGGCTTTTTCCATTTCATTCACTACCTTATGCATTAACGCTATCTAAACACGTTTTTTTATAAAAAAAAACGAATCTAAAATCACACAAAACGAAATGTGACTGTTGATCGTTTGAGCTTAAGTTAACAAAACTAAAATTCGTAGGTTATTACAACAATGGACTCATTCACGGGCAAAGTACTACTGTTAAACATATTATTCTTCAACATTCAGATTTTTCTTTAAGATTTTTATGCCTGTGTTTTTCTTCTTATGTTTTTCCAGGTTAAAAAGTCCTATCATATCATCACCACGTTTTGGACTTTCATGTCGGCAGAGGGATTGAAGCGAGGTTGCTGCATATCACCAACCGCACTTGATTTACACCCGGTATACTATTTTAATACAGTCATGAAAAGCATTTTAACCTACAGCTCAGAAGCAAATCCATACAATTACAGATGAAATCAGATATAAACAAATAATATGGTACGGACATGTACAACGAATGGCTGAAGATAAAATCCCCAAACAAATCCTAAACTGGCATCCCAAAGGCAGAAGAAAACCAGCCAGACCAAGAAGTTGAAGAGAAGGCATAGACAAGAACATTAGTGGGAGAGAACTAGAAGATGATACATGGAACGACCAAGAGAGATGGAAATTGGAAATCGAAAAACGTCGGAGAACGTTATAAACCTTTTTTTTTAAATTCTGGAATTGTCCATTTTGTGTAGGTCTGCTTTTCATGCAGTTCCATATTCTAGTAGTTTTTGGTCAATGTTGTATACAAACTCTTAACGTAATTCAATTAACGCAAATTTGAGTTTTGAATGGCGTAAATTTTGAATTAATCTATACAACATGGCATAGCTATAGGTAATAATGCTCCAACAAATCAAAGACAATTCATTGTGACAGGCAAAATATAAAAGCAAAACGTTACAACTAATGCAGTTACAGAAGAATTCTAAAACTAGTCGGCAGAATAAATTAAACGACACTGATTTGAAAACAAGACCAAGGAATGTATCAAACAGGTGACATATAGAACTAGAACTGTTACACAAAAAAAAAAATACAAGAAACAGCGAAATGAATAAAATTGGATTATCTAAAGGCTAACTTAATTAGAAAATGTTAATCGCTTCAAGAGAAACTTAATGTGGTTTTGAATAGCGAAATTCGGTTTGAAACCGGTTCTTGAATCATCAATTAGGTTACCTTCAATTTTTGAGTTTTTTCAACACACAATCATAATTTCAAATTTATTTTCTGCACTTAAATGGTGAAATGTCCTTCTAGCGTACTTTAAATGGTGTAGATAAAAGGTTTAAACGTATAAATTTTCGTGTAATCTAGAAGTCACGCTGGGCTTCCTGAACGATTTCGGGTTAAAATTGAGGAAACTGCAAACGAAGTAGGTTAACATCGAGGCTGAGTCGACGTTACTAATACAGACAACAAGACCGATACGGCTATTAAAATGCAAATAAATGGCTCTACGCGTTATTTATCTGCATATATGGCTAATAAAATTGACGTAAGACACATGGATCGAATTTGAACATTAGCGGAGTGATAGCTTTGCGAAACAAGTCCAGTGGAAAGTGTACATCGAATGAAAACGAACTGCAAAGGAACCGTGTCGAATTTTTGTGAGAAAAAAAAGCAAAAAAAAACTGCTCCCCAAACTTTTGATATTTGCACACCACTTTACAGTTGTGAAAAGCAATAGTGAACCACCAATTTTAAACAGTGATGAAAACCCGAGCTAACAAACAAAAAATCGCCAAATGCTCCAATTCTAAATCTACACGGTGACAATTATCACGCTCATTACATGGGTAACTTTGTTATTATAAGAGGCGTAAAAATGCGGACCATATTCTTAAGCAACATCAAAAAAAATGACAAGCTTTTCAAGCAACATGGTTGCGCAAAAGTATGGAAACAGACAAATAGTTATCTAGATAGAATGCTATTGCAGATATTACAATTAAATTTTTTATCTGAGCGTTATGGTATTTTTTGATTCCATGAAAGTATTAAGGTTGCAATACGACTTCCGGTTCAACCGGAAACGAACTCAAACTTTGAAATTTTAAATAAAATAACCTATATTTTCTCAGATAGAGTGCCAAGGGAAAAGATCTGGAAGATATTAAAACAAAGTAGAAAGGGAGAAGGATTATTAAACGCCACCAAGAGTTTACATAAGAGTAGTAGAAATTATGTGCGAACCCATATCAGCACTTACCATGAATCTATAAGAACAATGGTAGTAAGACAAAGAGGCACTAAGTCCACTGCTCTTTATAATTCTTAGGGATAAAATAGTTGAAGAAAGTAAGCAAAACACAAAGAAAGCCTACTGGGATTGGAATAAACTAAAACCAATATCCCCAACAGAATTAGCCTTTGCAGATGATGTGGTGCTATTAGCTAAAATCGAAAAGGACTTGCAATTCAATCTAGACATATGGGCAGATACATTAAGTAGATATAATATGAATATTAATATAACAAAGACAAGGACAATGATTACAGCGAAAAATCATGAACCAGATACAATTATGCTAGACCAAAAAACAAAATATAGAGGAGGTAGCAAATTTTAAATATTTAAGAACAATAATTGCAGAGAATGGTAAATTGGAGGAAGATCTGAATAACAGAATAGCGGCAGCGACGAAATTTTACTACGCCACTAATAAATCTATATATATAAACGAGCTTGTTTGTGTGTTTGTTTGTTTGTGTGTTTGTTTGTTCGCTATAGAATCCTAGGTCCGTTGGCCGATCGGGACCAAATTACAGTTACTATGTAGGACCTAACGGATCAAACGTCGTATAAAGAACGGCCGGAAATGACCGGGAACGGCCGGAAACGTCCGCCGAGCGCGAGCGCGGAGCGCGAGTAGTCTGTAAGTGAACGTCTGAGAAAGTCCGCCGGGAGCGAGCGCGGAGCGCGAGTAGTCTGTGATTGATAAAAGAGAATTGTTATCACCCGTGCAACGCCGGGTAAATCGCCTAGTGTTTAATAAGTAAGAAGGAAATATCAAAAGTAAGAAAGACGCGAGTTTTTAATGCTCACATACAGTTCAGAAACTTGGACACTTACTCAAAAAGAATCTACTACGGATGCCAGAAAGTAGATACGCGAAAATAGGATGGTAAATGAAGATGGAGGGAAAAAAATAGAGGAAGTCCAAGAATTAAATGGAAAAAAGAAGTGAGGCAGAGACTAGAAGAAAAAACAGTCAACTGGAGAGATGTGCCACAATTAGCTAACGATAGGCAGGAGTAGAGAAAAATAACACAGAAATAGAAAAGCGTACCTCGACACCGAAAGGTACAAGAGGAACCGATTAGATAGAAGATGTGTTCTTACATTTTTGGATTCCTCTTAAAATTTACTTTAAAAATTGTATATACCGAGCTCAGTGGCTGGTTGGTATGCAACCTAGCGAGTAAAGTCGGGGCGTGGGTTCGAATCCCGCGGCCGTCTGTCATCGTAGGGGTTTCAGGTGGTTTCCCCTACCTACTATAGGCAAATGCTGTGACAGTACTTCCACCTACCCTCTACCCTTATCCACCTAATCCTAGTTCCCTCCTCTTCCACTTCGGTGATTAGCCATAGCAGCAAAAACATGCCGAATCAAAATAAATCAGATAAAAAAAAAAAAATTTTAAAATAATTGTTTAAGGTTATATGGGTCTAAAGTCAACCGTTTCGTAAAATTTACATTTTTATGAAAATTTGGAGCGAAACCGAGCTTTCAATTGATTTTAACATTTAAGTTATTCAAAAAAGCAGTAGAATTTCGTTTGAAAATTAGATTTACTCCTAAGGAAAGCAAAAATATCGAAATATCATTTTGCATGAAAAATGGACTCGGGTTATTTTTGCAATCAGCGATTCACATGTTTATCTGCGATTAATCGTAAATTGTTTTATCATTTAACAATGTATAATTAAAATCGAAAGTAGATACCTATTTCTAAACTAACCACCGGAAAAAAAAAGGTTTTTGCTCGACACAAAATCGAACAAAAGGCCTTAAGTCACAATTCCAACGCTGTGTTACACGCTGCCTCTACGATACTTAAAAGCAACATCAGCTTCATCTTCATTGCACCATTAAAGTTTTTTTTACACGACACTTCGTCGCGTTAAGTGCACAAACGTCGTCAAAGATTTAATATGCAACTCCAATCTTTTATAACTTGTTGCACGGGCATAAAATCTTTTGTCTAATAAAAATATTACGTAAATTATTCAAATGATGATATCCATCTTTAACACCTGTAAATATATTTAAGGACATTACTCAGCTGAAAAAATATGCGGCTAGAATTATAAATTAACAATACATTTACATTAATAATAGCTGTTGACTCTCGCTCAACACTTTATTTTAATAGCCAGTGAATTACTGTGTGCAACATTTTATCGCGGCTTTTTTGTTCCATTCAAAAAACTTCCATTTTATCGAGCGTGTAAAATATTTGAATCGCCGCGATTATCGGGTAGTTTTATCAGCAAAGTGTTCGTTTATACGTTTATATATTAGTTCTTTTAGTACCTAGTTGAAAAACAGTTGCGAGTTAACGGAGCATGGTATTTTCGTATGGGAATTCAGTAATTTTTAATCGGATATCCGAACCGTTTGAGAATTAAACAGAAATTTCCGGTTTACGAATTTATTACTCGTTGTTCAATTTGATACCGGAAATTAATTTATATTGCGATGTATAATATTCTGTTTCGGTCTATGGTCAGTTTGATTTTTATTATTCTAAAGTATTTATTACATCAATTTAAAACGTTTGTTAACGTTGAAGTGATGGTCGATTTACTTGCGTTCATTGCTTGAAAATTATTTTATAATAATTTATGTATTGGGGATGGGTGCACAAAAGTCTATGCAATTTTTTATGCCTAATCAAATTTCTGTTGGTTTTTAATAGCTAAACGACATCTGCACATTGTATTTGGGATTTTTAAAATCAAATAAGTTAAACAGTAGTAAAATAAAATGCTTTTACAGGAGTCTGGATTAATTGCTCCACTCCAGCTCCGCTCCGGCATCAAAAAGCCCTAACAAACAAGCGAAGTTAAATAAATGTTTGAAAAAACAAATTATTGATCTTCAAACGTTGAAAAAAAGGAAAAAAAGTAGTTTTTTTTTTAAATTGTACATAAGAAACTGGAGCAGTGGAGCAATCAAAATTATTTGCTCCGGATTCCGCTCCTGCTCCGGGCAAAAACCCATTGCTCCACTGCTCCGTGCTCCAGCTAGCTCCGCGCCCCTGGATTTTACTTATAATTTAAAAAAATAACTTCCAATTTTAAACATGCCTTAGTATTTAAATTTAAACAATTATTGGAAGTTATAATCTCAGGATTTCACGTTGGTTAAGTTGAACAGCATTGCGCTTCTAAGAGAATTGATAATATGGCGATATATGATGGAAACAACGCCATTCCAAGACAATTGAATGAATGTATAGTCGTAATTGGCTTTAAATTAAACATTGAGCAATGCTTTGCAGATAAGTGACAATATAATTGTTCAGTAAAAAAAAGTAACGGTATATTTTATTGTGAGTATGCAAAATATCCAGAGTGGCGTCTGTGAAGTGTTAAAAAATTTATAAGCATTGGCTATTGTTTAAAAAAACTTTACCGTTAAAGTATGGAATGTATGAGATTCTTGTGTATTCTATAGTCTTAGCGTAATTGACAACCTATTAAGAAATGTAATATTTTCAGGACATTTTTTGACCGCTTATTACAAAAATGGTATCAGTCCATTTTTGAGAATAATAAGGAAGCCAAATAATTTACATTTAGTGTGAACTTTCTCTCAAAAAAATTATTTTCTTAACGAATTAACTTCTTCTTCTACCTCTTGTACCTTTCAGTGCCGAGGTATGCTTTTCCATTTCTGTATTAAGTTTCTCAACTCCTGCCTATCGTTAGCTAATTGTGGCACATCTCTCCAGCTGACTCCTTTTTCTTCTAGTCTCTGCCTCACTTCTTTTTCCCATTTTATTCTTGGTCTTCCTCTATTTCTTTTTCCCTCCATCTTCATTTTCCATCCTACTTTCGCGTACCCACTTTCTGACATACGTAGATGTCCAAGCCATCTTAATCGATTCGTCTCCATCTTTTTCTTAATATCTGTTACTCCTAGGTTATTTCGATATTTTTCGTTACTGATTTTATCGATCAGTCTACATCCCTCTATTATTCTCAGAAATCTCATATCCTGTGCCTGTATTCTTTGTTTTTGTGTTAGTGTCCAAGTTTCTGAACTGTACGTGAGAGTGGGTACGTACACTGCATTAAAAACTCGCGTCTTCGTTTCTTTTGACATCTCCTTCTTACTTATCAAACAGGATATTGGTTTTAGTTTATTTCAACCCCAGTAGGATTTCTTTGTGTTTTGCTTACATTCTTTAATTATTTTATCCATAATAATTATAAAGAGCAGTGGACTTAATGTGCCTCCTTGTCTTACTCGCACTGTTAAATTCCTGGGAACTGCTGTTACGGGTTTGCACATAATTTCTACTACTCTTATATAAACTCTTGATGGCGTTTAATAAACCTTCTCCTACTCTACTTTGTTTCATATATTCCAGATCTTTTTCCTTGGCGCTCTATCGAAGGCTTTAGACAGCGATAAAGCACAAGTACACCATCTTTGAATGTTCCTTTGTTTTTGCACTTAACTGTCTTTACATATAATTAAATTCCTAGAAACGTGCGCTAACTTAGATCTTATTAATATTTTTATATCGACTGAAATACAAACCCTTGAGGCTAGGTCTATTTCACTGATTAAGTACTGAAAAGACACCGGTATAGTATGAAATGTACAGACAATTTCACGTGAAAAGTCCCTTTTCACAGCTTTCTCTTTGAATGTTATTAACTAAGAATGTACATAAATTTTATAGAAGGAATAATTCTGGTAAAATATACACGCTTACTTTATATGACTGATGCATGATTCTTCCATAAAAAACTAAACTTGTCGATTAAAAAACAATGTAACAGCCAATTATTTGGTAATAAATTTCAGTCAGCGGAATACGGTTCGTAAATGATGTTATGCAGTAATTAATCATTATCTAATTACATTTGCATAAACTAATTAAAAATTGCGCCCGAAGCGGTCGTGAAAATTTGCGCATCGAAACGGCTTCCTGTGATTTGTGGTCCCATCGTAACAAACGCATAATGCGTTATATTTCGCAAGAACCAACGTTTCAACGCCGACTTGGGGAAAGTTTGCAATGTAATAAATAATAATTAATTAAGTAATTCAACATAACTGTCAATCAAGTGTTTTAAAAAGGTAATTATGAATGTGTACCAATCCATTAGACATGTATACGTACGTTTGTTTGACTGATTAATTAGCAAATTAAAATGTACGAGACAATTGCAGTGCGCAGATGGTTAATTTAAAGATATATCTAGGTACGGATTAAGTATTCTGCTCATTTCTTTTTTTAATGATTGGGATTATGACGATCACATGTGATGTTGTTTGATATTCAGCCATCCTTGATTGTTAATTAACAAGTGCATATTACTTTTGGATAATGATGTGGTTGATGATGTAATGCTGCTCTATTATTAGGATTTTACGCGATAATTGTGATACACTTTAAAGATTGTTAGCTAATTAATTAATGCTAAACTGAAGTGCAATTTATCTCGATGAAATTTAACTTATTTATAAAATCGGTTGTTTCAACTATGATAACCAGAGGCTTCAAGAGACGTCGTCGAGCCGGGGGAAAATTTTTACATGGGTCAGTAGTAAATAAATTATTTAATAAAAATAATTTCTTGAACAGATTCTACGTAAGTTGTATAAAAATTGCAATTTTTTCTGTAAGAATTAATTAAAAAACTTTTTTTTTTAAATGTATTTTTTGCTTTTTTTTGCAATTTTCTTAGAAAGTTGGCAACGCTGATTAATTTTTATAAAGGGCATTCAATTCCCCTTATAATTTTGCCCAACTTAAGCAACTGTGTAACTTTTATTACAATAAAGTTATCCATGTACCGCAGTAGACAATAATTGTCACCTTATATTAAGAAGGCCCTTTTTTTTAAGACTTTGTGATTGCAAACTGGATTGTATTTATAGGTACGTTAAATTTTCAAAACAAAAATCGCAAATAGTTCAAATTACAAGTACTGCAAAAATATATCCAGTTATACAATTTCAACCAACTTGTTAGTCATTAATAACAAAAACAAGTTATTAACACAAAACCAACAATAACAAAACCTGTTTTAATGAAAAAAGCGATTCCAAAAAACGCCATAAATTAATGCGCGCTCGAAAACTATTACAATTCAAACGCTATATTTCACGGACGTCACATAATACTCCGGCACTAAAAAATGCAAAAACTCCAAATTCATGCATTAATTAATTTGTCACCATGTAGATATTAATTAATATAATTAATTTTTTCACAGGTCGGCAAAATGTCAGCCGGCATGAATTTTAAACCATTCTTGCATAATACCGTGTGTTAAGTGCCCGTTGCAGTATCAAATATAAACGGTCTATTAACAATGATCGATTGATTTGGTAAAGGTCTCAATATTTTTAACGGCCCACGGAAAATTTTTACATTTAATTGATAATTAAAAATATCAGCGAAGTATCAAATTCGTGAGGTTTGCGATCCATGTTAATACTCCTTGTTTATTGATTTAAAAACATTCTTTTAAATCGATTGAATATGAACTGGATTAATAAAATAGACATGCCAAAATTAAATTTAAAAAACCGCTAAGGAATTAAAAATTACACACCCTCAACTGCAATGAAATAAACAAAACACAACTTTAATTTTGCATGTGAACTAGTTTCCAGACATTATTTTGGTAGGAAATCGAAGTCTTAATGGTGTTGGTTACAGTGTTGAGGTCCCGTTGTTGATCTGATTGGCAGCTAGCTGCTTGTAATTTCTCGGATGATTCCATATAGTTTCTTCCTACTGCTAAAATAGCCCTGTCGTCGGCAAAACTCGCTATAGTATTGTTTTCTAACTTTGGAATATCACAAGTATACAACAGGTATAGGACCGGACCTAGTACGCTTCCTTGTGGAACTCCTGCTTTAATTTCTGTAAGTTCTGAATAAGATTCATCTTGCTTTATTCTGAAGTGTCTCTGAGATATAGGACTGAAGAATTTTGGAGTATTGTTTTGGGAGGAGCGCTCTTAGTTTATAATTTAAATCATCATGCCACACTTTGTCGAAAGCCTGCGCTGCGTCCAGAAAGATAGTGGACCAAACTTTCTTTTCTTCTAGGGCTTTTTCTATGACATTCGTAATTCTATGTACTTGGTCAATAGTTAAATGTTTATTTCTAAATCCAAATTGATGAAAGGGAATTAGTTATTTTGCTTCTATTAACGGTTTCATTCTTTTGAGCAACAGCTTTTCGAACGGCTTTGATATAATAAAAATAAACAGCAAAAAATTACAAACAATACACTAATGATCGAGCATGACCCAGTTTCTTGTGTTGTAAGTTTACTAAAAGTCTTGCCAAAATTACGTTTTTTTAAAGGAAACTTCCTTGTATTAAACATGATAACGGTCTTACTGGCATATGAGCATATTTCAGCGCTTCATTCGTTGGCACATACCGTTAGAGAAACTGAAAATGATTGGGTAGGTCCGCGAGAGAGATCATCTTCCTTGAGTCATGTAACGCACACCCTAAGCAATAATTTTCAGTCGTTTAGCAACGACTTAATTTATTCAGTGTTATTGATTACAAAAGCCCATAAGATATTTTACAATTGCAGTACATTCACTTACGAGTTGCATGTCTATTATCGGATTCAAATTAACGATCATTTCGCATTCCTTAATGTTAACAATGGGTTATATACATGAAGTATTTCGTAAGAAAGAGAACACCCAGGTACGAGTTAATCTAATTAAAGTAAATAATTAAGCTGCTCGTGTACAATAAATACAATAAACTGTTTAAATGAACATGAAACGGACTGTTATAGCGCACTTGTTTATCACAAAATGGTGTAAATGTCGGAAATGTAAGGTTGGTGGCCAACGGTCCGTGAAGAATCTCATGCTATTTACACTATTAAACGCTTTTTACGTTCGTTAATTACCACGTGCTTCATGAACCTTTATTTTTAATAAAGCTGTTCAGTTCAGTGCCTGATCTTTTGTAATGGTATGCACTTTCTTCGTGAAATGTTCTAAACCGCACGGAAAATGTATGATCATTACAAAATTAATACTTGAAGAACTGCAGTTTCACGAGTAGTCAAAAACTAGGCAATCGTGTAAAATTACATACAAATTAAACACTACCCACACATCATTAAGAAGTTCAAAAAATAATTCAGTTTCGCTTTACAACCACTTACAAAGCATTTACCTTCCGGTACAAAAATACATAACGCAATGCGTAATTAGTAAGGTAAAGACAATTTAGCGGTTAAGAAACAGTTTAATGGGCAAAAAATACTCAGCATCTCAACACAGTTTGATTAAAAGTTTCTCCTTTTCTGTACAATGCCATAAACATAAAAATTCTGAACTAACAAATCTTGCGTCTAATTAGAAATAAACTTAGATTAACTGACGTCGCGGCCACAAAAAAACGCATTAAAAATTATGCCCAATAAAGCGGAGAAATCAGTAAAATATTTAATTACTCCAGTATTTTGTGTTAATTCTTAAAATGGTGTCAAGAAGGACAGTAAGTCATAAAATTAATCGTGCAAATTTGCACTTGTAACTTGAGCAATTAATTTAATCGTTAACTTTATTCGCGCAACACCTAATTCATAATGCATACGTTTTAAATTTTCCATATTCATTCGCTAAACAGCGCCATCATTTCCATAAAGCCATAAATAGAGGATAAATAAGTGAAACGTTTAATAGCTCATGGTGTTACAGTTTTTAATAGATTAATCCTAATTGGCTTAGTTACGTATTAAAAACTTTGTAATTCCACATATGGCAGCATTTTCAAGACTATTCTAAACTATTCTGCATAATGACATGATACTGACGTTACAAATTAGGGTCGAATGTAGAATTTAAGAAAGAGACGCCTCAGATTTTGCACATAATTAACGACATTTATTTTTCCTATTTATTTTAATAGCACCAGAAAGTTGACAACATTAATTAATTGTATACTAATTGCCAAAAATTACCACATACTGTTACAATGAAATTACCAAAAGTTAACAAATAAAGCAAAAAAAGTTCAAAAATTACCAAAAAATTTCCAAACAATACCAAAATTACAAAACTAGTACCAAAAAATTACCAAGGCACTAAAAAACGTGGCAAAAACCACGAGATCATTACAAAAAAAAAGGTAATGTCTTCATTATAAAAGAATTACCCAATTAGTCAAAATTAATGCCTTAATTATCAGAATTTTATCAAAAATCCCCAATAATACCTTAATAAAAAACAATAACCCAATCAATTGCCAACTAATGCCATAATACCTAAAAAAAAATTACAAAAACTGTCAACTACGTTCATAATTCCTAAAATAAATTGCAAAAAATATTCAAATAATTTCATAAACACCAAAAAATTACCCTAAAAAATTCAAATGATACCATAATTACCAAAGAATTACTTAAAATATGAAAAATAGTATCTCAAACCCAAAAAATTACCAACAAATGCCATACGGACATTAAAAATTACCAAATAATTTCCTAATTCAAACTATAACTTCTAGATAATGCCATTTTCTCATAAACATGACCTTAAAAGTTTCCAATGATGCATGAAACACCACAAAATTAACCAAGAAGTCCCAAACAATACCATAATTACCAAAAAATTACTCAAACATTACAAACCAATCTCATATTTACTAAAAAATAACCAAAAAACTATCAAATAAGGCCCAAAAATTACCAGATCCTTACAAAAGTTACCCAAAACTTACAAAAAATGTGCCAAACTTGTACATTAAAATTACACCTTAATAAAGAATCATCTCGAAGGGCATTTTTCATGTTCAAATTTGGATCTAGTCCGTCTCTGTTTGAAAACCATCAAGCATTTAATACTCTATAACAGTTACAAAGTTCTTCCACATTTAAAAGCGTTTCTACTTTCCCGATATGGCTCGGAATTACCTTTTTGTTACTTCAAATCGCTCATTACTTATTTCATATTTGAACTTCCCTTCGTACTCCAACTCCAGATCATTTATCTATGCGAAGTTAGTTCTGATCGCTCGTAAATTATTGTCGTTGAAAATTATACTAAATGCAAATATTACGATTTCTAACATCGGCTTATCGCCTGCGAGCTGTAATAGTTAAAATAATGTCACAACTTAGACCTATAGCAGAGGACGGAGCATTCGATACGATTAGCGATTAACACGTGGATGTGTGCTCTAATTGATCGGAATCGCACGGAATTATTTTTTTAGTTGGCCAAGAACCGCGTCTAAGGTGCAATTAAAAGATAAAAAACGACAGAAAAAGCATTAATTAAATCGCGCAAATATATGGCCGGTTTTTAATGTCATGCCACAGAAAACCGAGACGTATAAACGCAAAGAATCTTGTTAGTTTAAAATAAGTTAACAGTTTTTTTTTTTATCGATCAAGGAGATGCTAATTTCCAATAAAACTTTTGACCTTTATCTTAATTTTTTAATTAATAGCAATCCAGATACTGGCAGCACGAAAATAACTGTTCGATGACGAGCGTATCATGATAACTTCTCACAGCTACGAGTACATTAAATTGTAATTTTTTAATCGATTTTTCGTACTATACATGCAATTTTTGTTTTCATCCATTTGAGAGACATTCCAACCAAATGGAGAAAACGAGGAAGCTCCTGATTGGGAAGAAATCCTACAAGAAAACAATCAAATCAGACTTACAACACCTAATGAAGTAACTACTGAAATTAAAGAAAACCCGAAAAAAGCCCCTGCTCATAAAGCTGTTGCTCAAAAAAATGAAACCAATAATAGAAGAAAAAGAACTAATTCCCTCTCATCAATTTGGATTTAGAAATAAACATTTAACTATTGACCAGGTACAAAGAATTACGAATGTCATAGAAAAAGCCCTAGAAGGAAAAAAAGTTTGTTCTACCTTTCTAGACGTAGCGCAGGCTTTCGACAAAGTGTGGCATGATGGTTTAAATTATAAACTAAGATTGCTTCTCCCAAAACAAAACTTCCAAATTCTTCAGTCCTATATCGCAGAGAGACACTTTAGAATAAAGTAAGAAGAATCTTATTCAGTATTTAAAGAAATTAAAACAGGAGTTCCACAAGGAAGCGTGCTAGGTCCGGTCCTATACGTATTGTATACTTGTGATATTCTAAAGTTACAAAACAATACTATAGCGACCTTTGCCGACGACACGGCTATTTTAGCAGTAGGAAGAAACAATAAGAATCATCCGAGAAATTACAAGCAGCTGTCAATCAGATCGACAACTGAACAAAAACATGGCGTATAAAGTTAAATGAAACTAAGTACATGTCAATTTTACCAACAAGCGAATTGAACATGTACCAATAAACTTAAACAATAAACAAATACTATACTCCAACATAGCAAAATAGTTAGGTATTACATTGGACGCTAAGCTACGCTGGAAGGCTCATGTCAAAAAAAAAAGGGGAAGAAATAGGTATCAAATATAAAAAAAAGTACTGGCTAATCAGGAGGAATTTCTCTCTGTCCCTACATAATAAACTTTGGCTACACAAGCAAATTTTAAAGACCAGATTGAATTGTTATAAACTCTATTGGGGTTTAAATTTAAAGAAAAAAATATATCGTTTAAAATTATGTTGGATAACATTTTGTAATTTTTTAAAATGAAATCCGTTCGGTAGTTATCGGGAAATCATCTTAAGCTGGGGTTGAGATGGAATTTGGCCAAAATAAACCCCTTTTTTTTACATCGTATAGAATGCATTAAATACACATGTAGTAATGTAAACTATATCTTTCTTTCATCACCGAAAACTCATGAATAACCATAAGAAACACGTACTAACAGTAATAGCTCATTTCCATCGCTCAGTACATTCCTCAACTAACTGGATTAATATTCTTCGAAATGAAAATCAATCAAACAAAAGTAGCAGCAAGTTTTTTTTCCGCAAGGAAATTGTATATTAAATAAATTAATTCGTGGGAAACTATTATCTCGCGAGCAACAACTTTAGCAGAACTAATACGATTAAGAAAAAAAAACACTGTGAAAGTGGATTGGCATTAATTTAATACGGTTTTTTGTTACTTTTCTATGTCGTTGTTTGGGATACCTTGCAGCTACTATTTATCACGATAATTATAAAACAGGGTTGCGAGCAGATGTTTCAAAATGTTTGTTTTATAACGTGAATATCTTGCGCCAAAGAAGATTAATAAGGATCAAGTGATGGGGCTTTCTCCTTGACGTAATTCAATCCTTCCTATTTAAGGACACTCGTAAGAACTATAAAATCGTAAGTTTACGGGCATGTATCAAACATTTATAACAATGCGGGCTTAGAAAGATATAAAGTAACAGATAAATACATTAAAGATTCTACTAACTTCGCTATAGGCAGTTGAAAAGCAATGTTACCAATTTCGGTTGTAAAAAGCTTGCATTTATATACCTACAGGGTGTTTCCGTCACTATGTTTCAACGTTTTAGGGTACATGGGGGAGATCATTTGTGATATTTTTTGCTAATAAACCAATAGTCGGAAATGCATCCCCTTGGAGTTACAGGCCGAAGAAGCGAAAACGTGAAGGTCCAATCGCATAACTTGCTCGATCACCAGATTTGACTCCATTAGATTTTTTTTTGTAGGGGCACATAAAGAGCCTTATTACGAGACTGACAGTGAAGTCTGACAAACATCTGGTGGGCGGAATTGCCACTACATCTAAACAGGTCCAGGTGTCTTTAAAAAAATCGGCATAAACCTATTGTGTTGTATGATTGGTAGTGTGAATGGTTGGTTTAAAATCATGTTGCGCTAATTTTTTTATAGAATTAGCAGCCAATCAGAATTGGTTATCACAAGTACGTTTCACAGAAATGTAAAATAAAGATTAGGACTTTAGAATAACTAAGTAATTTTTTTGGTATTCGGGTTTTTAGTAGCAGCCAATCAGAATTGGTTATTATAAATAAAATACATTACACAAAAATGAAGGATAAAAATCGGGACTTTTAAAATAACTAGGTAATTTTTTCGTTGACGTTTACATAGAAGTATTTTAGAACCCTTGAAATGTGCACTGCAATCTAGTTAATAAGGCACGTTTTGGACGCCTTTATCAGGCGCATCTTCAGGACATCAATGGCTTGTTATTAAAATAAATTCGACATGGTTCTAACTTCTAACCCGGAAGTTAAGCTGCCTCAATAAAGTAAAAATTGTAGTGACTTAATTTTGTTATCTGATCATAAAATTTAATTAGTTTAAATGTGTTATTTGCTTATGCAAAAAAACTTTTTTTTAGTACGTTTCTTTTTAAGTTACCAACTTTCCAAACGGTTTTTCGGGCGTCGACAATCGTTTAAATATAATAATATATTTATTTTAGAGTTTTGTAACTGCTTTTTAAATATCATTCACTATAATATTAATAATTTATTAAAATTGCAGTCGTTTTGTGTGGTCGTTTAAAAAATTATGAAACATTGTGAGCAGCTAATTATTATTTATAGGTTCAGATTAGAAAATTATTTCAGGCAATAAACGCAAAAAACGTAATTAAGAAATTTAAAACCATTAATTTTGTTATCTTATAATCATTTTTTATTTGCTATAACATGGGAACGAATTATGTTTTATTAATATCCCCAGGACGGGTGACTCAGGACAGTTGATTAGCTTAAAGACTTGTCACTGGTAATAGGTACTTTCGTTTTTTACTTTGGACTACTTTCGACAAGGTACTAATAGATTAAAATATTTTCTACGACCGCTAATGTAAATTACTCTTACCGTACAACCTGCATGCGTAAGTGGGTCCTTACACACGGTAGGCAAAAAGCACAGTTTTTAAAAGAAATGATCAAAGTAGACTCACGTCAAACGCTTCCTGCATGCATAGTAAGCGAGTTATAACGCACGGTAAGCAAAACGCACACTTGTCTAGAAATGTCTAAGTATGCTTAAGTCAAAATTAACAAGACAACGTAATTGCATGTGTATATTAGCCAAAAAGCCGTTAAAATCGTAGGTATTAATGTGATCGTAGAAAAAGTAAGCTACATAACACGAGTTGTAAATCAATTACCCACTCGTGGAAATCCACTAGTGCGTAATATGCTTCTTATAACTCTTGTTATGTAGAGTAATATACTATTAAAAATAATAACATATCCAATTTACATTTAAATTAATATTTAGTTTATTTCAATTTAAAAAAAAGATTAATTAAGTGATTTGGTTTCGAGTTTGCCGTATTAAGTGTCTAATAATTAACACATTTTCATGACAGACTTGGATAAATTACCGTAGAATAGGGCAACTTGGAACCCTACTGTCCCAAAATTGGGACAAAATGATATTCTCACCTAAATTTTTTTTTTACAACTGTCAACTTTTGAGATAATCAAAGTTGCTTAGTAGAGTTTTAAAAGTATCATATAAGCTTAAAAAAACGAATTAGTTTTTGAAATTACTACAAGACGGTAAGTTGAAACATCCATTTTTTTAATTAATATAAAATGGCCGAATTAAGAACTGTTTAAAACTTCTCTTGTACTTTTGTTCCGAAATTATACGTCTAATAGTAAGTCTTGAATAACTTATCTCATTTTTTTTATTTAATACTACCTATGTTCAAAAATGAATGATTGTCCGTTTTGGTGAAAATTTTTGTTCAAAAATGATTGTCTCATTAGTTTTTAATTCAATTAATATATTGAATCCTGCTTTAAACAACTTTTTTACAAATGAGACAATCATTTTTGAACAGAGGTAGTACAATTTTTTTAATTTTTCCAATCAAAATATCGTTTAGTTTAAAATTTTTGTAACTTGCGAATTAAAGTTTTATTTTCTTTATTTTTGATATTTTTTTTCATACTGGATAATTGTGAGAGATCAATTTAATATAAAAAATACAATATAACTGTCCCAAGTTGGACTTTATAGGCTAATCTTGAGTCAAACTACTGAAAATCATATGTGTCCCAAGTTGCCCGGTCTTAAGTATTACTTGGGACAGGAAGTTTTTTTTGTTGGTATCTTGTATATATACATATATATTTATTTTATATATAGAATATTGTTCATTGGCACCTCACCCAATTACATAAAAAAATTCAAAGTTTTTAATTAAAAAATGAACGTGGTACACGCTTTTAAATGTTGAAACTGTCCCAAGTAGCCCCATTCTACCGGTACTGAAGTTTTAAGGTAACGTAGACAGTGAAGTTTTGCTACTTATAATAATGGAAATTGTCTGCGTTCTTTGTCATTTCCATTTTTTGATGGTATTCCTCTAGAAAAAGTTTCAAATAAAAACTAATTTTAAGATAAAATTGACACCAAAATCAAGCTGATTTGATACTGATCTATTTTTAAGTGAGCATTTGCGTCATTTGGTGTTGGAGCAACGCGCAAAAACGCCATGAAAACATCAAAACAATTATCATAGCAACCACAGTGAATCCCTAGCAACCAATTCAGAGCAGCCTTACAAAATAGTTCCAAAAATCGCTTCAACAACTCACAACTTCTCTCGTATTTGAACTAGAAAGATGGTTTAAACAAAATTTGATTGAGAAAAATGAATTCTTCATTAGTATTGTGTAAAGATTTACTAAAATTGATCGACCGCTTGTACAGAAAAATGGAGTGCATAAAAATTTCGTATGAATAATGCTCTGTGTTTGCCCCGTGATACATAACAAATTCGTAAACAGGATTAAGGTGCATTGACGTGCAATAAAACATACATAATATGATGTTATTGTGTGCCGTGGTATTTATTCTAAAAACATTGTTCATTTTTTCTGTAACAGCCATAAGTATGTAAAACGTCGTTCAATTCAAATCATTTACTTGATAATGTTCTCATATGCCATTGGAATACGTACCAACAAGACCTCGCGATTTTACGACTAAAAGCAGGAATTTTTAACGCTTTTGTAAACAACACTGCCTGCATGTTTTGTGGCTTTGCACATAAAACCAAGAAAAATGTGCAAGATAATTTGGATTTTTATTGCCGTGTTGGTTTTACATCGCCTACAGCGTACGAATACTAATTTCGGATATCATTCGAGCGCTTTCTACGATTTTAATAAACTTTTTTTTACGGATTAAAACTAATTTAGACCGAAAGTGTACGGGGTTAAGCACACGCGGGCATTAACAATATCAGAGTGACGCGAAGTTTAACCAAAGAGGTCTTTTATGTTTATTTTACTTGTGTATACAAGCAGAGGAAACGAGTTTTTATGCGCGTTTATGAGTTTCAATGAATTTTATCTTTTGAAGTTAATAAAAATAAGGAAGTTTTTTTATGGACTGTGTTTGCTTTTGTACTGAGTTTGAAAAAAATCGCCTCTCTTGTCCTCTCGTTAACAAATATAATGGATTGTACATGGTTGGATGGAAATTTTCAAGCACAGCCAACTCGGCCAATCAATTTTTCCGCAGAATACGAATCGATAATGATTTAATAAGCAATTTAGGCTAACGTAGGTCGTCGATCTCTGGGTGATATCTCAAGTTCTTAATTACAGATTTCGAACCATATTTTAGCAAAACTTTCCAGTATCTAATCATAGCAACAGCCCGAGGCCTTCTTCTATTTTAATCGACTTATTTAAAAATTCATTTTAATGAAGTTATCTCTAGTATAGTGCCAAACGAATTTACAGAGGAACTAAATTTTCTTACGCCGCTTATTTATGCAACTTCTATTAATACATTCATTAAGTAATGTTTTAAGATTAATGAACATTTCTAATATAAACTTATTTTAAGTAAGTAAAAAGTTTAGTAATTTTTATTCCAGCCATTATTTGTTATGTCCCATGTAGTTTTTTTTTTTATTCCCAATTTGTGGATGCAATACAATTTGACGTTGGTATCGTGGTTAATTTTGGATTCCCTTCAATTTATTTTGTGTACACTCGGGATCAAAAGTAACAGTGTTACAACCAACCCCAATCAGTGTTTTTACTTGCAAATGTTCACTCTTAGCACCTAATTGGTGGGTTTCTTCGTAGATGAGAACATACAAAACTTGTCGGATTCATTTCCAATTTGTTGCATTTTTTGTGTCAAATTTATGAATATTGATCACGTTCACTTATCATTTTCTAGTGTACCAAATTTTGTTTAAAATTTTTTCATTTTGCTAATTTGTATTTCAGAATCAAATATCAATTTTGTTGATGAATAGGTACTAATATATTGGGTGCCGGACGAATTCCCGAAAGCCAACTTCCCGACGGTCGACTACCCGACCGCCAACATCCCGACATACGAACTTCCCGACAGTCAAACTTCCCGAAACCGACTTCCCTACAGACTATCTTCCCGACAGACGAACTTCCCGAAATCCAACTTCCCGACATTTCAACTTTCCTACAGCCCAAAATCTGGGAAAACTAATATGAATTTGATAATGTACGAACAAATAAATAAAATATTTAGGATGAAAACATATTTTGATGTTTTCTTCCTTAAACAGTTTATAATGTTAAATATAAGAAAAGAGGGTTAATGTTGTGTTATGGGGTTCGAATGCAAAGAAACAAACACTTAATTTTAAGCACTTTAATCCTTTTTATTTATAATAATTATTGAATACAATGTAGATACATATATTTTTTAATAAAAAAGATGTAAAATCCAGTTTTAAATTTTTATTTTGTATATAGTATGCATCTCTTGGATATTCATCTAATGAAAAAATCAATAAAATTAAGCTGATTTGTTTTTTGAGGTCAAAATAATACATATAATTTTTTCGGGACGTTGGCTGTCGGGAAGTTGGTTTCGGGAAGTTTGACTGTCAGAAAGTTAGTCTGTCGGGAATTTGGCGGTCGGGAAGTTGACCGTCGGGAAGTTGGCTTTCGGGACTATGACCCACACCCTAATATATTTACCCACTACTTATGAGCTGTGTAAATTATTTTGCTGTTACAACTTACTCCGATCATGGTTACTTTTAGCCCCAACGTTGAGGTTGAAAGTAATAGCTGTCTTTACAGAAAAAAAATCTCACATATGCTTTACGAAACATATAAAATAACTATCTTGAAAGGAAGACAAATGTCCAATCTATCAATAAATCAATTTGGATGTAAAAATCTTGTTATGCTCTATGAGAAATTAAATAAAAACAAAAAAAAATACTTTCATCTCCGGTCTCCCCTGAGTATTATTATTTTTTTAAATCTGTTTACCATAAATCAATTTATAGATAAAGAGGATCACAAACGCGTGATGTCGACTACAAAAATAATTCTATGGGCTTTACTAATACGTTGAATATTTACAGCTACAAATTATTCCTCCCAAGAGATGTTTTAAATTACAGGTTTTCGAACAGACAGTTGCGTATCGATGATTAGGCATTATTTTGCCTATTATGCAAAGTACAAATTAAAAATGAAACCACAATTCGGTGTAACAAAACCCGCAGAGTATGTCTCAACAGATCGGTCCTTATCTAGCACTGACACTCGACCATCGCACAGACAAAGAGACCAACTGCAGAAGGTTAGAATTTTAAGAAGTATCCAGCAGGCACTGAGAGCGCACACGAATATCTATGGCCAAAAGATATCTACACCTCGCAGCTGGATGTTCTTTGTAAAACTGCTTTACATTCAGAGGCATTTCGAGTTTCAATTTCGGACTATTATGAACCAATGTCTTCCATTGTTGTCTTTGATTATCAGCACCAATTTCGTAATTTGCATAATAGCACTTTCAAAACTAATTTCGAAATTCAATTTTCGATGTTATGTGCGCGACGACTTCATGAAATTCAATTAACAGTAATAATAATAAACCCGCGATTAGATTTATCATTAATTTACTGTTACTATTAGCAATTCTAGTCTGTATATTAAAACAGAAATAAAAGTTTTTACCTTTATGACAAAGAAAAACTAGCAATGTAGGTAGGGAGGTGGATGTAAATGAACATTGCTCAAACGCTTAGGGCGACATAACAAAAGTTAAAGAAACTATAGGCACTATTACAACCTACCCGTGTTACTTTCATCCCCCTTCCCTGCTGCAGTAAATACCAACCCAAAATATTGGATATAGGAATAACTGTGAGTTTTTTTTTAAATCATAATTTATTACAATGTTATATCATTAACGTATATGTATATTTAATTATTCAAATGTAATTCAACATAAAAAATTTCCAAATGAAGTTTTTATAGGGGGGGCCAAAAAAGTGTTAGCACCCGGGCCCCAACATATAGAAGACCGAATCTGCGGGGGGGGCGCCATTATAGCTACGATTTAATTTTATCCATTTAATATGCGTATAAAATATACTACGGATTAATAATTCTTTTAATAGATTGAAAACGTGACAGTCATTTGTTTTTTCTAACATATTACATATTTGTAATAAGTACACTGTACAAGGTTAATCGACTTTGAAAGATATTTTACTGCATACCTCGGAAACATAATTATTGCTAATTATTCATAAACAGAGTAAAAAACATGAGACTGCTGCTATGATCGACTATTAGTTTCAAAAATAAATGATTAATGACTTAGTTTTATATTTTATGGACGTCGAACGATATGGAGCTGTCTGTAATCTTATTTTATTAAAAATAATTAAGTTTGGACACGATTTTTTTGCGAATTAGATCAGCAATTGTGTTAGAACTGCAAGATCTTTACTCAGGAACAATTTTGGAGTCCCATATCAACCATAACGGTAGTTACAACGAATATTTCTGTTGATTTTCGCCTTTTTAATAAGTATTCCAAACGGTGAATTACTTTTTAAAAATAGTCACCGCCTAATATGGGTTAAGATGTCGCATAAACGTGGGAAAACGGTTTTTTGTCACGTCTAGAAACCACCAATTAACTAAAATCGTAATTAAACCCATCGTTTTGGCGATATTCAACTGATTAAGTCGGTTTTATTTCCATAAGATCGTCTTCTTCCTCAAAAACGAACTAATTGGTTGTTATTCCATGTGCTGACCACTTTCAGAAAACTTTCTAACATCAAAATATTTTGTTTATTTTTAATAGCGTATAGCACACACGGGATATCTGCTCTCAATTTTTTGTAACTGTTATTTTCACTAATTCGGTGATTAAATACCGGTCAAGATGAATTCTTTTAACTGTTCAGATCGCGAGATAGGGCACATCCTAAACAATGACTTGGATATAATCGGCTTAACGACTGCGATGTATCGTTTTAAAAGGTAATCAACTTTAATTAAGATGAAATTTTGTCGTAAAACGATTATGGTCATTTTATTTTACAGTTTCACATAATTCGAATCAAGGATCAATGCCACACTTTTGATAGTGGACTATTTTCTTAATGTAGTTTCCAGTTCAAATATTAATTGCTTAACAATTTGAAAACACAATCCAAAAATTTTAAGCTTAAGATTTTTTATTTAATTACAACTTCTTAGAAAACACTTTACAAGTTCGTATTAAAATTTCGCAAATTCCATAAGGATTTAAAAGAGAAACTGAATGTTTCAAAACGTATTTAAAAACCCCAAAAACTACTTCAAGCAGTAAAAGTTTGTGTGTCAAAACTAACATTTTGTCTTTACTTTTTTGCCAAGAAATGTTAACTATTTATTTTTGCCTTTTATGAAATACATGCATTTTGTTTTATATTTATGTAGGCGATGCTTTGAGAAAGTGGATAAGCGAAATGAAAAATTATGCGCATAACTGCAACAGAGCTACATTTATCTTTGTGATGTTATTCGCGGACGGCCAAGTATTGTAGCGGATTCGGAAAACAGTCTGGAGCTAGGATTATATGAACTAAACCGAACCATCTTCACGTATAACCTAGCAGATCTCGTAAAAAACATAAACAATGGCATTTTTAGGTAAGGATATTATAAGATCGAAAATAATCTTGAGGGATAAACCAATAATAAAAAACTTTTCCATTTGTTGCAGACTTTTTGGATGTTAAAACTACTTCAAAAATAAAAATTGAAATTTTAAAGTCATATTTCACCTTTGGTCGTATTTTTAAATTCTAAACAATCTTTCTCTATGAAGTTTATTTTTGTAACTCTTAAAATAAGGCCACTTTACTCTTGTGAATACTTCTATAATCGTTAAAATCTGGTATCGTATACATTTTTGTGAATTTTTTTTTATCTTAAAATTACTTTTAGGTCATCCACCAACTTTTATCAGGAATAAAAGTTTCTAGGACATTTTTAGTAAAAAAACTTTTTCATTTCTTGATACTTTTTGAATGACGCTGTATAGAAGATATAATGTAGCGTGAATAATGAATAAATTAGTTGTAAAAAGGGAAAACAGTCAAGTTTCTTCAAAAAAATCAAAAAAAAATCAAAATGTGGTGATTTTTTAAATTTAAATCAATGATTATTGATTTTTTTAATAAAAATCAAATTTTGCCCAACCCTGGACTATAACAAAAAAGTTTGAAAACAAAGCATTGAAATGAAATTTTTAAGATCAATATAGGCTATAGAGAAAACGAAATAGCGAAATAGGTATCTATGTAAAGAACTTGAAGCATAAAACATTAAAGAAAACCTAATAAAATATAAAACTGCATGGAAAGGACACCTAAACAAAATAGACAATTTCAGAATTTCAAAAAAAAATATTTACAAACATAAACCAAAAGGCAAAACTAGGAAGGCCATCTACACAATGAGTGTCGTAATGGGCCCTAATAAAAGCCCAAAACGTAATTATGACGATGAAACATGCAAAATTTAAGCACAAACTATTCAAAAACAAATCAATTTCATTCCATATTGTTCAGGAAATGATTCAATTTTTAAACGGCCTAAATATGATAGGTGAAATTTTACAACCTTTGTACCCCTAACTATAATTAAGCGTTTTAAAAGCATGCAGTACTTTAAAACAAAATTTTAACCAACGTGTAACAATAATTACATCACACACATTATGTTATTAATAAACAGTTTGCCAAAAAAAAATTAATTGGCAATAATATAATGAGCCATTAATTTTTTTTGGCAAAAGATATTTTTATTCGGCAATAACATAATTAGCAATTAACTTTAATGGGGGGAAACTTCGTCATATTTAATAATATCGTGAGAACTAAATTTTTGCAAAATATTTTACTAAATTTATTTAAAAGTGTACTTAAACTTTAAAAAACATTTTACCGTTAGCGCAGTAAAAAACATTGTACACAAAAAAAAAAACTTTTTTAAAACATTTCTGCATTAACAAACTATGGTGGCTTTATAGTTAAAAAGTAAAGCAAAACTCTGCTAAAATATGATCAAAAGCTTGAGAATGTTATTGAATTATTCAAGACTTACGAACAGATACAAAAAAAAATTAAACGGTACTCTCATCTTTGTAATTTACAAAAAAAAAATACGTACATCTGGGTTTAAAAGAAACTAAACCATTAATTTTTGTATTCATATTTTGATTAAACATTTTATAAACCCCTTAGACGCATACAAACAAATGTACCTATTAACTATTACTGGTACAAATGCAAAACAAAATATCAAAAACAGTCCAAAAATATTTAAATTCCACCAAAAATTCCGACGTAATAATCATGAAACGATAATTTGCTATTTAAAAAAAACTATAAAGAACAATTACACCCACCTTTAAAAAAAAAAAAATTAATGCCATTTCAGCTAAAACAACTGAACGTCAAAAACCTAACTTTCGGGTATTGCTTAATAAGAAACAAAAAAGTTTTCCCTGGTTTCGATTAATTTAAGGCATTTTTAAAAATATAACAGAGTCCTAACCAAACGAATAGGACAATATTTCAAAAATTTTCATAATTTCTGTGTTCCCATTCGCGTTAAATAAATTCACTAGCGTATGCAGACAGAGAGGCGACACGAAAAAAGTATCGACATTATTAAAGAATTACATTCATAGCAAAATGAAAATAACTTCAAAAACACACGAAAAAATGTTAATCCCTAGTAAGACAATATATTAAAACAATGTTCCTGGTAGGCGAACCAAAACAGAGTTATGCGTAATGTAATATTCGCAACTGTTAAGAAATTGGAACGATTTAAAACAAATTTTTAATTTCAATGTCTTCTAGATCGTAAAAATTCTCACTTCCATTCTACTCGGCAATATTCCTTTATTTGCCTAATCATGTGCAACCAAAGCTCTGTTCTAGTTCACATGAAACTGATCCTGCTAAGGACGACTGAGGATAAAATAGCAGTACCGACAAAATGACCCATGAAATCGAAGATCTAAGTATATTAATATGCCAACCAACCTGCATTTGTAACCAGGCGTCGATAAAGGGTTGAGAATAATTAGTAGGGGATGAATTCCAACAATCTCCTGGGTGTGCTGGTACAATCTGGTCGTCAGAACGCGGCGGTGCCGAAGGGGCCAGGCAACAAGTCCCCGAATCCATAGCCCCGAAGGGGCTCACTCACTTGTACACAAACGACAATCCCATAGAGCTACGACTCTACTAATTAAAAACGTATCCAGTAAGTGAAATTGCGTGGAAAAACTGATCAATCGATTCTATTCAAGAGCGCTGAAGCGATGCGTTTTCGCTGTTCGAATTCCACTGGGGTTGGAAATGGCGTGAAGTAATTTTTGTGAGTAGCTTTCCGGGTTTTTCAGGCTAATTTCCTCTGGATTGTACGAAGAGAATATCAGCGAATATATTAAGAGTTTTTGCAGGACGTGTTTCTATGGAAAACACGTGCGAATCGCAAGTCCTGATGGTGATTCCCGATCGGTTTAAATCAGAAACAGTTTAAAAAACAATCGAAGGCACAGTTTATATGCGTTTAGTGTAAAACGGCACTTTTTTTATAGGCACACACAATATTGTCAGGCACGAAGCTTACAGCTGCATTCAAACGAGTCAAAACCAAAATCACCAATTCCGTACCTGATGATCACAAATCACACGTGAATACAAATAAACTTAAATTATTCAATTCGCGTGGAAATATGTTTGTTGAGCGTCCGTGCGTAACAATGTACACGATTCAATTTTAAATTTGCTCAGTACTGCACTACGTATGACACAAACTTGGAATGTTTAAAAAATAATTCACTTTATCCAAAGAACGATCTGATTATCCCGCGACACGACGTTTCGTCTCGAAATATCCTTCAGGCACAGTTTCGGAATGCACTCAAAATAAGGTAAAAAAGGCACAGGGTTGAAAATAGAGTCCCTCGTTCGATTGTTTTTTTTTTTGAAACAATCGACAATCACATACGCACTGTCAATGTAAAAGTCAAAACGGCTAGCCGCAACTTGACCAAAATAAGTCAGCAAAAGTCGACCAAAATGGGCGCGAAATTTAAATTTGCTATTTTTTTGGGAAACTTAACTGGGCGATACACAAAACACGGAATTCCTTAACGACAGAAAGGGAGGCTGGCGTAAGAGAGAACCATGCGGTGGGTGTAACGGTGTTCACTTGTTGCGTAGTAACCAACAGAGCGGTCGCACGCCGACTGCTACGATCAAGCATGCTAGCGAAAGAGCGCCGAGGAGATAGGAGGCTCGAAACCTGCCGATTAGCTTTGGCCGCGGTAACCATGAATAAGAGACCGCGCAAGCGTCTCTACGCCCACGACACGCGACTACAACTGAAACTAATGGAATTATATCTTGGATGGACGCTTTTTATTGATTTTTTGCCTCGCGGTTTTTTTTGTTATACCAGTTGATTGCACAAGACGAGCAACAAAAAGAGCGCGTTCATTGTGAGTTATTCTCGCACTGTACGCTGCCGTCAATTGTTATCTCGTGGAGAGGATTTAGAAAGAGAAATGAATTTATTGCGGCACGGATTTGATATACATAGAATAAAGTTGCTTATCTGTGTGATGGAGGTTTGTAAATGCGCCGTTTTTTTACGGCTCAACAGAATAAGTATATGACGGATTCATGGGTAAATGGTACCACACCAGACTGCATTGTGGTGAACTTTTAAGCTAAATGCCCAAAACGTCTAAGGCAGGTCTTTTAAGCCAAAGGGCCAATCGCAAATTTTATGAAATCGTAACAAGCCGCACCACTTTCTAGTGGATATGAAGATTCTTCTAAGTGTGAAGGGTCCGGAGAACTTTTAAGACAGTATTTTTTTTTTCGAGCATTAATTTTCAATCTGAGCAACGCAGTGACATACAAAGAATTCCCTAGAAAATTCGGTTTTAAATTTCTTAAACGCGTAGTTAATTTAAAGCGAATCTCTTTTTTATTTCCAAATCAGTTTTCAGTACAAAATTGAGATTCTTAGCTGTTGTAGTTCCTTTCATCCTTACCAATCTAATAATTCTTCACTGAAGAATCTTCAGTAACATTTAACTTTATATCAACTCCACGAAAAACAAATTACAAGTTGCGCAGTATTAGATACATCCGTTGATTCATCAAGGCAAAGAGAATAAGATAAAAAGTTATTAGCAGTTTATTTAAGAGTTGATAATACGCTTTCTGCCATTTCATCAATTTATCTTGCCACAGTAAACCTAAATAAAATATTATTAGAAAAAAGCTTTTTTTCAGGGAAAATAAAGTTCACAGCCATTTTAATGCATTCTTTTATTAAACAACAATCAGAGAATGGTTTCAGATGTTTAGCTGAAATATTAAAAATTTCATAACTTGCTATTGTTGTGGGGTCTTGTTGTTTACAGGCACTTTTGAATAAATTTTGTAGTCCCGCTAAGTTTTCTTTCATTTCTTTCCATTATTCCTTCTTTTCTTGGGTCACCTGCTAATTACTCTAATTTTTTTAGCACTTTTTGACATGTATTATTTATTTATTTTATGTTTCTATCCGCTGCTGCTTTTTTTATTTCGTCTTGCCAGGTTTTTCTCAGTCTACCTCTTTTTTTTTCCTGTGATCTTGCTTCATAGGCTTTTCTGGTTAAACTTTCTTCTTTCATCCTATAAATGTGACCCAACCATCCCAGCTGTCTTTCTTGTATTTTTGTCTCAACTGATTTTAGCTTTAATTGTTCTCTATATGTTTCGTTTTTGATTCTATTTTTTTTTCCTTGGATTTTTCTTAGAAATCCCATTTCTCCTGCATTCTTTCGACTACTATTTTTATTTGTGAGTGTCCACGTTTCACTTTCCTATAAAAATGCCGGAGTTACTACATTTTTGACCACTTCCACTTTTGTTCGTTTTGGGACTTCTCTATTTCCCAAAAATGTTGTTCTTTGACATGTAGACACTTAATTTTATATCTACTCTTTAAAATGAGCAATGCTTGTATTATAAAACTACTGGGCCGTGGGCCGCATAAAAATGTCAGAAGGGCCACATGCGGCTCTCGGGCACATGATATGATGGTTTTTCACAAAATCCCATTCTGCTGGATGCTTTGCTCATGCAATGAACTAAATTCCAACTATAAGCATTCTTTTACGTCTGTTTTGACATCTTTGTTAGTTACCAAATTTTTCACCGTTGGTGATGTTTCAAGGACCTCATTATATTGATAATTTTTAGGAGCAACATCTGCTGGGAAAAATGATGGGTTCGAAGAAAAAAGTCTCATAAAAATTACAAATACAATAAATCATAAAACTTATGTACGTGTTGCTAGAAGTTGTTTAAGTCCAAATTTAGTTCATTTCACGAGCAAAGTATGCAGAGGATTCTAAACTTTAAGCATTTAAGTTTAAATTTCTAGTTTTTCCGACAAAACGATTTTAATCAATGAATTGTTTATACTTGCAAAGAGAATGTGGTGGTTTACCAATCTTAATAAAACCTTATTTGCACTCATCAAAAATTAAATTCACTTGCCTTACTTTTAAAACTGTATACATGAGTTTAAGGCTAGAAATCAAGTTTAAAACGTTCGATAATAAAATAATAAATAACTGTGTACAAAACGCATATTTGTTTTCTTAATTTGCTCTTACGATAAACTGCATCGTATTTTTAATAAATAAACAAATTAGCAAACGTTTTACGGTTCTATTTATAAGACTAACAACCGCTGGAAATCCATTACCAAAAGTAATGACGTTCGACTATGATTCATTTTCTGTTGACAAATTCGCATCACTATTCGTCACGACGCAACGCACGTCTTAGAGCAAGTGGTGGTTTCCAAAACCTACAGATAAGTTATTTATAACTCTCGTTACTTTTTACCTATTTAAACTGATAATTAGTGTGCAAAATAAAATTTCATTTATTTATTAGTAGCCCATTCGATGCTCCATATATTTAAAATTAATTTATTAGAATCTAAGAACATAAAACGTTAAAGACGCTTATTAGAGTTCTTATAAGTTACAATTTTGATGGAGTACAATGCTGATTCCATTTCTGTACGAGCTTTGTCAAATACCAGCTGGTATTGTTATTTTTTGTAAGTCTTTTAGAACCAACGCGGGTGTCACAACATCAACATAATGAAAATTAACAACTATCACAACACAAGGTATCAAAAATGTAACGGGCGACAAAATCAGTTAATGATGAATTATGAGCAACTTTACCTTAGACGTTGTGGCGGTATCAACACGGGCTGACATAAAAGGCAACTAAAGAATGATCAAACCCTATTCAAAGCAATAAAAAAACTTATAATCACGGTAATACACAATTCAGGCAATTTTACTAACAAAAAAATTAAATGTAAATATTCACTTTTGCAAATGTTCCAAAATATTTCGATTTTATAATACCTACATCAATCTTATAATTTTCATGCTCTGCGAATATTATTTGAATTTATATTCTAATTACTTCAACTATATTTAGATTTTATTTTACTTTAACCTAACTTTTTTACTAGAAGGGTTATCACCGATGCTGGGTATCAAGCTTTGACACCCGGGCAAATGTTACCGATTTATTTAATATATACAGGGTGTTTCTAAAATATTGAGAAAAAAATCGGGAGGCAATTCCTTCTCGAAAATTAAAGGAGGGCTTTTATTATTTTTCCTTAGACATCTCCTTTCGGAGTTACACCTCCCTAAGAGGTGTAAAATTAGGTTTTTATTTTATTTCTCAAATTTGGATAAATGGAGATGAATGATATTTGGTAGATGGTAGATGTTTTGTACTTATTAAAAGGTTTCTCATAAATATATTTTTTTAAATCATCTCCCACCTTTACAAGGGGCTGAAAAGTGCGACCACTGTTGGTTTTTTTATCAGAAATTTTGGGTGGGTTGAAATTTTGCAATTTAAATAATTTTCGGTGAAAGCTTGATTTATTTAGAAACTTTTTTTATTCTTTAACTTTTCCTGAAAAACCTACAGTTTTTGAGTAAAAAATAAAATGAGTTAACATGAACCACTAAATATTTTAAAATAAAACGATTCATTTTGATAGTTACCATGGTTTGCTTAAGTTCATGTTGGGTAGAAAAACCTAATTTTACCGTTCCTCTTTAGGGGGGTGTAACTCCGAAAGGAGACGTCTAAGGGAATAAAGCTCCCCCTTAATTTTCGATAAGAAATTACCTCCCGATTTTTTTCGCAATATTTAAGAAACGCCCTGTATAGTACGACCGAAAAAGAACGGAAATTAATTATAAAACACGGTAGGCTTCATCATTAAGTTTGATTTGAATCTTAAAAAATACATCTCCTGTAGGTAATTACCTATTATTTATTAAGCGCAACACTTTATAATGTACACAGTCAATGAATCGACGGGATAATGACTTAATATCGTAAATTGATTAACCTTCCAATAAATGATTTCTTTGTCTAATATCAAACAACAGTAAATCCCTTGTAAACATTACAAAATCTAAACAATGTAAAACTATGTATCAACTGTATGACGCAAAAATTACACTTCCAGCGTAAAATTTAACCAGGAAACAATCCATTCGCGCACATGGCTAACTTAAATCTCAAGTTTAATTAAATGTAGACCAACGGCCTCAAAAAAATGTCCAGAATGTACTACCTTATTGTGCGTAGAACATTATCAACTTATTTTTTGCAGCTCATTGCTTGGTTTAACAAGCAAAGTAACAGAAGTAGAAACGTTTTATAGACGCAATGACGGTAAAAACAAACAGGCATGGTTTGTGGCGATGAGCCAATACGTGCCAGGCAAGAGAACCGAGTTTTTTTTTGGAACTACAATAACGGTCGGTGGTCGGTTTGATGCTTACAATGTATGCGATTCAAAAAACATAACTTAATTTAGATTAAATTGCAAAGTAGTGTTATGGGATGCTATCAATCGAAAAATATAGTGAAATAAAGGGAAAAGTAACATTTTAGTTACAACCAGTTTAATTATAATCAGTCTTCTTCTGCCCTATGGTTTAAAGATTTATTATTTTTCATTCTCATTTCCTTTACCATAGCCTGACCAACCTTTTCAGTTTTTGACTTTTCTAGCTTTTCCCTATTTGTGTTGCATTTACATTACCCCCCTTCAATTATTAATTTATTAAATCCCACTAAACCTGGAATTGTAAAAAAATTAATATGAAAATAAATACCGAAAAAACTAAAACTATGATCGTTACAACAGAAAACAAAGGGCATAGCATCACTTTAAATGGGCTAAGGTTAGAACAGGTAGAAAGCTTTAAATATTTAGGAGTGATTATAGAGAATAATGGAGGAATGGACAAGGAAATAAGCGAAAGGACAGGAAATGTGGGAAGAATATTTAACAGTTTAAGAACAACATTTTTTGGAAATAGAGAAGTCCCAAAAACAACAAAAGTAGAAATGGTCAAAAAGGTAGTAACTCCGGCACTTTTATACGGAAGTGAAACGTGGGCACTAACAAATAAAAATAGTAGCCGAGTGAATGCAGCTGAAATGAGATTTCTAAGAAAAATCCAAGGAAAAACAAAAAAAGACAGAATCAGAAACAAAACATATAGAGAACAATTAAAAATAAAATCAGTTGAAACAAAAATACAGGAAAGGCAGCTGGGATGGTTGGTTCACATTTATAGGATGAAAGAAGAAAGGTTAACCAGAAGAGCATATGAAGTAAAGCCACAGGGAAAAAACAAACGAGGTAGACTAAGAAAAACCTGGCACGACGAAGTTAAAAAAGCAGCAGCGGATAGAAACATCAAATGGAAAGACATAAAAAGGCTAGCACAAGACAGAAAAACATGGAAAAAAATCAGCACAACACAACTCAACAGTCCTACACCTAACAGTAGAAGGACTCATGACTAAATAAATAAAATAAATTCCACTTGGACATTTTTACCGCTCTCTCTTTCCATCTTTGCCCTAATTTTGATCTGCCTTCGCATTTCTCTTTCTTTCTCTGTCAAATCAGTGTTGATAAATATTTTACTTTCCTCGACATTCTTCAGTTTTAACTTGTTAGCCATGATCATTTTCTTGTTCATTAGGCTATCCAGTTCTACCAAACTACGTTTGTATAAAACAATACTAAGACCCTAAGACCTACAGCGATCTATGGGTGCGAGACCTGGGTACTGAACAAAAATGCAAAGGAAGCCCTAAGAAGATGGGAAAGGAAGATAATTAGGAGAATAGTGGGAGGGAAGACAACAAAAGAGGGATATATAAGATGAACGAACGAGGAGGTATAAACAATTTTCAAAGAAGCGACCAGACAAAGTAATAAATGCCATAAGAATACAATGGCTAGTGGGAGGGCTAGTGGGAGGGCTAGTGGGAGGGAAGAAAACAGATGAGGGAGAACGAACGAGGAGGTATACAGGGTGGTGCTTTTTTCGATGCTCACCATTGCTATCTTGGAAACGGTAAGAGATACAAGGCCGGTTAAATTAGAGAAAAGTTGCACATTTTCATGACGATTAAGGATCTGAAAAGAAATCCTGGATATTTTGATTCGTTTTTGATTTATTACAAAAAAACAGAAAAATGTGATTTTAGAAAAATATTATTATCTTCCCTACCATGAACGCTATTTCATTTAAACTTGGTAATTTTATGTTTTTGACCGTCCTGGTTTTGATGACGTTAACAGAAATTTTCTAAGCCTTCTAGATTTCAAGTTGCGATAGTCAACTTTTTTATTTCTAATGGCCGCCATATTGGATTTTTACACCATCAGACAGACAAAAAAATTAGCTTTTCAGATTGGTAACCAACATACCTTTTTTCTTTCAAAAAACTTGTTGAAATTTTAAAATTTGTGTAAATAATTCATAAAATCGAGAATGCTCTGAAAAACAATTGAAATTATGATATATCATAAATAAAACCTACGGAACAATCATTGCTCTAATGATAACGAAATTAAGATTGTTGGAAACATATTTAGAAAATATGTTAGGCGAATTGCCATTTTTAACAATTCAAAATCATCAGTAGTTTCAGCAAGAAGGAGCTGGTCCTCAAAACGCCCGCATTGTAAAAGGATATTAATTTAGATTTACGCTTTCAAAATTCATGACTTGGTACGTTTGATCCTGTTCATTGGCCTCCGCGATCGCCATGTTTAACGCCTATGGATTACTTTTACATTGATGTTGTTTATGCAACCCTAACGGAAAACATTGAACTTCTTCGCCGTAAAATCAAAAATGCTTTCGACTCTATTTCGAGACAAACTATCCTAAAGGCAGTGGACGAAATGAATTTGAGGACTAACCACTACATCATACATAACGGCGCGCACTTTAAACAATTTAAATAATTATTTATCTGGTGTTTTAAATTTATTGTCATTTCGTTATTTTATTAGACCTATAAAATGTTGTGTCACTTTTATTTATATTATAATTTCAATTGTTTTTCAGAACATTCACGATTTTATAGATTATTTATACAAATTTTCAAATTTCAAGAAGTTTTTTGAAAGAAAAAAGATATGTTGGTTACCAATCTGAAAAGCTAATTTTTTTGACTGTCTGATGGTGTAAAAATCCAATATGGCGGCCATTAGAAATAAAAAAGTTGACTATCGCAACTTGAAATCTAGAAGGTTTAGAAAATTTCTGTTGATGTTATCAAACCCAGGATGGTCAAAAACATAAAATTACCAAGTTTAAATGAAATAGCGTTCATGGTAGGGAAGATAATAATATTTTTCTAAAATCACATTTTTCAGTTTTTTTGTAATAAATTAAAAACGAATCAAAATATCCAGGATTTCTTTTTAGATTCTCAATGGCCATAAAAATGTGCAACTTTTCTCTAATTTAACCGACCTTGTATCTCTTACCGTTTTCAAGATAGCAATGGTGAGCATCGAAAAAAGCACCACCCTGTATACAATTTTCAAAGAAGCAACCATAGACAAAGTAATAAATGCCAGAAGGATACAATGGCTAGGACATATTAAGAGAAGGGAGGACAGCAGAATAATAAAAGAGATAGCGTAGAAAGAACCTACATACAAGAAAAAAAGGGGAAGACCCAGAAAAAGATAGAAAGAAGCTGTGGAGGCAGAACTAAGAGAGAAAAACATAATGAATTGGAGGAAGAAAGCGTAGGAGAGAAGAGTGTGGAACAACATTACCAAGCTCTGAGCATAAACGGCCTGCAAAACAGCTTTTTAATACACTATCAGTTCCCAAAGTAGAAATTATTAGTACCTACCCTAAAATGAAGGAAAGTCGACCATCGACGTGACGTTGACAAAACAACCACAAAACAAAATTTATGATAAAAATTGCTTGAAGGTGAAAAACTTGAGCGGCAATTTGATGCTTGGACTAGAAAGTAATTTTTACAGCTTGATATATAACACATTCGATAAAATTTATAAATCCGCAATATTAGTTTTGACGTGAGTGATGAATGGCCATTCCATTGTAAATGCTGGTATGCCATGATATTTAGTTATTTAGCGTAATTTATTGTGTGTGTAGTTCCGCTGCACGTGCGTAGAATCAGTTTCACTGCGGGAAAATTTATAAATTATCGCTTGTTTCATTGCTAAACAGAGCTTTCGAGTTGTATTTAAATCCTAAGGGACACAAATACATACAAATCAGCGTAAACACACCTTTTATTTAGTGTATTAATTGCCTTCTAGAAATCTTTACAGTTACAGCAAATGTCAGTAAGCAAATAACTGTCCAGTGTGAATTATTACGATCAGCTTTTAAACTACTTTTATTACAACTTGATTTTTTTTAAACGCTTTGTATTAATTTTTCGTACGATAAAAATGTGCAACAAAAAGGAATAATTTTAACACAATCAAGGTTTATATTATTCCCGGATGTTAAGTTTTTATTTAATAATTACACTTCTCTTCATATTTCCAGTCAACTTTTATTTATTGTCGAGTAAAAGAGTAAAAGAGGAATCCGAAAATGTAAAAATATACAGGGTGTTCTATTTGAAATTTCAAAGTTTGAGTCCGTTTCCGGTTGAACCGGAAGTCGCATTGCAACCTTAATATCTCCATCGAATCCGAAAAATACCATAACGCTCAGATACAAAATTTCATTGTAATATCTGCAATATCTAGATATTCTAGATATTTGTCTGTTTCCATACTTTTGCGCATCCCTGTATAAATATCACAATTGGGGTTGATCGAATTTTGAATTTTGGTTATTAATCAACAAAACTCTATTATTCACTAAACAAATCAATATTAGGACACAAAGAGATAGACAAAAAAGTGAAAATGAAAATACACAATATGATAACAATACCGATAATAACATATGCAGCGGAAAACTGGACAATAAAGAAAAAAGATGAAAATAAAATAAACGCCATGGAAATGAAACACCTCCGGAAAATAGCTGGGAAAACAAAATGGGATAGGATAAGAAACGAAAACATTAGAGAAATGACAGAACAAGAACCAATAATAGATAAAATAAAAAAGAAACAACTTAACTGGTATGGTCATGTCATGAGAATGAATCCAGACAGACTTACAAGAAAAATAATAGAAATAGGAAAACCAGCCAAAAAACAAAGAGGGAGACCAAGAAGAAAATGGATGGATCAAATAAGGGATTGGGTAGCAGAAAGAGGAAAAACACCAGAAGAAATGAAAATTCTTGCAAAAGACAGAAGAGCATGGCGAAAATGGACTCGGGATACGAGACTAACCTCCGACGCCTGAAAAGGCAGAAGGAAACGAGAAGAAGAAAAAGGTTATTAATCTCAACAGTATAATTTATGATCAGGTCACCAGATTTTGTAAAATCCATTTACAGAACCGACAAAGTTTAGTAGATTCGTCAATCAACATTTAATTCAAAAGAATCGTAACCAAAACTACATAAAGTATTCCAAAATGTTACGAGAAAATAATATATTCCTTGAATTGTTCTAATAATAACGTCCAATTTATTTTTAGGTTACCGCAAACTCCGGAAAAGTTTTGGTAAACAGATTAAGGCAACTCTGCCGATGATGCAAAAGCATAAGGGAAATTACAAAAGCCATTACAGCTGATAAGATAACCGACATATTCCACAAATGTTTAAAATACATAATCAAATGCCGAGTCGAGTACGTCAATAGAACCGATCTTGTGTTATTCGTAGCACGATATATTATAAATACATTCTTATATCCTCTTAGGCAACGATTTTTAAGTTTCAAAATTTTGTCCGGAAACGTCGAGTATCATCGCCGGACGTCCATAATTATTCTAAACCAAATATTTGTAAAACCATAAACGGATATGTATCAACTTTAACAACTTGTCTAAGTCACTGTTAATATTTACTTTACTTGTGTCTGTCTTTGTTTGATTTCACTTTTTTGCGGAACAATGAAACAAAATTGTTCTTATTACAGCTGTAAAATAATCACGGCAAATGTTTATAAAGATATTTACCGCTCATACTTTGTGTGATATTGGCGTTTGCATTATTGCTCGCTAATAAAACGGAAATGATTCTTTTGATGTGGCTTATCTTTTTTAATTGCTTACAGATTGAATTAAAAAATTTATTGACAGTGCTAACATAATGAAGCACGGAATATTTTAATTGACATTTTCGTGAAAATTTATTTCGTCACATTTCTTAAAAAGTAAGTTAAGCAAACAAGATTTATTTCCTCTGTTACAAGAAACTAGCTCAACAGTTTGAGCTGAGTGTACGACACACAAAGATTATTGAACAAATTTGATTTTATAGTCAAACACCAATTTATCAAAATGATGGCGGTTTTGCAATTTACTTTGTGCTATATTTATTTTCTGCAAAACTTTTAACTCCAATTACACTTAGTTTTGACTTTTGATTATAAACAATCTTTACGAATCTCTAAAAATATATTTGTTAAAATATTATTATAGGGTTGTAGAAATATTTTTCGTGCCACAATGTCGTTAAAACGGTTTTGTTGCATATCACGAGCAATACGTTTTGACAACAAATCAGATCGTCGAGAAAGAAGACAAACTGATAAACTAGCAGCAATAAGAGAATTTTATGAAAAGTGGATTGGAATATTGCCAAAATTATACAGTCCTGGAGATAATGTAACTGCGGACGAGCAACTGGTTGGCTTTAGAGGACGCTGTCCATTCAAACAATATATTCCCAGCAAAGCAGCTAGATACGGAATTAAAATTTGGACTCTTTCTAACAGTCTTATGTTCTAAAAACACTAGTGTATACCGAAAAACAACCTAATGAAGCGCCCGAAAAAATCAAGAAATGCGTGTTGTTATGGATCTGACGCATGGGCTCAGAGGACAAAACGTCACCTGTGATATTTTTTTTACGTCGGATGAAAAAACCTCCCAATGTTAGGAACGGTTAGAAAAAATAGACCTGAACTTCCTGTGATAACAACTAAAAATGAAGTACACAGTTCAAAATTTTATTTTACTAAAGATACCACCGTTGTTTCATATGTTCCAAAAAATAACAAAAATGTTATTCTTATGAGTACCTTACACCTCGTAAAAGACATTAGAAACAGGGACGATAAAAAAAAACCTCAGATCATTCTTGATCATAACGCTACAAAGGGAAAAGTCGACACATTTGATCAAGTAGTAGCTACATATCCTTACAAACGAAAAACTAACCGCTGGCCAATGATAATCTTTTACAATATACTTGACACTAGTGCTTAAAATTCTTTTGTGCTATGGCAGAAATAAACCAGGGATGGAAAAATAATGTTTTACATAAAAGAACTAACTGAGTAAACTACTAATAACTCCGTATATTGAAAATAGAAAATACTTGCCACGTAATGAGCAAGCTATTGCCATTGTAAAAAATATCCGTGGACTTACATGTTCCTGGCACAAGTGGTATAAAAGTTCAATCAAATAAACGCGCAAGACGTAATTTTGCCCTTCTAGTTGTGACAATAAAACCGCTATCACATGTGCAAAGTGCAACAAAGATATTTGTAAATCTCATGTTACCTATTTTTGCCCTAACTGTCAAAAATAATACATTTTATATTATAACAGTTGCTGTTTAACCAACAATCCTGAAGATGTCCCCTATAAAGAAGGACGAAACGTCGGTTATGGAAAAACCTTCAACGCAGTTCCAACCCGGAAACAACTCATATACATTATTATTTTTATTATTATTCATATTCTATACTGTAGATTTAAACTGTTTATTGAAAATAGTGCTTTTTTATGTTTAATAAAATATTTATTCGTTAAATGCCATTGGTTTTTTATATTTTACAGCATCGGGTCATTATGACCCGAAGGACTACAAGTGTGTAGTGCAGTGATGTCCAACCGGTAGCTCGCGGGCCCCTGGTATCCCGCGAGGGTATGTCAAGGCGCCCGCGAGTAGTTTTTCTAAATTAGAAGTAAAAATATTAGACAAAAACAGAATTTACTAAAATAAAGACCGACAGAAGACATAGCCGCTCGTTTCATTTTCATGTGTGCACACATAGGTTTATTAGCACTATGTGAAAATGATAGCGATTTTCCCACGTTTAAAAGCTATCATTGCGTGCTTCATCAGCAAAGTCTTTGTGGAAAAGTATTAAAATATTCTCACGTCATGAACGTTGTCACAAAATTTGTTAACTCAATTCAAGGAAGACCACTGCAGCACCGACTATTCAAAAGTTTGCTTGAAGAATTAGAAACCTCTCAGCATAGTGATCTTATATATCACTCAGAAATCAGATGGCTAAGTCTAGGTAAAGTACTTGATCGTTTTTCAAATTTATTGCCCGAAATCAAATCTTTTTTGCTCTCTAGAATAACATTACGCACTCATATTATAATACTCCATTAATTTACTATTATCTGACATTTAAATTGGCGCACATACATTTTTTTTAAATAATTAAAAGCCTTCTACAAAGCTTAGCCGTGAACAGTTAAACTTTTTAAACCGTTACCGTCCACACTTCCATAAATCATCGATATTTCAAGAACGTGTGAAGTTTTTCAAATACGAATTCCACGGACCGTTAATTTATTATTACCTCAAAAATTTTGAATTTTAAATTCGTGTCATTTCGTATGTTTACAAGTCTTTAATTTTCAACAGGAATCCATTCACAACAGCCCGAACGACAACTTGAAATATCAACACCGATGATGTAATGCGTGCTCGGTTTTTTTTTACTGTTATGTTTCTTCAAAAATGCAATCGTCCACTCGAAATGTTAGAATACTAATTGTGCTTAATTAATGGTTAAAATTGTGTGTGGGATCGTAGTAAATTGCTTGTATTCGATGGCATTTAAAAATGCAAGCTCTTCTGCATATTGAGAGTGAAGTGTTTTGAAGTAGATGGAAAAGAGAAGTGGTCACTCGAGTATAGTGTGCTGTGTGTGTATACGTATAGAGTCTATCTGGCATCTCAAGGCAGGTAACAAGACGGACTGGTCCCTCCCACGCAATGGTCACTTGGTCTCGCGGTCACTGTATCGCATACCAACGCAACCATTTCAATTATTGTACAATGTCACTTTACGTTACAACAGAAACTGATAATTAAAATAAAAAAATTAGCATACAATCGCGTGAGGATTAAACAAAAAACTAATATCGTATTACCAATGCGCGTTACTTATAATTAATGGACGCCGTACAAATAACAATTTTTTATACAAAGTTCTACAAAGGTTTATATTTAAATAAAAGTATAATACGAACGGCCACGATCAGGGCCGGCGGAAGCTGGCCTGCAAGGCCTGCGTTGAAGGCGGGCGCCAAGCAAATGGGGGCGCCACTTCCAAAATGTATCACATTTAACAAATAACTAAACATAATAAATTGTGACCACCAATTATACAATGCACTAAACAGAGGTTTCCAATATGTGGTCTGCGGACCTCCAGGGAAATTATAGGTACCTTATAGAAGATCGATTTTGGTCAATATTTTTTATACGATTTTGAATGCTGCTTGGGCATATTTGAATGAACGTTTTCAATAACTGAAAATCCATAGAGATCATTCTAGTTTCTTACATGGTTGTAGTAGTAATCCGTTTCCTTAACACATATCGGACCGGCAGCAATTACCTGAAATATGTGCAAAGGACCGGTAAATTTAATGGACTTTTAGGTTGGGACCGGTGACGTAGATTAACTTTATACCTGCCATGCATATTGGACCGGTTACGCGCGTTAATTGCGTTAAAATAATACTGTTGTCATTGTTAGTTTACGTTTGGCCTGATATACATCATATTGCCAAGTTAACGTATTTTTTGCTGATATTCTTAGCTTAATTATTTAGATAAAATTCATACTTATAATTATTAAAATGACCTTACAAAATAAGAGTTTTGGAGATATAAGTGATGTGTTTGCTGACAACTTATCAAATCCGCCAAGTGATTTGGACACAAACTTTGACAGTGATAGTGACGAAAGTATTGTTGAAACTAGAAAACGACCTGCAAAGAAACTTGACTCTTCAGAAAGTGAATGTAGTTCCGAAGCTAGTGATAATGAAGAGGAAGATACATGGTTAGATATAGACGAATTTCCAACAGTAGAATCTTTTGCCGGCGATTGTGGAGCAAAAATTATACCAGATAATCCAAGTAGTGTGGAAAGTATACTCAATTTGTTTATCGGAGAAGATTTTTTTGATATGTTAACATATCAGAGCAACTTATATTACAATCAAAATAAAGATAAATTTAAAGTGTTTGCAAAAACGGCAAAATTTACAGATATTACCACTTAGACATGAAGAAATTTTTTAGACTAATTATTCCTATGGGTCAAATTAAAAAAGACCACATTAAAGATTACTGGTCGAGGGATGTTTTAATTGAAACGCCGATTTTTTCACGCTCTATGAGCAGGAATAGATTTTCGCAAATATGGCGAGCATGGCATTTCAATGATAACACAGCACAAAGTATTGACAGCAGAAGATTAGTAAAAATACAACCAGTGTTGGAATATTTTAAAAACAAATTTACACAAGTCTACAAACCCAAACAACATATTTCTTTAGATGAGGCAATGATTCCATGGAGAGGTCGACTATCGTTTTAGACGTACAATCCCGGAAAATTGAATAAATATGGCCTGTTAGTGAGAATGCTTTCCGAAAGCGATACAGGCTATATAATAAATTTGGAAATATATTATGGAACTGGCAAAAAATTAGAAGAAACGATATTTTCTTTATTACAACCATGCGTAGGAGTGTGGCATCATGTTTACCAAGGCAACTATTACAATAGTGTACATATCGCAGAAGCTATGAAAAAGAAGAAAGTAAGAGTGTGTGGGACAATACGGACTAACAGAGGTTTACCAGTTGCTTTCAAAGCAAAAGGAAAATTATTAAAAAAAGGTGAATTTGCTTTCACCAGAAAAGGTGATGTATTATTACAAGCATTAAGAGATAAACGTTAAGTCAATATGATATCCACGATTCACGATTCTACAATGGTTTATGTAAGACAAAACAGAAACGAAAAAGACGTCATAAAACCTAAATGTATTTTAGACTATAATAAATACATGAAGGGAGTTGACAGATCGGACCAATATCTAGCATATGGTTCAATATTGAGACATACAAAAAAGTTGTGTTGTTTTTAATGAATTGTGCTCTAGTGAATGCATATAAGGTGTATAAAATCTTAAATCCCCAAAAAATTATTAAAATATAAATCTTTTTTAAAAGAAGTTGCAAAAATTTGGATATCTGTAAAAAATAATTGCCAAAATTTACCTTTGGATAACACATCATCATTTATTGTTAATCCACCAAATCGTTCCGACGATTTGCGAATTCACATTTTGGAAACAATTAAAGAAAATAGCAAAAAAAAATATCCACAAAAACGATGCCTAGTTTGCAAAGCAAACAATTTAAGAAAAGACACTAGATACGTATGTGGTGGTTGTAAGGTACCTTTACACAAGGGGTTGTGTTTTTATAAATATAATTCTAAAAAATAATAGAGTAACATTACAAAAATTATTTGTAATGTTACTTTATACGTTATAGTGATATATTTTATAGTTTATAGTTGTAATGTTGCATGTATGTATAATATATACCTAATTATTGTATATATATGTATTTATAATGTAATAATATATTGCCAATTATTTTCAAAATGTGTTTCTTTTGCATATATTCTAAATTTATACTTGCTAGAAATGCGGGAACCCGCTAGGTCAGATAGTAACTACCCGGTCCTCAGGTAAAAGATTAAGTGGCGTTAATTAACGTGAGTGGTCCATTGTGCATGGCTCAGAGAAACGTAGATTAACGGGGCCGGTCCGATATGTGTTAAGTAAGTATTTTGACTATCTCCCAATTCCATCTTCCCTTTGTCAACACCCGCTTTCCATATTTGTTTCACTATTCTACTTTCATTCATATCTTTGAGATAACCCATCCGTCTTAGCTGCCTCTTTTTTTTCCACATATGTAGAATGAGCTTTGAACCAACCTCGTATAACGTTATTGTTAATACTGTCTCTTCTAGTTACATCTGCAGTAGCACTTAAATATTTCATTCCACTTGCTTGTAACTAGGGTTTCTCTCCCAGGATCCTGATCCGTTTTAACCAATTTTACATTTCCCGGGAAATACTTATTGTCCCGGGATATTTAAAACCTGTTATTTTCGTTTATTTTGTGTTAAAATCTTTGTAATATTATGATAATTTCATCAATATCAAGAATTATTATAAATATCTTAACTAACATTAAACTATAAAAAAAAACTGTATACCTAATACATACTATAAAAAATACTAATAAAAAAAATTGTTTTTCTGCTTTGGAATAACAAATTATGTACACCCATAGTGCGCGTCAAGAAGCCCGGTCTCCATGACAAAGTTTGTATCAAAATACGTTTCACATACGTTTACCGTTCTATTTTTTGTACTCTTGTAATGCGAAGCAAAATACGTGTAGCTTATAAATGAAATTCTGCTAAATGCTCTAAAACAATTTCACCTACATCAATAGAAACTGAGAAAGCATTTTATGCTGGAAGACTTTCTGTTAATAAATATAGAAAATGACTAAGTGACCGAAGGAAGCATAGATCAACTTTGTTTTCTTAAATCGTATTAGAAAAATTCATTGTAAAAATTATGTTATTGTGTTCATACAAATGGTATTGCAATACTTAGAAAGGTAATATTTCTGAAATGTATGTTTCCCTCACCAATATTATTTAATAATTTACTTATAATTCTCATGGAGCCAAATGTATTACATATACATATATGATTTGGAGTTGTTTTGAAGTAATAAACCTCTCCTTCCGTTTCTGGGTAATTTATTTCAAAATATTGACTTAGTTTATTACATCCGGGATTCCGGAAAGAAGACCGATTTCTTACCGGAATCCCGGGACAGGCAAAAATGTCAAATATGAGAAACCCTACTTGTAACCAGCTTTTACTTCTGTCATCTAGCAGTCAAGGTTCACTACCGTAAGTTAATATGGAATCAAATACACTGCTAAATACTGCATTTTTGTATCCATACTTATTTCTTTTTTTCTAGTGAATATTCTATTTACAGATTGTAAAAGCCTATTTACTGCTTTCATTTTTGCATTAATTTCGGGTTCTATGTTGCCATATTAATTAATTATTGAACCCAATAGTTTAAAGTTGTCAATTGGCTGCACTGGCCAGTCAATAATAAGAATATCAATTTTATGTTCCATTTTACTTATACCTACCCGTAACCTCCGTTTTATTTGTATTTATAACCATTTTTTTACACAATTCCTCAGAAATTGATAATGAAACTTTTAAGAGTTACTGGCCATGACCTGGAGAAGGTTTTAAATATTGTGACAACAAAGTTATAAATGATACAGAACTCTATATTCGTTTATAAAGACCTTTTCAAGGAAGAGATACATTACGTGTAAAACTACAATGCTATTTTCCTTTAGTTTTTTTAGTATCTAAGAAGTTATCCTATCCTAAGTCATTTTCTAAATAATTTTAATTAAGACGTATGCGTATTTCACAAAAAAGGTTTTGCATTAATAGGGATATAAAATAGAGTATGTGCTAAATCAGATGCAAAGAAAATTCTGTTACACCTCTGGAACATTGAGGAAGCAAAATTTTTCATGAAACCGTTAAATCAACCGATTTTTAATATCATACGAATCAAAATAACTAACCTTATAGACAAAATTCGCTCCTTCATTCCTGGAGTTTGGTCACACATCTTCACATCGCATTGCCGACTTGCCAATCACTCATGCTCGTCCGTCTTTCTTAACTTAATAAAAAAGACAGCCTTAAAGAGTAGGCAATGCAGCTCTACCTCTTCAACCAAACATAAAGATGCGTGTAGTTCCTCCAAATTCCATCGACTTCCATTTTCTATCACTTAATAGTCCAGTCATATACACTTTAATTTTATAGATGAAAATCAAAAAACTGCATTTTATTTGGCACACTTTTTCGTTGCTTAAAGGTTTATTTTCAAGATAAAAAGACAACGTCAAATTACTCAGGAAGATTTTGAGCGTAAAAGTTTCGTTTTTCAACTGCTTTGAGAAACTTTATGAAGCACTTTTGGAGATTAACTTTTGATTGCTTACTGGACATAGCATGCATGTTCTTCGCAACTGGTACCATCACAGGGTCAACTGAACCTGTAAAAGAAATTAAAATTTAGTAGGTGAAACTATAATCTTATTGTACAATAACTAAATTGCAAACCATCGAATTAAATTTGTAGTGAGTTCAAAAATATATGAAACATCTGTATAAAATTCTTAAGTCACAGTCTACGTCAATATAAGTAGACTGAAAATTTATTGCCAATAAACATTTAAAAAAACTATTGGCGTTTGAAGTTCTTCTACGAATAAGACGGTAACAGTTATTTATGTGCAGTTTTAAAAGAGCAATAAATAACGAAGAATAAAGAATAAAACAATTGAATGCCTACAGTGGCGATAATTTGTTAAATTAGACGTGAGAGTTCTCTTAAATTACCACATTACCTACAGCTTTATGAGAATTTAAATTTATAAAGCAATCTACATAGTTTTACAGCAGTAGAATTGTTAAGTATAATATCATAATTACTATAATCATTTAAAATAAAAGGAACCGATAATAGAAGAAAAAGAACTAATTCCCTCTCATCAAATTGGATTTAAAAATAAACATTCAACTATTGACCAAGTACATAGAATTACGAATGCCATAGAAAAGGCCTTAAAAGAAAAAAAAGTTTGTTCTACTATCTTTCTAGACGTAGCGCAGGCTTTCAACAAAGTGTCGCATGATGGTTTAAATTGTAAACTAAGATCGCACCTCCCAAAAAAATACTCACAAATTGTTCAGTCCTACATATCAGAATAAAGCAAGAAGAATCTTATACAGAACTTAAAGAAAATAAAGCAGGAGTTCCACAAGGAAGCGTACTAGGTCCAATCCTATACCTATTGTATACTTGTGATATTCCAAAATTAGAAAACAATACTATAGCGACCTTTGCCGACGACACGGCTATTTTAGTAGTAGGATGAAACAATATAGAATCATCCGAGAAATTACAAGCAGCTGCCAATCAGATCAACAACTGGACAAAAACATGGCGTATAAAGTTAAATGAAACTAAGTCAGTACATGCCAATTTTACCAACAAGAGAACTAAACATGTACCTATCAATCAACTTAAATAATAAACACATTCCATACACAGCAAAATACTTAGGTGTTACATTGGACGCTAAGCTACGCTGGGAGGCTCATATCAAGAAAAAAAGAGAAGAAATTGGTATCAATTATAAAAAAATGTACTGGCTAATCGGGAGGAATTCCTCTCTGTCTCTACATGATAAACTTTTGCTATGCAAACAAATTTTAAAGCGTGTATGGATATACTGGATACAGCTATAGGAATGCACCAAACAAAGTAACATTCAGATCATCCAGAGATTCCAAAACAAAACACTAAGGAACATCGCTGATGCACCTTGGTTTTGCAGAAATAATGGCATACATCGGGACCTCAACATGGACACTGTAACCAACACTATTAAGAAGTTTGCCAAGAGCCACGAGGAAAGGCTCCATCAACATGTAAACGTCGAGGCGATTCAGCTCCTGGACACTACAGGATTAGTAAGAAGACTTAAAAGGCTTAAACCTTTTGAGTTAGTTTAAGCAAAAGTTAAAAAGCAGAGACTGTGTGGTAGTGTGCACGTTAATAATTAGTAAGGACTACTATTGGGTAAACCTTAGACTAAGTTTGAACAGTATTAATTTAGGCTAGAATTAAACTGTTTATTTTTATAAACTCCAATAGGGTTTAAATTAACAAAAAATAAATAAAAAGGAACCGACGGATATTGTAAGCAACAGAAAGGAGTCCACCTGGTCAAGCGAATAGAAGCAGACTTACGGTATCCTAAGGAGACGAAGTGAACGATGCAATGCAGAAGGTAAATCTTGAGGAAGGATAGTGGAAAGATGGAAACAGTTGAACAGTTTTGTTGAGAAAGAACAACAAGAAGAAACCTTACCTGTAGAATTCTACATGTTTGTTAGTGTAAAATGATTTCTAAATAAGTATTTGACTTAACTAAATCGTGTTATTAGGAAACTATAAAGATAAGAAAGAATTTTTAAAACAAACAATACTTTCTGGCATTAATTGGTTCAAATATTATAAGTCACCTTTATGTAACAACTTTTGTGGCAATTAAGATAAATTGTGTTTATGATTACGTTAATCAGTTAAAATTTTACTATTTCCAGCAATATTTAATAAATAAACACGTTAATTGTAATATGTGTCTCACCCAATTTCTTGTAAATTGAATGAAAACTGGGTTCATAATCTACACGGAAATATCGAGCAAGCAATTAATTTTCAGGACATTTACCTTGCAGTCCATTTCAGTACGTTTTATATTTATCTGATAGCCGAAGATAAAAGAGCCCGACTTATTTCAGTTGTACAACTGTGTTCATATACATCCGAAGATATAAATAATGGTAATTACCGGATGTGACCTAAAAGCCAGGACAATAGGTGCCATTTTTTAATGAAATCATCCGTTTAAAAGTGTAGCTGCACATCATAGGTCACTGCGCATTAGAAGTTGTGCAAGCGGCAATAATAGTTGATCATTTATCAATGTCAGAATCATTATCTGATTATTTAGCTCATCCGCAGAAGCGGAAATCGCTGTTTTATGTTGTTGAACTATATCGTGAAGGACTATTAGTTTTTATTACTATTTGTAATTATACGTGTACGAATGATACGACGAAATATACTCAACTGCGTACTTGACAACAAATAAATTTGATGACATTAATTAAACTAATACTATGTGAAATGATTTAAAACGTTCAAGTAAAAAAATAAAATTGTTTGTTATACTTCATCGGTATTCCTTATATTTCATACAATTCAGAATAATACTGAAAAAGTTTCCTTTCATTTAAAATGTAAGACTAAAGTTCTAGGTGTTACAAAGAACCAGGGCTGTGGAGTCGGAGTCGGAGTCGGAGTTTAGAAGGAATTTCTTGTCAGTGGAGTAGGGGGCCGGAAAACATTTACCGACTCCGAGTACAACAAAAAATTGCGAGGTGGTCCTTTGCCACAAAATTTAAACTCAAATTTTAAATAATCTCTTTATATTTATTTTTTTATGTTACATGCACCATAAAATGTCTTGGTGTTTAATTTTGTAGGAGTCGGAGTCAAACTACAAAAATTATCAGGAGTTGGAGTCGGAGTCGAATTTTTTTGACCGACTCCGCAGCCCTACTAAGAACGGTCCTAAATATTTTTTTAGCAAGTCCAAGACTCCTTTATTTTACTTCAAACACATCAGCAAATTTTGACAAAAAAGCTGTTTGAATATTATCCACATCGATTTAATAGCTTTTTGTTTTACACCGTTAAGGTTAGGTCAGGTTGAATAAATTGAGTTGAGGTAAAAATTAGGAATAATATGTTATTTAGACTTCTAGACAAGCAAGTCGACGAACAGAAATCGTTGCAAAAATCTAATAAAAGTTTTTCTCTTTACAGTGTGGCAATTATAATAAATATTCAAATAACCCCCATATTAAATTAAACAAAACCTCAGTTCATTATAAAAAGAATTCTTAAATTGGCTAACTGTATTTTATTAATTAATTCTCATTCTGCAACTATTGCTTTTTTCAGAGAATTATCATTTGGGCGACGTCTTTAGTGAATTTTTACTTTAATGGTGACCCCAAAGAAAAACATCACAAGGTGCCAAGTTCGGAGATCTGACTGGCCAATTTATGGCACCATTCCAACCAACGATTTGGAATGGAATCATTTAAAAAACTTTCAACGTCTAAGGCGAAATACGCGGGACAGCCGTCTTGCTTGAACCAGATCTCCTGATTTTCTCTTGCAACTTTTTCTAACGTAAGAGCTACCTTAGTAGCTCTAAATGCGTTTCTGAATTTGAATTTCCTTCAATTTAAAATGAACCGATAATTTTGTTATAAATAAATCCCAGCCCAAATATTAACCTTTTGAAGATACTGAGTTCTTGTAGAAATAAATAATTCTTAGATTTTTTTGAGCCCCAAAGGTTTTTACGATACAAACTGTTTCTTCATTGGAGCAATCATTTATTTTTATTAATAAAAAAAAATTGACGGTAAGAAATAATTAAATTGATACAATAATACTGTCAAAATTGAAGTTTAATAAAAATCATGGTCATTCGAACTTAAAAATAATCAAATTTTGTCGTACCTTTAATCAAAAAATACGAAGTGGGATATTGGAACATGGAAAAAAATAACTATATCAGAAGTTTGCTATGCAGATGACATGGTAATATTTGCGAAGGATGGAAAAACACCAAAAGAAAAACTGGTTATATTCGGAACAGCTTGAGAAATTTGGAATAAAAATTAACCAAAAGAAGACAGAAACAATAATTATACGAAAAAACACAACAACACAAGATGGAGCTGAATGGAGAAAATCTAAAACAAGTACAAAATTTTAAATATTTAGGATCGATGATAGCCAAAGACGGAAAATCGATGAAGAAGTCAGAGAAAGAAAAATAAAAGGAGGAAGATTATTTAACATCATTAAAAACACATTCCTAGGGAAAAAAGTATCCCAAAAGAAGTAAAAATAGAAATACATAAAAAAAAAGTAGTCACCCCTATGCTAACATATGCCTCGGAGACATGAACCACAACAGAAAAACACAAAAAGGCTTTGGTAGCAACCGAGATGAGATTCCTGAGAAAAAAAGAAAATAAAACCAAATTGGAAAAAATTAGAAATACAACACAGAGAAAATGTAAGTGAAACCAATAAGAAATAAAATAGAAGAAGGAATACTACGATGGTTCAGACATGTAAAACGTATGGACAACATAAGGTTAACAAGAAAAGTGTGAAGCGAGTACCAAAAAGAAAACGAAAGGCAGACCAAGGAAAAGGTGGCAGGAAGGAGTAAAACAAGCACTGGGCAGTAGAGGAATAAAGCCGGAGGACGTAGGGAATAAGACTCAAAACAAAAGAGAATGGAGGAAAATATGGAAGACTCCAACAAATGAAAAATGATAAATGAAAACTCAACTCCCCCCAATGCTTTACACACGTGAGCGTAGATAGGCGACATGGATTAAGTACGTTAAGTAAAATTTAGTTTTATTACTAGTATCATTAGACGCGCTATAATTTTATCTTTCTATTGGTACCATTACCTTTCCTGAAAATTGGCGAGCAGGAATACACAAAAACGTTCAAAACAATATTAAATTCCTATGTTCGGGTTTGTTAGTGGACACCCTGTACATATTTTAATGGCTTTGGATGGGATTTTATTGTTTTATGTTTGTGAAGCATATGTATTGTTAATAGTTTTGATAAAAAATTTGGAAAACTGCAGTTTTCCTAAAATTTTACCTGCAAGAGTACGCAATAATTTATTCTCATCAAATTCCATGATTTCCTCGAAATCCTGCATTATTTTATACTCCGGTTTATCCGCTTACCGGTAAATCGAGAGTTTACTGTATTTGCCACCTAACTGAAGTGTTTAATTGATGGTGAACCTATTGGTAATAATAATCTACAATAATTAATAATTTACGAGTTTCAATTAGAGAGATGCGAAGTTGTATTTAAGGAGCGGCGCGTCGCCAGACGCCGCAGGGCCGCAATACTTAGCCCACATAGTCAAAATGTCCCTGACCAAGACACTTATTGTCAACCATCAATATTAAACATTAATTTCACGAACAGCACGCAATTTACATAATCCTCTCATTTATTTGGCTTTCAATTTTGTATTTTAAATGTAATGCGGCGATCCGTACTTAAGGCGGCAGCATGACAAATTAAAAACGTCAAAATAGGGTTCCCAATATCGCTACTTGAACCTATCTACATCTGTAACAAATTGCAAGGTCATTATCTAAATCTGACGTCCGATATCTTTAGTAGGCATTGTCATTCGGTTGAGCTTTGACTTGATTTCCACTGTCATACGCAGCTCGCTTTGATCAAGATAGAATCCGGGAGTACCAGCAGCGACTGCCTCTGAATGACCACACAAAGGAGATTTAGTTATGATCCGAATATTATCTGCCGTACGCGGTTATTCGTTCTATCACTGTTGTGCTTTAATGAGACTCGCGCGAGAGGTAGAAGCGAGTGCGTTCTGTTGGTGAAGATATTTTGTTGTGTTAAAAAGTATTTCTAGTGTTTACAGTAATCGGATAACTCGGTAAACCTAATGAACCGAGTGTTTTATACGACCTACGCACGCTTCTGTGACTTGCAACTACTGGTAGCTCTTTCGTGGAGATTTATTATTTTATCAGGCTTTAGTCCTGCTTTTCCTGCTATGAATTTCAGGGCTGGCATAAGGTAGTGCTTGCACCAAATTGTTTTCCTTAACGTTTAAAGCAACGTTTCATTTTGTAACTGTTTCTGTAAATGATCAAAATACATTTGTCACTAAAAAGCCAATTTAATAGTGAATATATTTGCTCGTATACTAACTTACGGTACTGAAACTCGGGTGCTAGATGACAGAACTTAAAGACGGTTACAAGCAAGTGAAATGAAATGTTTAAAATCGGCTGCAGATTTAACTAGAAGGGAAAGCATTAACAATAACGTTATACGAGGTTTGTTTAAAGTTAATTCTATGAGGAGCAAAATTGAAAAGAGCCAGCTAAGGTGGATGGGTCATCTAACAAAAATAAAAGACAGTAAAATAGTGAAACAAATATGGAGAGGGGGTGTTAACAAAAGATGAGAAAAAGGGAGACCGAGAAGAACCTTGAATGGAAAGTAAAATAGTGAAACAAATATGGAAAAGGGGTGTTAACAAAATATGAGAAAGAGGGAGACCGAGAAGAACCTGGAATGGAGAGATGGCCAACATACTTAAGAAAAAAGAGCTAACATGGAGACAAGCGGCAACGCTTGCAAGGGACAGACGGGGATGGAGAATTTTCTTACACTTTCACACCTCTACTACTCTACTATAACTAATCAGGTTTCATGTACATATTAAATGTTAAGGATTTAAATAATTGTTCCCATTAAATACCAAGGCCAATCTCATTATTGTCAGTTATATCGAAACTGTTCGAAAAGCTGTTGCCCAAAAGAATGAAACCAATAATAGAAGAAAAATAACTGATTCCCTCTCATCATTATTAATTTAGGCTAGAATTAAACTGCTCATTGGTCTCAAAGACCAGATTGTATTGTTATAAACTCTATTTTAAATAAAAATACCAAAGAAAAAATGAGGTGAGCTTAGTTTCGTTAACACCAGCAGTAAAGTTGTATGTAATTTAATTTGCCAAAGGTCCTGTGGTAATTCTTCAGCAACAGGTCCCTTAAAATGTTAAGCCGTCTCTGTGAGTATTGTTTCTAAACAAAAGTCTGGCGCATGTTCAAACAATCTGGACGTTATAAAGCTGAATCGTCTGAAATATTTCCTTATGCAAACACCTCTGAATAAATATCAAACTTCCTTACGATGTTCTTGAACTTTAAAACGAAATAAAAGAATCATTGTCTCTCTAGCATTTCAAATTTACTTACACAATATGTCGGTGCGTTAAAAACCCGTTACTTTTCGAATGTGAATGTTAATATTTAAATTATTACTGTTGTTTCGAAAGAAGCTGAGTTTGGATCAAAATAAACAAATACAAGTAGACATTTAACAGAACGTCTCAATCATTTAATATCGAAGCGATACAGAGAATGAATTAATCAATCTAACGCGTACGGGGCAAAAAATGTCAGGGTTTGAAATTTTTGATTTCTGAAAAATTGTCGAGTGCATGTTCGATGAAGGCTAAAAACCAAAATTGTTGGTTTTGTGATAACTCAGCACTAGACAGCAATAAATGTCGATTATACAAATTTAAAATTGTAAAAATGTTAGATGACTAATAAAAGATCACTGCTAATTGTTAATGTAATTTGATTTTACAATATGTCTACTTTTTTTTATAGTAATTAAATAATTTACGAAAATAAATCAGACATTTTATAAAAAATACCAAATTGCTCTATAAAAAAATATAAATGCATTTTATTGCCACATTCAGCATTCGATGATTATATACCCAGATAACGTTTCCAGCATGGGGATCTCTCAAACTTAGAATAATATTACGATTGTTCTTGATTTTCTGAGTTGTCTATTTAAATAGATGTAACAAAAGATACCTATATCGTTAGAAAGAGGAGAAAAAAAGCACATTTAAAATATTAGTTATATTCTAAAAAAAAGTACCTTTAAGAAATACAAATAAAATTGTTCTAATGATTAGGCCCTATAAAGTTATGAGAAAAAAAATTCTTGATATTGTTTGCTATAACATGAGAGTAGCCACAATCTATTAAAAAAACAATAACAATTACAACAAAGACTATCGAATTACACAACAATAATATGAAATTCTAATAAATGATAGCGCAGACAAATGGCAATTGTCATTTGACATTTAATTAGTCGTTTTTTGTTTTTATGTTCATAGATAGCTTGATAAGTGATGGGTAAAATAAGATCTGTCTTCATTTTGTGACTTATTTATAAAAATAGATATAACAAACAAGTAAAATCTCGTTTAAAGGAGGGAAAAAAGCACATTTAACTATTTCATGGCTAACTTCGCGGCTCATACGAAAAAACGAAATTAGTGGGAATATCTCAAAAATAGAGTGATTTACAAAATCTAAAATAACACATACATTCTCAATTAAAAAGTACTTTTAGAGAGTACCAATAAAATTGATGTAATGAATAAAATAAAAAAGTTATGAGAAAAAAGAATATCGACATTTTCATATTTTTTGCTAGAACATCTGAAGCACGAGAAATTTTGTGCTTTTTAAAATTGATTATAGCTCCTCTCATACGTACAAATAATACATCTAATTTAAACAAACCTGTATCTCTTATAATAAACGAGATCCCCATGCTGGAAATGTAATCTGGGACACCCTGTATAGACTTAATAACCTATATAACACTTGACTTTATACAAAGTGTAGTTATATATGGCAATAGGATTTTTTTACACAATACATTATTTGTTTTAATTTTTTTAGTTTTAGGTCAAACTATTATAACTTTTAGAATAAATTGATAAGTGTACCTAAATTTTTTAAATCATTAAAAATTAAAAAAGACAATTTTATATTTAATAATACTGAGTTTAATATTTAGGTAGGATTTCTTGTGTTAAGAAATTGGTTTTGATAATATTTTTAAATACTTAATAAGTACCTATACTATTAAATAATGGGCGCATCAAGTAAAATTAAATAACAATACTAGCTGTTTGAATGAATCAATGATTATACAAAATATCTTTTTTAAATGTTCTACATTTTAATGACAAATTTTTAGTCCCATCTGATTTAATTAAATAATTAAATGTATGGTAATTACCTAACAACAACATATACAGCTTTTTTTTTTATTGTTGTAATGGGCCCTTAAAAAGTTTAAATGCGAAGCAGCATCATTTAATTTGCTATAGTCCATATACTACGCAGTTAAATGAATATTTATAAATATTAATGGTAATAAAGTACTACTTCATAATTTTACATTGTGGTTTTAAATCATGTCACAAACTCTCTGGCAATAAAAACACCTTGAAAATTAAATGTCAAGTATTTTCAAAACATATTACGTCAATGCGTAACTAATTTTTTCTCGTGCTCGTACGTGTAATCGAGTCATTAGCAATTTTCCATCATCTAAGCCAACTATGTTGCAAAAAAATACAACAACCTTTCGTTCTACGCATCAAACTAAATAGTTGTAATATATTCAACGAAACTGTAATTTTTGTAGAAATGTAAATCGTATTTTAGTCACGCAAAGAAAAATTTTAATTTATAATCAATAAAAACTCATTAAAAAACCAGTCAAGTGCCTATTAAATATTCCAGGAGCTATAAATCAAGTTTTTCGTGCCCATTGTTTAAATATTATGTATATTATTCTGTAATTTATTGATAAGTCTTGTACCCATCTCTGTTTTATTATTAATAAAAGAATATTTCTGTTTCTGTTGGAACACAAAACACTTAATGAATGAATGAATAGTTAGAGTGTTTGATTGGTAGTAGACAGTAGCCAATAGGGAAGTGGGTCGTAATGCGTTGCTAGGATACTAACGATCGTAAGTGAGTCGGTAATGAATTTCCAGTCGCCAGAGTGTGCTAGGTGTAGGGAGCTTTTTACGTTCGTGAATAGTCTATGAAAGCTACCCCTCAACGACTGTGGAGTCGGCATTCCATTGTTTAAAAGCCGTTTTTCCACTTTGTTTTTGTAAATTCGCTGGTTCGTGAAGGAAACACGCCTATTCTGTTTTATAATCAGCAGTAACTGTTTCAAAACAAAATTGGGGCTACTTTTTCTCATTCAACTTTGCTAAAATGTTTTTAGCGGTGTTTTAAATCACAAAAAATCAAATTAGAACTACGTTAAACAATGTGCAGATGACATGGTCTTAGTCGCGGAAACAGAAAAGAATCTGCAAGATAATCTAGAAACTAAACCAGGAATTGGAAAAATTAATATGGAAATAAATACCGAAAAAACTAAAACTATGATCGTTACAACAGAGAACAAAGGGCACAACATCACTTTAAAAGGGCTTAGGTTGGAACAGGTAAAAAGCTTTAAATATTTAGCAGTGATCATAGAGAAAAATGGAGGAATGGACAAGGAAATAAGCGAAAGGACAGGAAGTGTAGTAAGAATATTTAACAGTTTAAAAACAACATTTTTTGGGAATAGAAAAGTCACAAAACGAAGAAAAGTGGAAGTGGCCAAGAAGGTAGTAACTACGGCACTTTTATACAGAAGTGAAACGTGGACACTCACAAATAAAAATAGTAGCCAAGTGAATGCAGCAGAAATGAGATTTCTAAGAAAAATCCAAGGAAAAACCAAAAAAGAATCAGAAATGAAACATATAGAGAACAATTAAAGATAAAATCAGTTGAAACAAAATACAAGTAAGACAGCTGGGATTGTTGGGTCATATTTATAGGATGAAAGAAGAAAGGCTCAGCAGAAAAGCTTAAGAAGCAAGGCCACAGGAAAAAAATAAGAGGTAGACCGAGAAAACCTGGCAAGACGAAGTTAAAAAAGCAGCAACGGATAGAAACATCAAATGAAAATACATTTAAAAAAATCTAACACAAGACAGAAAAACATGATAAAAAGCACAACACAACTCAACAGTCCTCTAACAGTAGAAGGACTCATGACTAAATAAATAAACAATGGCCTTGCTATTATAAAATTTGAGCCATTAGCGCCAGGACGACTGCCAGGACAAAATTGCAACAGACTATATTACAAGGTTGCCAAAATTTAAACATTTCACGGGTTACCATAAAAGTTAGCGCAAATCTGATATCAGTCTCTTGGGTTATTTTTTGAGATAATCACGCCCGTGTTATCAGACTTCTTATATCACTTTCCTCTACAGACGAAACGTTAGAAGACAAAGTTTTTGAATATTTACTATAACTTCCTTATTTATAAACAAAGAACCAAATCTTGTGTAGGTTTTTGATAAACAAAAATTATACACAAAAAATGTAAACTCTAAAACATTTTTTTCCAATTTCTTGGAAAAACCAAATCCAAAAAATTAATCTGTAATAATAAAGGCAGAGTGCCGTCTCTCGTTTAGCGATATTTTGCTCAAAAAGTGTCTTTCAATCAAATTGTTAACTGAATAAATATTAATGTAGGCAAAAAACACATTATTTTTACTTACTTTAAAAACCCAAAAATCCAAAAACATATTTTTTACAACAAAAAAAACTATAGCAACGTATTTAAAACATATTTAGTATTAAAGTATTGAAATATCTTACCTTTTCGTTGCAGAAGCTCAGCCAATTTTAATATCCCATTGAACTAGAGACCTTTTTGTCCTAACACGGCGGTATAGCGTTGCCATTTTTCCCTGCAACAAATAATACTTTAAGTAACATCAAAAAAGCAATACCTGAAACTTCAACAAACAGTTTATTCGCGGCAAAAATTATTTATCACGTGCCCCAAGATATCAAATACACAAATTTTGTTTGAGGAACGCTGATAATCGCTAAGGAATGTTTCCGAAAAAACTTGCCACTACTACACTACTACACAGACACACTACTAATAATTACCTTATTTCATCTCCAAAATTCATTATAATTCATATACACACGCCACACAAATTTACACAAATATTAAACATATTTTAGACTATTATTAATTCATAAAAACACTGAATAATTCGCTTTAATTAGTGAGCGTAGCTAGTACGTAAAAACTCAGTAATGTACACGTGCTCATTACACGATGCATTGGATCCTGCGCAGTCCTGCGGTAGAATCGGAAGCGCACGACTTTTGGCAAGGTCGTGCCGATCTGCCGATATTACAGGAAACTTCACAGAGCTTTAGGAGCGAATATGCATAAATTTGATTCATGTGTTATTACTAATGGTTTAAATTATGTATATTTTGACAGTAAAAAATTAAAATTGACTACAAAAAACTCTTATTTTAAGTACATTTTAATAATTCATACTATTTTTAGTTTAAATAAAAAATGCTACACTGTCAGGACTTTAAGTCGACACCTCTAACTAAAATATTTTGCATCACACTGAAAAATGCATCAATTTTGCGCATCAATAGCTTCCCAACTAAAAGTCCCATACATTTATTTTGAAATTTACCTGCAAAAATGGTTTTGTTTTGCCCATCAAGGCGATCTATCAAGTAAAATATGTTGACAGTTAACACAAATTTTTAAATACCGCGTGTTGACTTATCTTCCTGTCAACGTTGTAGATAACAAAACAACACACAGTATCGCTTAACCGTCCATGTAATTCAACTTTTTTACAAAAAGTAAACAGTCAAGTGGTTGCACCTGAACTCAATGTCATCTACACTTTTACAAGAATTTTTCTTCTTGTAAAATACTTAACAACAATCTGTGTTTAACTTATTTTTCATAACGAATAAGTGATTTGAAAATACCTTAACTCTTAAAAGATATTAAACTGCAATATCTTATTCTTCACTTTTGCTTTACTCTTTTTATTTTTATCACATAGCACATTAATTATCTATATTACTATTTTAGTGCCAGAGAAAAACTGGACTTATGGCCAATAAATCTACAAAATTTTCCAACACATTTTTTTACTTAAACCTCAATAAAAACATTTATTTAACACTAATTTTTGTTTCCTTTAGCAGTGGCGTACGCAGAAAAATATTGCAGGGGGATATTGTTTTAATTTGCAAAACAAAATACTGAGTAACTTCAAACGGGACATGGCAATGGTGAAATTAGAAAATGATATATGGGGGCTAGACACAAAAAGTGAGTCGTAAGAGTTGCGGGGGCCAGGGGAGCAGCAGCTCCCGGGTAACAGCGCCATAGGCGTTTTTTTTTTAAATTTTCAAGGTCAAACGTACAAAAAATAGCATTTATGAGTAAAAATTCAACTGAAACAAGACAATTTCTGTCCTTGCTCTTGATACTTGTTAAATTGGAAAAAGCATGCTCACACATGTAAGAGGTTGAAAACTGCAACAATATATCTACCTATTGGTTTTCTATGAACGCCAGGATAGGTACTCTTCTTTATAGATAGATCAGTAAATCTCATCTTGAGTATACGATCAGCTTGCAGCCCACAAAGTTCTTTTTCTTCGTCAAATTCTCAGGACGAGCAAAATATTCAGAGTACGCATCTCTAACCCAATCATACCCTTGTGTTGAAAGGGAAGGAAAATAATGTTCGATTCTAATTAACAGTTCTTCCAAGTGGGTTTCAATAAGACTTGAAATTTGCTTATATCCTACTTTACTTTTAAGTCCCACCAGTAATTGAAACATCTCAAGATTTCCTATTGCAACATGATTTTTCCAAAGATTCAGTTTTTTTTTAATCCAAGGATTTTGTAACTTGAAGTCAATATATTTTCTCCAGGGCCTTGCAGCGACTTGTGTAGCTGATTCATGTGTTGAAAAATGTCTGCTAAGTAGGCTAGTTTCTGCAACCATTTTTTATCTTCAATACACTTGGCAAAATCTCCTTTATTATTATTTTTTAAGTATTCTTGTAATTCATCTTTTAGCTCAAACACCCTATTCAGAAGTTTTCCTCGACTCAGCATCGGATTCCTGTATTTAGCAAGAGTTTTATGTGCTCTTTGTCCAGATTTTGACACAGCTTTTTAAACATTCTACAGTGAATTAACCATTTTTATAGCACCATCAAAAACTATACAGTAAAATTGCGTATGTAAAACGAAAAAAAAGAAAAGAATTAAAATTACATATGATTAGTTTATTCATCAGTATTTCTTGCTGCACCCCAAGCGCCTTCTCGCGGCACCCCGGTTGAGATATACGCTGCTCTAGAGCAGCGGTCGCCAAACTTTTTGACCTCACGGACCAGTTAATTCATAATTTAAATCCCGCGGACCACTAATAGGATTTTTTAAGTGTTAAATGCATCTTAAAACATAACTTAACATGATGAGTAAGTATATTCCACATTTTTCTGCGGACCAGCGAAATTTTCTCGCGGACCACTAGTGGTCCGCGGACCACCACTTTGGCAACCGCTGCTCTAGAGGGACCCATCTCGCACAGAGTTTTCGGTATTCCAACTAATCAAAGAATATTATTTGCTGAACCGATACTCTCACTAATTTTTGAAGCAATTTTTTCAGTTTTCTGCGCCTGTTTTGTAAAATAAGTTCTTTGACAGTTCTAATGTTCTTTTGAGTGATTAGGTACACGTACGTTGTTTGTACTGGTCTTGGGGCATCTTTCACAGCTTTTAAACTTTTTTTCCCATTGAATTTCAGGATTGACTTTTTCTGCAGTTAAAAATCCTATCGCAAGACGCATTTCTTTGTTGGTGCAACTTTGAAGCGTCGCTAGTAAAAACTTTTAACAGCATACGTCTGCACGCGAAATTTTTTGAGCAAGGATGTTTTCATTCTTTAGATGTTGCTTTAATGTGACTACGCATTTTGAAATATTCTTGCCAGAACACCCATTAATAAAACGCAAAACTGTTTTCACGATACCAGCCAGTACTATTATTTTCCTGTGGTTTATAAATTTATTTAATAAATAACTAAAGTAAACTTAAAGGTAGACAAGAAAGTTAAATAATTTATCGATGTCTATCAACAAGGCATTTAAAAATTTGACGTAAAATTAGTTTATAAGCGTCTCTAACTTGTGATTTAAGCATTCCATAGACCTTTAATTAAAATCCAGTCTTTGGAAAGCCTTGTAATTAACGTTGCTCATAGATAATTTCAGTATTTTACGTGTAAATGGTACTGGGATCCAAGGCCGACTTCGGTTCAATATTTATGCGTGTGTACTACGATAAATAAAAAAAATCAATAAAGTATTTTCTAATTTATTCTAAAACTGTTTTTGGGCAACGTTGTTATTCAAAACGTTGCCTGTACCTGTACTTATTAAAATTACTATGGTTTGTATTAGCCTCCAGTTTTGAATCGATCCGAAGTGATTGACCCCTGATTAAGGCAATTCATAATGCATGTACTAGGAGATTACTATGCTGAGATACAGGCAAATAATATTTACAGTTTTAATATAAATAATAAATATTAAAGCTTCGTCTACAAATGGATTTAATTTAAAAGTCACCGCTCTTTATGAATGCGAATCACAAGCTGATGAGTATCATCTCTTGATTTGATTGATTGTGCTAGATAAATAATAAACTAATATATCCCTTTTATTAGCCTACAAGACAAAATATTATTTAATTTGCATAAACTGTAATTTTAAAATTTTTACAACGAAACGAAAGTTGGCTACCTGAATATCTCTCGTTAGTGATATTTTAACATTGTAATTTAGTTGCAACTTTTTTAATGTTACCATCATTGTTTATAGTTAGTTGTCTTAAAATGCATTTAACATCCTGGTAGCGTATCTTATTGAGCAAATCTTCGCGAAGAATGAAGAACAGTTAGGTAGTTACGACGCGCGGTTCTGGTCCTTTTGTAAACCATCCGGACTTAATATTCTTGTGGCACATAAACAGACGCTATACAAAAGACATTTCTTGCGTTATAAACTCGTAGAGTCCGGCTTTTTATTTCCCATCGGACGTTTAGTGGCAGTAAAATGTAATATTTAGTTTATGGTGTTTGCTCGAAGCACTGTGCATCACAGACCATAATTCAACTTTGAGTATCTCGAATGTTTGTATAAAATACAACCGGAAAGCTTCAACTATATTAATAAGTTTAATGGATTAAAACGTTTTTTGTTGCCTACTGAGTACATGAAACTGGACAATGGGTTTACACCTAAAGGGATTATATGCAGTCAGTACTGAGTTATACATAATTAGAAGTGCACACTAATTTATGGTTTTGTCAGTTTTATTTTCAAAATCGTCCGGTAAAACTTTTAAATTGTTTGGATATAAATGGTGATCCGAAATTCCCTGCGTATTCCCACTTCTTACGAAGAAGTGTATAAAACCACAATGTCACTTAAAAACACAAAATCAACAGCAAAAGATGAAATCCCAACAAACCTCTTAAAATATACTGCCGACTTAATATCTGAACCTCTAAGTCACATTACAAATCTCTCATTAAAAAATGGCATATTTCCTAACAAACTTAAATGTGCAAAAATCACACCAATCCACAAAAAAGGGGATTTAAGTGACATAGGAAACTATAGGCCCATAGCCATCCTCATAAAAATAAGCAAGATATTTGAAAAAATAATCTATAACAGAATTGAAAATTACGTAGAACACTTTAGTTTAATGAATAACGCTCAAAATGGTTTCAGGAAAGGCAAAACAACTATCCGCGCTATTTGCATGGCAATCCGAAATGTACTTCAATCCCTCAATAAAGACGAACACACCATGGTCATGTGTGTTGATCTCTCAAAAGCTTTCGATAGTGTTGACCACGAGATCCTGCTAACGAAATTAGAACACTATGGTATACGAGGAACCGCCCGTAACCTTATAAAATCTTATCTCTCAGAAAGAAACCATTATGTTGCCGGAAAAGACTCGTCGGGTAAATTTCTAAAATCCAACAAAAAAAAATCAAAAAAGAAGTCCCGCAAGGATCAATCTTAGGCCCCCTGTTATAATACTGTACACTAATGATCTTCCAGATTTTGTCAAAACTTCCCTTACACAATTTGCCGATGACACATCTGCTATTATTAGTGACTCGAATTTCAAAAATTCTGAACAAAAACTCTTTGACTGCTTAGGCCAACATTGGTTCACATTAAACAATCTAACCTTAAATGTCAATAAAACTCAAATGTTCACAAAATAAATTAACCTCCGACTTAAAACTTAAAAACAATTCCTCTGATCTATGCAAGTGACCATTGATACCAAATGGAATCATAATATTTTTGAAAAGGTAAAAAAAAGCAAAATTAAAGTTGCATTTGTCGAGGTAACTGAATTGAAAAAAGTTGCTTTTCTCGAATTGTTGCTGTTATCGAGTATTTACTGTGAGTATTTTCAAAAACTTATTTTCTTTAAATTATTTATAAACTTTACATAAAAAACTTCTCCTGGTATCGTTAATTATAATTCCTTTTATGCGATAGGTTTATACGTTTATACTAAAATTCTTTTATGTTTGTTTACTTGTATTTTGACTAGGGTAGCTTGCCGAAGTGTCAAACAGCATTTTTATTACAATACTTAATCAACGTCACAGAGTCATTGTTTAATTTTCAACCTTTGTGTTTGTCCAAGCCAAAATTACCCTCAATTTCATCAGGCAATGACGTGGCACCTACGTAATCAGCACATATTTTCAAAATTTTCATTGGTTTAATACTAACAAAAGCACAAGTTTGGACAAAAGCGCGGTCCTTGGTCAGGATGAATCTGACAGAGCAGGTAAGAGAGGAGACTTGGGCCGCACACAGCGTGAAACACTTGACTAATGAAGGCGGCCACTGTTCACCAATACCTGTTATATCTCTTTACCATCTAAATAAACCACTAGTATCAAGTCTCCCACTTCTTTTATTTTACTCATTATACATGACTTCTTCGATATGAGTACCATATAGGTGGTCTTTGTCTAAAGCAAACTACGAATAATAGAAAATTTGTAATATTATACCATACCGATAAATAATAGGGCATTATTATTTAAATGTTTTGTAACAGTGACTACTGTATATTATTAACACAGGCGAACAAATTTGTCAGAAAGTTGAACCATACTAAACATTAATAACGTTTAAAAGGAGTCAAACGGCGGTGTACAAAACAAAATTTAATGTGAAACTGCATTGGTCCTAATGTTCGGCGTTATTCTTTTAGAAATTAACACCCTACAATTTAGTGCAAACAACATAAAGCAACAAAGAGTCAAATAAACATTAAGTTTATAATAAAACTGACACCAAAATTTTGTTCAAGTACACCGATCGATTTTTAACTGTGTACACAGGGCCGTGTTAGGGGGGGGCGAAGGGGGCGCTCGCCCCGGGCGCCGAAATCAGGGGGCGCCAAAATCGCCATTGACGTCTTATTTTTTTTTGGAGTTATCTACGTTACGCAGTACCAGCGCGAAATTATTTTGTGTCCTAGGCAAAGTTTATTGGCGCGTCCCTTCTTAAGTCCTTTTATCTAAATTGTAGAGTGTTATTAACAAGTAAATAACGTACGGCGTATGAGGTATAGACAGCTGACGTAGCGTGATAATGAACCCAAGAGCGCGTCAAGTAATAGTGATAGTGTAAGTAAGCACATTAAACTAATAACTGTGTAGTGAATTAAATTTTAAAATATAATCGTATAAATAAAGTTAAATAAAATAAAAACTTATCCATGGAGAAATTTTTTAAAGCGAGTGGTAGTAGTTATAAAAGAAAAAGAGACAAGGAAGAAAAAAACAAAGAAGAAGGCGGAATATCCAGAACGTACAAACTAGTAATCAGATCACCAGATCAAGCAAAAACCAAAGGTTCAACGGAAGAAAAACAAATGGAGGCATTAGTAAAAGTAATTAACCAATTGGTGGAAGAAGTTAAAAAGATAAGGGAAGAACAAAAAGCATTTAGGGAGGAATTTAGTGCAACAAAAAAAGAAAACGAAGAGCTTAGAAAAAAGATGCTTAGCTTAGAAAACAGAATAGAAGAACCAGAAAAAAAAAAGAAAAGAAATATAAAATTGTGATAAAGGGGGCAAAATTTGATGAAAGTAACGGTACAGCAGGTATCGAAGAATTTCTAGATCAAAATTTAGGAGTCAAAGTAAATATCAAACAGATGTATGTGGTGGGTCGAAAATATGGCAAAAGTATGACAATAGCAATGACAAGTAAATAGGAGTAAAATAAAATAAAGATGATGCAGTATAAGAGCAAATTAAAAGGTCAAAACGTTTACATAGACAATGACCTAACAGTAAAAGAAAGAGAAATACAAAGAAAAATCAGAGAAGAGGCAGAAAAAGAAAGAAAAAAGGGCAAAAAAGTCAGAGTAACTTATCAAAAACTCATTGTAGATAATAACATCTGGCTATGGAATAAAGAGAAAGAGGAGCTACAGCAAAAAACAGACCCAAAAAACTAAGGACGGAAAACAAGTTACGGAAAAAATGGCACGATCACTACACGAAAACGGACATGAATAAGGAAAAACAGATAGCAATCAAAGCATGAGATACTAAAAATTAAAAAAATAGAGATAAGAAAGACAAAATGAGAATAGGTACTTGGAATACCAGAAGCATAAAAAGAAAAGAAGAAGAAGCGATCATGGAAAAAAGTCAGCACAACACAACTCAACAGTCCTACAAACAGTAGAAAGACTCACGACTAAAAAAAATAATGTTCCTTAAGTTAAATGTTTAATTATTGAAGTATTTATTTATTTATTATTAAAAATATTACATGTGCATATTATGTTATTTTTTACCAAATTGTATGTTCCTTAAGTTAAATGTTACCTAATTATTTATTTATTATTAAAAAAATTATATGTGCATACATATGTGTGTTTTATAAAGTGTTTTTTAAAACGAGCCCCATTTTCCAAGCCCGAACAAAGTAGGCCCGGAGAAACTTTTTTTTTTTTTAGAAATGGGGCGCAATTTTTCGTTCTTGCCCCGGGCGCCAAAACACCTAGACACGGCCCTGTGTGTACATAATATATGAACCTTTCAGGGTATACATAATCAGTATTAATTTAAGTGAGAACTTCCTAGAGCTACTCAATCTAGATAAGACATAAAACATCATCTAAACATCGACAACTACAAAATCTCAAATCAATATGCAGATGTAGGAATCGTTTAAATTTTAAATCAACGCGTTACCTCGTAGACAACTAATATATGCATCCAATCATTCAAGTTTAGCTTCAAGCAAAAGCTCTAATATACCGCTGTCATTATGTTTTATAGGTAATAATTAATACAGAATCAATACATAACCGTATTTAGAGGAACATCTGCGCCGCCGAGGCCAACAACCTAATAATTAACACCTAAGCACGCCGCCAGCCAATCCAATCATCGAGGGAAAAAATGGGCCCTCTTGCGGTGGGTCTCGTACTAAGCTGTAGGTGGATTACGGTCAGATAATTCATAATGCCTCCACAAAGCTTTGAGCAACACGCAACATGCAACACACGTGCCCTATAACTAATAACATAAACAAGGAGACAATAAAAACGGTCCCCGCTCAAATCCATGTGGGACTCGGCTATGAAAAAAACGATCATTCGTCTAGATAACGTAAATTAATTCGTGGTACATGACCAGCAAAAAAATTACAAAGTGACAAAGATCATGTGAGGGTATTAACATTCAAATAACATTAAATTCCGACGATTAATACAAAATTTTGCACCCAGACTCAGGGCCGATTCCCTCGCCTAGGGCCCCGCGCTTAAAGGGACCCCGCGCTCAAAAAATAAAAAATATAAATACAATGCTTATTAATAGCATAGAAACATAAAGCAATTAATTCTCTATCATATCACTTAAAAAAGTTATTGTTCAATAGTGAAATACTAAACTTAATAAATAAACTCTACCACAGTAATATAATAGTTTATTTATCAAATATTATCATCAAATCAATTAATAAAAGCTTTCGTAAAATAATTCCAGTTGAAACGTTTACGGAAACGCAAAAAGTGAAGCAGAATCTTTGGCTACTCAAATGAAAGATTACAAATTCTTGGTATCTTTAGTTTTCTGGCAAGATCTGCTTTTCCAAGTTAACTAAGTAAGCAAAGAATTACAAAGTGAAACGTCAGATCTGTCTTCGGGAATATTCACTTTTGAAAAATTGTGCAAATGGCTAGAGTGTACCGAGAAGAAGGTTTTAAAGATGTATTAATCGGTGCAAATGATCTTGCAAAAGATTTAGATGTTGTTCCACAATACCAGTTGAAACGTTTACGGAAACGCAAACGGCAATTTGCATACGAGTCCTCAGACGACCCTGTTGTTGATGCAAAGGAAGAATACAAAGTAAACTGTTTTAATCAAGTGTTAGATACTGCAGTCTCTTCAGCCTCGATTTTAACAATTAAAAGATACCACAGATTTATTTAGTTTTTTTATAGACATTTCACAATCAATCCAAAGACAGTACATTAAAATGTGCTGCTGATTTACAAATTGCTTTAAAATACGGCGAATCGGTGGACTTAAATGGATTCATGTTGGCGGAAGAAATAGAAGCTTTAAAAGGAACTATTCCACAAAGTTGTTGGAATCCTATAAATATTCGGCTTGTAATAATCGTCCAACCTCGTTGCCAAATTTATTTTTTGCACTAAGGATCTTTCTTACTATATCGGTAACAGTCTCTGCTGGCGAAAGAAGTTTTTTAAAAGTAAAATTAATTAAAACGTATTTACGATCCACTATTTCTGAAGAACGTTTAAATTCACTCGCAATTATGTCAATTGAAAGTGAAGTCATGAGGGAGATGGACTTCGACAACCTATTAAAAGATTTTGCTGAAGCGAAATCTAGAAAGACTAATTTTAATTGAGTTCTATTTCGTTTATAAAAATATGAGTTGTTTTGCTTTCCTTCGTTCATAGTCCATTTGTCAAATTTTATGTTTTGTTATAATATTATTTCAGCTTGGTTGTTCAAAACTTTATTAAAAAAATAAATTATTTGTATGATAATATATAAATGATTTTTTGTGGGGAGGGGGCCCCGCAGCTTGTCCTTGCGTCGGGCCCCGCGCTTACTAGGGCCGGCCCTGCCCATACTGTATATTTTTTTAGCAAAGTATTACAAAACGTTACGTTTCGGAAGTAATAAAATATCTGGTATCATTGTACTAATAAACTTGATCCAGCTTTAAAGTTTCCTGGAAACACAATTTCGTAAATTATTCCATTTTTCGCATAAATCTTTGCTAGCTTCGTAAACTATATTAACTTTCTAATAGTCTCGCTGTACGTTGCACGCTCGACTATTTTCAATAAAGTTGACAAATGCTTATGCATATCACGGCACAGTCCAATAAGCACTTGTGACAGTCTGACCTCCCACGCACTTGCATTCATTAGCCATAAATATTACTACATCAATAACAAATGTCGTTGCTTTCTCAGCCAACTTGACAGATGAAGATTAGCTTTATTTCTTACTACCATAAACTTACTTAAGTGCAAAAACGAGAAAAAGTCACAGTGCCATATGCAAAAATGTGTCGTAAACTATACTCAGCTAATTAACTTTGCAAACATATTAATATTTATTTAGTCATTTGTTTGTTTTGAAACTATTGACAGCTTCATTTGTTTGTAATTAATGTTTCTCTTGTTTATATGACGCCACCGTATTACAAAAATGAGGTAAAACAATTGGTATGAGTAAAAAACTTGCTCTTTTTGCAGTTTTTTTAATGAGACATTACGAAGCTAGTTTCTGTTTCATTGGAAGAGTAAGTTCCTATAAATACCTAGGATTTTCTGATCTTGAAAATTAGGACCTTACTCAAGAAATTTTCCACCGAATTGGGTATGCGAAAACTAGTGATGCCGCCGAGACGAGAAATTTCATAATCTCGTCTCGTCTCGAAAAGTCGAGACTTTGGTTTTGAAAAAAAAACAAAAAACTTTTTACAAAAGCAGTTGACAAAGTGAAAATCATACAAATGGTCGCTAAAACATTCTAGAAGGGCGTGAAACCTATCTTTCAAAAAGTTTTGTTTATGAAATCGTTAAAATACATTAAAAACGAATAAAAACAAACCAATGAATGGGCTGTTAAAAGTTATGCACCAACTCTGAATAAGGCCATAAACTACCACAATCATTTCTCATTGTTCTTTTACTGTTGAACAAACCATTTTAGCCTTAATCGATTAGAAATCCCAAAAACTAAACAGTATTAAACGTATTAGAATAATACACAAAAAAAATTACCGTTATTTTAAAAGTCGATTTGTTATTCATTAAAACAAGCTAAAAATATGTATAAATAAAACTTGGTTTTATCTAAACCGATAAGTCCTTGTACTAATAATAATTAATAGGATAAATTAAAATTCATAAGCTTTACTAATGATCTGTAACTAATGAATTTTGTATCGGACAACTTCACAGGTAATCTAGAACTACTGTAATAAGTGAACTTTATCTGAGAATATTTTAAATACCAAGTTGTTAATTAAACTTATATTAAGTCTTAAAGGTGCTGCTAATCAAGAATAATATATAGGAACTGTAAGTTGTTTTTTATTGAAGTAGGTGAATAATCAATTGCTTTTCGATTGGGATAATTTTTAAAAATCGGAGTGCCTTAAAAAAATGACCTTTTTCGTCGTCTGATCGAAATGTTAAAAAGTTTATGGCTAATCTGTACTCCTAATAGGTCAATGAGTATTTGGTATAATTTGCGACAGCGGTTCTAAACAAGGGTGTACTTCGTCTAAAGGCCGGTTCACACGAACTGCAAAAATTCTTATACCATCATTACCAACTTTTATGACCATGCCTTAATCCTACACTCGAACTGCATAAAAATATTTTTGAACCCTTAACTGTATGGTAGATCCTAATTTAATGTTTCAAGAAGTAATCATAGAATATGCCCAATGAACAGGTAATTTTATAGTTGTAAATACAATGCGACAAGTATGATAAGTGTTTAGTTATTAACATACGTTTTGAGTTACATCAATCAAATCAATCAAACTCCACGAGGAAACGTTTGGAATCTCCATATATATTTAGAGAAAAAATATGCGCAATACAAAGATAATGAATTCTCGAGTAGATTTTGTTAAATGTTGTTCTTATATTTTCCGATTGTAGAAATTTTATATTAAGTAATTGCTATGTAAGGTTTAATTGTATCAAAGACTTTTGTCTGATATTTAAACCGGGGTTTCTTCTTCTTAATCGGTTTCTCCTGTACCTTTCGGTGTCGAGGTATGCTACTTCTGTAATATGTTTCTCCACTCCTTCCTATCGTTAGCTAATTGTGGCACATCTCTCCAGCTGACTCCTTTTTCTTCTAGTCTCTGCCTCACTTCTTTTTACCATTTTATTCTTGGTCCTGCTCTATTTATTTTTCCCTCCATCTTCATTTTCCATCCTATTTTCGCGTATCTACTTTCTGGTATGCGTAGTAGATGTCCAAGCATTCTTAATTGATTCGTCTCCAACTTTTCCTTAATATCTATTACTCCTAGGTTTTTTCGAATTTTTTCGTTACTGATTTTATCGATCAGTCTACATCCCTCTATTCTTCTCAGAAATCTCATTTCCTGTGCATGTATTCTTTGCTTTTGTTTTTGTGTTAGTGTACAAGTTTCTGAACTGTACGTGAGAATGGGTACGTACACTGCATTTATAACTCGCGTCTTCGTTTCTTTTGATATCTCCTTCTAGCTTATCAAACATTTATTAGTGGCGTAGTAAAATTTCGTCGCTGCCGCTATTCTGTTATTCAGATCTTCCTCCAATTTACCATTTTTTGCAATTATTGTCCCTAAATATTTAAAACTTGCTACCTGCTTTATCTTTTTTTGGTCTAGCATAATTGTAACTGGTTCATAATTTTTCGCTATAACCATAACCTTTGTCTTTGTTATATTAATATTCATATTATATCTACTTAATGTATCTGCCCATACTTCAAGATTGAATTGCAAGTCCTTTTCGCTTTTAGCTAATAGCACCACATCATCTGCAAAGGCTGATTCTGTTAAGGATATTGGTTTTAGTTTATTCAAACCCCAGTAGGCTTTCTTTGTGTTTTGCACATTCTTTAATTATTTTATCCATAAGAATTATAAAGAGCAGTGGACTTAATGTGCCTCCTTGTCTTACTCCCACTGTTGTTATAAATTCCTGGGAACTGCTGTTATGGGTTCGCACATAATTTCAACTACTCTTATATAATTTCTTGATGGCGTTTAATAATCCATCTCCCATTCTACTTTGTTTCAAATTCTTCCAGATTTTTTCCCTTTGCACTCTATCGAAGGTTTTAGAAAGATCGATAAAGCACAAGTACACCATCTTTGAATGTTCCATTGTTTTTTCACATAACTGTCTTAACGTAAAAATTAGATCCTGCGTGTTTCTACCCGGTCTAAAGCCACCTTGCGCCTCTTCCAAATTTCTTTCGAGATCTTCTTAATCTCTCCTCCTTTCTTAAGTACCGCATCTCTGCAACCATTTGATTAATGTATTAACAGGATACAGGTTGCAAATTGATTGGGATAATAAAAAAAATTTGCTGTCACTCATAAGCATTAAAATTTACACAATTTTTTAATGATTTTCCTACTTTAAGAAATTTATTATAACAGTTAGAAGGTGGAAATTTTTAGAAGACAAATAATTTCACACAATTTAGTGTAAACTCAGGCTGTGACTTCAATCTTTTATTTATATGCAGTTGCAACATTTGCATTTTATTTGTTTAGCGGTGTCATAATAGTTTATTGTAAAGGTAAAACACAGTAAAATATCTTACATAATCGTTTAAATTAAGTAACTTGTATACATTTATTTTTAAGTATTTGTCAGAATGTCGTTTTAAAGAATAATTGTTAAACATTTATGCCTTAGTCTGCAATAACATACCTCCCACAAGTGATTTCATCCAAGTAAGTCGAGTCAAAAGGTCAAGCCATTAACTATTAATAAGGAGTTGATATTTAAACGAACAAAACACAAAAAATCAATTCTAATCGAACGGAAAATAATTTATTATGCCAATTTAATAAATTATACCATATTAAATGACTTACATAAATTTCTAGTTATCTTTAAAATGTCATATAATACCGGCGGTATATCTGAGATATTTTCAATGTTTTTATTGAATGTTAAATAGTCTGAATACCACGAGTGAGCGAAGAGAAGCGGCAAGGATATTTATTGGAGTGGCGTTAATTATAAATTGTGTTGTAATTGTTTTCATCCAGATTTATGCAGTTATAAAACAAGATTTAACAAAGCTCTCGCGCCCACGAAATATATTTTTAGATATAAAATGCTTTTATTAATTAACCAACAGCGCTACAACTTCCACTAAATTATATTTGATTAATATCTCACGCAAAATTAATTAAATTTGCATTTATATAACTTAAACACGACGTTAATGCTGTTAAAAAAATTAAAGTTGTGTCTTTTTCCTTGTAAAATCTATGATTTTAAGCAAATTGCAATAGGAATACAGTCTAGTGCTGTTTTATACGATAGCTTTAAAAAAATGTTTTTCATCTTTACTTGCTGTGTCATTAATGTTCATTTTAATTATGTAGCTTCAGAATGTCTATTAAACAAAAGGAACACAGTAAGTGAAGCACAATACACATAAAGAAATGGTCGGCACATTCACTTCACCTGAGAATGACAAAAAATGCGCATATTAATAACTGTCAACCACTTTCATCGCTTTTGTCTGTCGTATTCATAAAAATGGAAAATCAGGAGTATTCAAACACGGATATTTTAAACTTATTTTATATTTTACTAATTTATAATAATAGTTAATGTCTAAAGAAATTAGTAAATTTCTAAATTTCTAAATTTAATATTTAATGAATTAATTTATTAGTTTATTACCAACTGCGTGTTATTATTCCCAAAAGCAGACTTTCATACTAAAGCAACAGGTACGATTCTGGATATAGGTCGGTAAAATTTAGGATACCGTTGCCATAATCGCATCTTTAGGTCACTTTCAAAAATTAGTATACAGGGTGCTCATTTTTCTAACCTCTTGTATGGGTAACTCCGTTAATATTAATAATACAGAAACGGTTAAATTAGCAAATTTGTGCAGAATTTAAAGGGAACACTGATGCCATTCAAATTTGACCTATGTCAACTTTTTGAAATTTGAACGGAAAAAAATGGGCACCCTGTATACAAGGCGGTCCACATAGAAGGGCCACTATTGGTAGGTATCTTGTAATGTAAACGGTAAGAGCTACAAAGATATATCAATGAGACAAATTGTCCCCCTTTCTAAGACCTATCAGTGATGCTTTAATGTTTTCAAAAAATTCCATGATGCGCTGGATAATAAGCAAAAATCAAATGGGATTTTTTTTTAAATCTTTAATAACCCGGTTATACTTGATGGCACAAAAATATTTTTGGGAGAAAGTTGTAGATTATTTGTTTATTATCTAGCGTGCCATGGGACAATTTAACCCTCCAGTGCTAACATGCGGTCTCACAGACCGACACCCCAATTTTATCCCCGAAACTAGAAAACGCGTGTGAGGAGGGGGTTGGGCTCGTCGCTATCTTCATTATATCTATTTATCGACCAGCTCTCGCAGTGTCAAGCGTTTTTTAGCGATTTTTGCCAGTTTTTTTGGTATTTCGGTCTCAGACCCGTGTTAGTATGGATGTTACTAATTGGATTATTATTACCATTATGTAAAACTTTGTTGGAGAAGAAACTAACTGTGGTAGGCACAATAAAAAAGAACAAACGAGAAATACCCTATGATTTTGATAGTCTTGATGAAAATACGGAAAAACCACAAATTATTATGATGTACAATGTACAAAGTCTGGTGTTGATATAGTGGACAAACTATGCGCAGGCTATAACTGCGCTAGTAATACGAAAAGGTGGCCTATGGTAATTTTTTATCGTATACTAAACATAGCTGCCACAAACGTATTTACAGCATTTAATTCAGAGTACAGATTCAAATATGCTTGGAAGGTTTTTTTTTTAATATAAAGCACACTTACAATTTAAATAATACTTGTAAAATAAGCTTTGGATGAATTCGGTCCCACAGACCGATGTTAGTACTCGCGTTACAAAAATCATGTTAGTACTGGAGGGTTAAACCATTATAGCATCACTAAGTAGGTGTTACCAGGGAAGGTCACGATACGTTGTCGCTAGAATTTGAGGCTGTGTTTATTGCATCAACAAGATCAAAACTAAATGTTTTGCAGATTTATACGTGTCACTGGCCATTTTCTTTGGAAAAGTGGAGGAAAAACTGAAAAGCTGAATAATAAAAGTAATTTTGGCGATCGCGTTGATCATGAAACCGTCAGATACAAAATCTAAATTTTTCTATTTACCAATGCGCTCATCCTTTGTTAGCAAATTGGTGCAAAGTTTTTGAAAAAAACGTAAACGGTTCTGGAGAAAAACGCGAAAAACGAGACCTTTGTAAAAACGGTTTTCCTTATGTTAAACTCATATGCAAGTCGCATAGATTTAGTTATACAGATATACCACAACTTTTAAAATCATAGCGCTTATGCAGGGGTTTCGTTTTTGACGTTTTTCTCCGAAACCGTTAAAGAATTTTTTAAAAACTTTGCACTACTCTACTAACAAAGGATGCGCGCATTGGTAAATAGAAGAATTTCGATTTTGTCTTTGACGGTTTCATGACCAACGCGATAGCAAAAATTACCTTTTTATACCAATATTTCAGTTTCTCCCCTATTTTTCCGAAGGAAATGGCCAGTAGCACCTATAACTCTGGAAAACATTTAGTTTTGATGTCCTTGATGCAATAAACACAGCCTTGATCAGATTCTAGTGACAACATTTCATTACCCTCCCTTGTTAGAAAGGGGAACAATTTCATTTAAACTTCTTTGTAGCTCTTACCGTTTACCCAATCCCAATAGTGGCCCTTCTATATAGACCACCCTGTATATAAGTACTTATAAATAGATTTATTGCCTTAGAATGCAAAAATAAGATGTCACTGTATCATTTGGCCTCAATACTTTTTAAAATAATCATACAAAATTTCCCTGAGAATCCATTTTTTTTTTTAAGTGATACGATTTTGGCAACTTTCCTCTAAATATGTACTTTTTGCAAATTATTTTGTGCTTATAATTTCGTTAATAAACTCGTAGATTTTTGTATTACATATTACATGGCAAATTTAATTGCAAAATGGCACTCGGCTTAACCAATGTGCAATTAGACTACGGACAATGGACTCAAACCATTTTCATATTTTGATACTGTAAATTTTCTACAAAAAAAAGTTTAAACTAAATTTTCTTCTCATTTTTTCCAGAAATGGACTTACACCGCTTTCATAATAAATCGTCCATGTGTTTGTACGAAAAGACTGCATTAACCTTTTTTGAATAGAGCAAATTATGAATCGGTTGAAAGGAAAATACAAGAAAGACAGCTGGGATGGTTGGGTCACTTTTGTAGAATGAAAGGAAAAAGCTTAACCATAAAAGCCTATGAAGCAAGATCACAGGGAAAAAACAAAAGAGGTAGACCGAGAAAAACCTGGAAGTAAAAAAAGCAGCAACGAATAGTAACATCAAATGGAAAGACATAAAAAAATCTAGCACAAGATAGAAAAACATGGGAAAAGGCAGCACAACACAACTAAATAATCCTACACCTAACAGTAAAAGGATTTATGACTAAATGAATCATCGACTAGCAATGACAAAACAACCTTAAGAAGAACAAATATTTTAAAAATTGCACGAACCTGAACAAAACTAACTTTAGGTGGACGAACTACATTAATGCATAATCTCCTTATGAAATCATCATGCATTCACAAGCTATGGTCGATGTAAAATACATAATTTAAAATCGATAAATAACTTTCGCACTGTAGGTAATTAAAACTGATTTGTATCTAGTTGCCTGATATATGCCCGCGCAATATACAATTCGCTTTATTAACAGTAGTCAACAGTTTTTTTTCTGAATTGCGGTTTTCATAGGTCATGCATGCGTTTAATTTATAAACTAGAAGCCTGTGGTTTTAATTGATGGAAAATAAAACAATGGACATATGTATTTCATTTAATTTTAAATTTAAATCTTGTTTTATTATATTGTGGTGGGTCGTAAGACATGTAATAAGGTACTTTTAATGGTTTTTTTTGTGCCAAGGGGTAATTTTTGAAGGTGTTTAGTGGATGTATATCGCTTAATTTTAAAAATGAGTGGAGAATATTTTTGTATTGAGGAAGTGCTGGACCCTTCTAAATTTTACGTTGGTAAGCGATCAAATCTCTAACTTATTTATATTTAATTTTCATCCCAGAATGTTCCTTCAAACCAATTCCAAATACATTTATTGACATTTTTTATTGACAGCTTATGTGCCGACAATTTCAATAGATACCGTTGCGATATATTTTTTATCTTGAAACAAAGTAAGCAAATGTCAAAACGAAATGACTTGTGACTGCCAGGATTAAAGAAATTATGGAAATCTATTATTCACTAAAATTTACTTACAAATACGATTTTGAACAAAACAAATTGTTCTCCAATCCTGCCTCAAATTTCGCTATTTCAACTCTTATATCACATTCAACTCAAAAAGTGTCTGAAACCAATTTTCAAAACTACAATTCACTCAAACTTGATTTTACATTACATCGTACTAAGGTGCAGTTTTCAAAATCATTAAAATATGTGCCCATTTGCAGTTCCATACGAATAAGCAATGTTTGGCATTGGTTTAAAACATTTTATCTAAAATTTGAGATACACAGGGCGTTTCATAAATATTGCGAAAACATTCAGGTGGTGATTCCTTATCGAAAATTAAGGGAGGTCTTTCACATATTTTTTTTCCTTTCTGAATTAGGTACAACCCCTTAAAGGGGAGCGTAAAATTAGGTTTTTATTTTAATCTTCAAATTTGGCTAAATGCAGAAGAATGATATTTGGTAGATGTTTTATACTTATTAAAAGTTTTCCCATAGTAATATTTTCAATCATGGAAACCACCAAAATGGGTCTTTTTATATTGGATGGTTCATGTTGACTTGTTTTATTTTTTACTCAAAAACGGTAAGTTTTACGAGAACAACTAATGAACAAAAACATTTTCTAAATAAATCAACCTTTCAAAAAAATATTATCTAGATTGCAAAATTTCAACCCACCAAAAAGTTCTGATAAAAAAACCAACAGGGGTCGCACTTTTCAGCCCCCTGTCGGAGATGATTGAAACTAATACTATGAGAAACCTTTAAATAAGTATAAAACATCTACCAAACATCATTCTTCTATATTTATCCAAATTTGAGAAATAAAATAAAAACCTAATTTTACGCTCCCCTTTAGGGGAGTGTAACACAGAAAGGAGACGTCTAAGGAAAAAAAATTCTATAAAAGACCCCCCTTAATTTTCGATAAAGAATCACCACCTGAATTTTCTCGCAAAATGCATGAAACACCCTGTATTTCAAACCCACATTCATTTTCATACATTTTTGAGATGATTTCAGTTGCACAAGTTAAACAAAATTTGCTGTAATTTAACGTATCCTATATAACATTTGAAACACAGTTGGATACGTTAAAAATACAATTTTCACCAACTTTCTTAAACGACTTCAGAAATAAGAAACTAGAAGTACATGGCATCTTTCGTAAATATATAAATTAAAGCAATTTTTGTTTCCAATTTAACGTAAAACTTTTAAAGCCTTAAAGCAAAATTTGTAAACGTAAATTCTGTATTATTGCTCCAAAAATATTACACAACTAAAAATAATTAATGCAGTACTACGTTCTCAGAAGTTTAATAGCGTCTATTTCGTTTTGCTAATGCCCTGTACTGGGCGTTATTTGCCACGACGTTTTGGCAAGTTCACCGTACGCCATCTTCTAGGTTAACTTTTGAGAACATAGTGGTGGCTATTATTAATATAAATATAGTTAACTCAGATAGACAAGATATCCTATATTCCAAAGATCAATGGTTTGGCTAGCAATCATAAAATAAACCCATACGGAAAGCTTTGATCAATGTCTTCGAAGCACTTCCTCAACATTTTTTGACATTTCCAAAATTCACCTTTAACTCTTACAGGCATGGTGGTACACGTTATGTACCACCATTTTTGTTACCAATGCTGCATGGTGGTACTGAAATTGTACCACCTAATTTAATATTTCTGCTGTTCTGCACGATCGCTTAAAAACTGTACCACCTATGCCAATATGTACTGACATAACGTAACTTTACGCTGCAGGTCAGAACCCGATAGAAATTGCTTGCATTGATTGTCTGTCAACTCATTTTAGTTGTATTTTGGACCCCAGTAAAGTGTACAAAAATAATTTGTTGTAATTAGTGTAATTTTAACATAAAATAATTGTGTTTATGTTAAATCTGTCTGCTTGTGGTATGGTTTACACTTGACATTGTTTTCATATTTAAAATAAGTTTTTCTTGTGTTTATTTGACAATAATTTGGTGGTACGTTATTTGTACCACTGTGAACATTCAAACAAATAATCACTATTAAAATCATTATACAATTTAGAAGACTTGTGATTTAAATTGAAAGGATTAATTTCTTGCGAAAATTGAAGATATTCCGACTGACGAAGAATCTATAATTGGTGAACTAGATGATACAGAGCAGGTAAATAAGGAAAGGGAAGTTAATTTAGAAATGGATACTTTAGAAACTTATCAAAATTATTCTGATTAGTCAGATTCTGATAACAATATGCCACTGTCATTTTACAAAAATACAAGTAATAACATTCAGGAGGCACCCAGATGGACGAATCTTTGACTACCTGCTGTTCTGGCCAGTTTGAATATTATGCTGGAATTACAGATATTGTTTATCGAGTTACTGATCCTACACCTTATAAAATATTTAGTTTACTGTTAACCGAAAAAAATTATTGAAAATATAGTTTTTCAAACAAATCTGTACGCACAAAGAAGTAAAATAAAAGAAAATATTACAATTTGTGATAAATCAAGCTACTCAAAATTTCGCATTACAGGCATAGTGGTACATAGGGTGTACCACCTCACCAGGAGTTGCTGAACCCGACGAGGATGCTAAAACATATATTTTTCTTTTTTATTCTGCATCCTCTTTCAAATGCATTTAGTTTCGTTGTTAATAAATAATTTTTAATTTTGTGTGCAGCACGGGCAAAAATATGTCTGCTTTTTATGTGCCTGTAAGAGTTAAGTATACCATATGAACAAGTTGGAAGCCCAAAAAATAAGTTGCTTTCGATAAAACAAAAGCCATTTTTTGGTTGAATCGACTCATTCTCCGTAATTGACCTAAATATAATAAAGCACATCCACAAATGTTCTATTACATAAAACAAAGTCACTAAATCACAAAGTAATTAATAATATTATCATTATTAGATTATGAATCGACTATTAACCGAGGAGCAACCTCCAGTGGGTATCAAAACAACCAAGATATCGACAACCTATCAACATCGAGCAAAAAAACGCAGGACTCCCGATTATACGGTAAGATTCTATTAATTTAAAACAATATACAGTGGCGTAGCTAGGGGAAAAGGCGGGGGAGCGGTTCACTTCGGGCGGCAATTTTTTTAGGGCAGCACTTTTAGTCTACGCAAATGGGGTAAAAAATGAAATTTCGGGGTAATGAAGGAACTAGCTCTAGCACCAATGAAAAATTCACATTAAAAAAGAATTCTTATCGAAGTTAGAAGGTAAAACGGGCTAGCCGATCTGGCTCCACTGAAAACCCGCCCCCCCCCTTGTAACGACATGAATTCCAAGTAATAAAATTTATGATAGAGAAGCAACCATTCAATGAAATTATGAAACATTTCATTTATTTTAGGCATTCAATTCTATGCAGTTTTAAATTATTGTAAAAGGGATTTTTCACTTCGGTTTTATTGCAAACATTTGGTTTGAGGTATAAATCCTTTTCTATATTAACCAATCGTCGCATAGCGATAACATTAGTCTAATTATTTGTAAGTTAATATGTACAAAAGTTCCGAACAATGGTAAGAAAACTTCCAAATCATAGGGCACCAAAAACAGTGTGTAATGACGATTTTTTATTATCCGTATGAGAATACAATTATTGTTGGGAGGTTTTTAAGTAGGCACGTTATAAAAATATTGGTTGTGCGCGACTGGCCTAAGTGGGTGATAATTAGTGCAATTTGACAGGTATATAAAATCCTCTTATCACTTATATTATATTTGGGGTCGTGTCTAGGCAAGGCAAGGTGCCTTTGAGGAAATTCACAGTAATGTACGCTTTTTGTTCATGATAATAAGCAACAAAAATATAACTTTAAAGCACCAATAACGTTTTCCCGTTTTTTAAATTTTATCTTAGGCTGAAATATGGTTTCAAATTTTTGGAATGTGTGTGAATTTTATTTTAATTTTAATATTATTACTTTTTTGTAATTTTGCTAAATATAATATGTGTGTGTTCCTTCACCTAAATAGAAACTATTAGTGAAAGTTTTGTCCTCATTAAAAATAAATTTCGTGAGGGTGGAGGCGAGCTGATAAAAAAAAATAAACATTAGAATATGTTCTACCGTAAAACTGTAATTTTGGATGATGGTAAAGTACTCTGCATTCAAACATGTTTGAACTTCAAAAATTTTTAAAAATCTCCTGCGGCACATTTTGTCTTCCCCCGCTTTTTTGTGTCGATCTCTGTGTGCTTTTGGAAAAATCAAGAGTTGCCAACCTTTATTGAGAGGGGTGGCAAACTTAGGACCGCCCCGGGCGGCACAAATTCGGAGCCGCATGAAAAGTTGGAACATTCAAATATGGAATGTTCAAATAACCTAAATCGTTTTGATTTCATTTAACTACACCTACTTGGGATTTAATACAGTATATTTTATTTCGTTATTTCCAAAACTCACATAGTCTTAGACACCCAGTACGCAAACTTTACTGGTCCAATGAAACAAGTGTTCATAAATGTTTTGTTTTATTTCGATAAACTCGAATACAAATACAATTGATATATGTAAAAATAATGTAAATATACAGTAATAACATTCCAAGTTCATAACATTTTATGTTACAAAACGATTTTCCTTGTTAAAGACATAAAAACTTAACATCGCCCGTTCTTTGCATTTATGTTACCAGTTCTATACATATCAAAAGGAAAATTCATATTTTAAAAAAAAGTAAAAATAATATACGCTTACGCCTATCTGTTTAGTCATCTTTCTTAATGTCACCGTTTTGTAGTTTCTGTAGCATTTCGTTAAATCGCCAACTAAAAGATCCAAAATCATATTTCTGTCTGAAAATTTCTTTGGCCATGTCACCAAGATATCCTTGTATCGGCGTGTGTTTAACCAGTTTCATCATTGCTTGGCCAAATTTTTCGTGACTCGGTTCGACTAAAATCGCTGAAATCCTGTGCGTTAACGCCTCCACAGCGAAACCCGAATTAACCCCGATGATAGCTCGCCCCAAACCCATTGTAGCCGTGAGGGCACTGGGATAAACATCGTGTTTTACTGTGCAGAGTACAGCAGCGCAATTTAATATCAAAGTTTTTTTGTGAATCGTCGGTAGCTGTCTCAATAGCGTTACCTGCGAGGCAAACATTTTTTCTTTTACTTTTTCGAGCAATCTCAAGTAATGTATTTGTTGGGACACATCTTTTGTATTGCAATGCCCCGCTATGACCAAATGAATTCTGTTTTTGTATCTGTCATCGAGATGTTCGTACATGTAATCGAACCCTTCAAGAGCTAGTTTAAAATTCGACCGTTTCCTGTATTCTCCAAAACAAACGAATAATTGGCAATCTGGAGGCAAGTCTGGCAGTATCCTGTTTATATCTATTGGTTCTTCCAGCCACGTTCCTGTATCAACACAGGGAGTAAATGTTTTAACGTTTACCGGCAAATTCGCGAATGATTTGTACATTAGTTTATTTAGGCAATCGGTTTCTACAATGATTTCGTTGGCATATTTAATACTTTTCGCGGTTAGCAAGTCTGGTGTTAGTTGCATGTTCTGCTGGAATTTTTCTACCCCGTCAAGTTGCGGGAAATGGAATAAATAAATCGTTTTGTACTTGCTCATCTTTGCGAAGAAAAATAACGCTATGGGGTCGATGTCTAGGACGAGTACTTTTGGTCGTGGGGCTGGTGGATGAAATATCATACGCCCCGCCATCCAAGCTGATTTTATTTTCGCAAGCCTTTCGCTAAAGAAGCCACATATGCTGTTGGGCAACCACCATCCAGAAAATAAGACACTGAAGTGCCCGGTTGGCTAAAAAGCGCGTCTATAAGACATTATAACTAACAGAACTGATCTATAAAGACTTACAGTGACTTCCTCAAAGCAATTTTTTGGATTATGCTGTGACGTGATGATTGTTATTTTGTGTCCATATCGACTTAAAGCTAAGGCCGCATCGATTAAATACCTGTCTTCGCTTCTTTTACGTAACTTGTTATGTAAAAACACAACGTGATATTGTTCGTCACTTCTTTTCGAAATCAAATCTTCAAGCATGATAAAAAAACTAAGAATTTGTTCCTACTTAGTCTTTACAGGGCGCATCCACACGTATTTTTGTCTACACAAAATGTGTATTATATGAAATTTGAACTTGGTTTGATATTTTTGATTTTTGACATTTTAAGACTTTGACGTAAAACAATTTTTTGTTTTATTGGTAACCAACTCGTTTATTGTGGTTTCAGAAATTGAAGAACAGCTCGAAATTGCAGAGAACCGCTGTAATACCTTAAAGGGACAGTTGGATTTTATGAAAAAGATATACCAAACATCTAACGTGACTGAAAAGACCGTCGAAGTGAGCAATGTCAAAAAAAGGGCGCCAGCGTCTAAGCGAAGCAATGAGCAGTTTGGTAATTCTCCAAGCAAACGGCGCCCAGAACCACCGACCAGAGAAGAAAAAGGTTGTTTATATACGAACATTTTTAATAACATTCATTAACTTAATTTTGTTCCTAATGTACGTTCTTTTTTTTATCAGTAATGCCAATTATAAAAACAAAAGTACACCATAACCATTTACATAAACATTCCAAAAACACTTTTTTCTACTCACTTATATGAAAGTTGTCATTTTCTCACTGCTTACTCTACAAACTCTACATGAAAGTTTTACTTTTTTACACTAGCGGCGAAAGTTCATTTTCGCCACTAGTGCGAACTAGGCGAAAATAATGTCAACGTCAATGTCAAAATTGTAAAATTTACGATTTTTTTTAGCTTAAACTCATAATAAACTAAAATTGCGTTAATATTCTTATCAAATAATTTGATTTTAATGTAGCATTTTATATAAAAGCCTAAGTAAGAATGGAAAAAATTAATATTAAATATATTTCGTTTGCACGTTATAATTTTATTTCTGTCAATGTCAGTGTGGAGGTGTCGCTATGGAAATGAAATGATTAATTAATACTTTATAGATAATAATTTGTCATTTAGTTTGTTTACATTAACTTTCGTTTTATAATATAATTTTAAATTCGTAGAAAAAACAGCATTTACGACCCGAGATGAAATCACTGGCTACTTCGCGGCTCGTGAATAAATCTCACCTCACGAAAAAAACGAAAAAAGTGCCCTAATATGGAATACTTTTTTGTTTTCAGCAATAATATTCACATTTATTCAACAAAATTTTGCAAAAAAATTTATAGGGAATTTGTAATGAATAAGCAACACATTGCTAAAATTCTGGTACGATATTACTGTAGATATTTCTTATATAGCTATTTTTTTTTAAATGTTACTACTATTCCATATTAAGCTCCCGGGGAACCTAATATGGAATGCTAGGGGTTCTTAATATGGAATATAGAATTGTATAGGAAATATACATTAAAATAAACAACTGCTCCTAGATTAATCTTTTATTTCTTTTTGATTTACATTATTACTTAAACGAAACCAAAACTCTGTTATTTATGTATATTAAATTATAATTCAGGTGTCATTCGAACTAATGTTGATAATTTATTTATTTGTTACAGGTAGGACAATTTAATGTTTTTTTTTTGGGTATTTTGCACATTTTTCGTGTGCCCATTTCTGACACTGAACCCATATTTCTGTACTTAGTGACCATAATCATATTCATTATAAGGCGCCTCTATGTATTCCATATTAGGTATTAATCTGACATTTCAAAAATCGGTATATGTAAAGCATGAAATGGTCCCAATCAAAATTTTGATCTATTTAATTGAAATGTAAAGGCTCATGCTAAATAAACATGCAATAAAATATTTTATATCATTTACCCTAGCATATAATATTTTGCACTGAAAGATTTAGCCTAAGAACTCAGTAGCACGTCAAAAATATATTTGAATCTGTTATGTAATCTAGTGAATATTTTTTAACTATTTTACATTTGGGAATGTGTGATCAATGTACAAATAGGTACGTACATATACTTTTCAACAGATATCGCTTATTCATTGTCATAAAACTGATGTATTCCATAATAAGTACCTGTTCCATATTAGGGCACTTTACTCTACTTTTCTAGTTTGTTTTCTACAGATTTGATGACGTCATCCCTGACAAATATGAATAGTGTCGGACTCTGCACACAATACCAAGTGAAAATTAGTGCATAATATAGTTTGTGAATAGGATCCTGTGCAACTTATTTTTTAAGGTTTTAAAGTATACCAATGATTTTTTTTTAGATCAATCCAGTACAGAAAACGTTAAAAATGTTTCCTCCGTATCGGTTACTGCACCTTATCCTCCACCTTCATTAGGGAAAGACACGCACGTCGTCCCTCCAGTTCGCCAAAGTTCTTACGCCATTGGTACAGACACAACTGGAGCCGCAGTCAGAACAATCAACAACATATTAACGGGAATCACCGATTCCGTCAACAGACTTTCAGAAATGCACACGCACATTGGCGATAGTAGAAGCTCCGAATCAAGCCAAAAGAGATATCAAAGAGATGCAACGTCATCTGGCGATGAAGCACGTAAGTAAAACTAACCCATCAAAGAAATTTCGACTATAAGTACTGAATCACGTTGCAGAACCAATAATAGGTGTGGAAGTGAAGAAATTTGCTGGCGGAATAATGCCAGCAATAGCGACGGAATACGAGTTGCCCAGTTTTATAAAACCTACAAACAAAGTTCGCATAGTCAGAGACACGCGCCAACAGCCTCCTTCCCATTACTCTGTTTACAAACATCCCGCGACCGCCGATAGACCAGAAAGACACTCCGAGCAGTATAAGCAAACTCAATTTCTATACAAAGCGCCACATTCGCAACAAATGGCACGAAATGAATCTTACACATCCCAAAATAGAAACGTATTGCAAAGCCGCAAAAGATCTAAACACAGGCCTACCTTATCGAAAAGTAAAATTCAAAGTTCTTCGGGTAGTGTTGACTTCAAGAAAGAGATCAAAGTTACTGCAAGACACGTGTTAAACACGACTAAATTTACGGCTGTACGCACGGCGATGGCTGATGAAGAATCGAACTCTGTGATCTTGCACAAGAGAAGGAAGAAGCCGACGAAGAGACTAAAACTGGGCCCAAAAATGTCAATGGATAAAAAAGACAGCGGACTCATAGGAAAACAATTTCAACAATACGCAACCGAAAAACTGGTGGAGTTATATCACAACCAAGCCGTTAATAAGGAGAGCGACTCGGACGAGAGCCCTGCAAAAATCAACAAAGCAAATGCGGAGAGACAGAAGGCTGGAGGAGATGAACACATACCTCCTCTTAAAATTGATTTAATTGGGTACTCCAAAGACGAAAACGGCAAAGTTTTGGAGGCAAATGATCAGAACGCCTTGTCGACAATTGATGAACGTGGATATTACCAAGACCAATCTGCACGATGCTGCAGCGCGTATGCCAAAAATTACGAACTACCCACGATAGCGTCCAAACTGAAGCAGGCGGCTAAACACTATTTGCAAACATTCAACTTCAAATCGATTCCATTTTGTGCTGCAAAGTCCACCTCGCCAAGCCACAATATTGGGTTGAACATTCAGCAAGTTATGAACATCATTAAAACCCGACAACCAATCAACGGGATTTCGCCAACATTGGCCCATAATATTGGACTGGCGGCTGAAAAACTTCACAGCCGTCCGCTGTCGGTTCTAGTTTCAAGTTTAAGCACAAGAATGGGGTTAGTATACCTACTCAGTCACTAATGGTGCCTTTCCACTTGAGAGTAGCTATCGAGAGTAAACTATCGAGAGTTACTCTCGATAGCTACTCTCAAGTCAAAAAAATGTAAACATCGCTTTTGCTCGTAGCTCAACCGTCTTTAGAGACTTGAAATTTGGACTTGAGCGGCGCATAGCCGATGCGAATATACGATTTAAAAATTTGCAAAATCCGTCAGAGGGTTTTCGAATTTTGGCGATTTTCATTTTGAAAAATTTTAAAACCCTCCCGCAGTATGTCCAGGTCCGAACACATCGCTGGCTTACACGTGACTTGGTCGGTCGCGTGAGTTCGTTTCTAACATCGCGCCGGGCCCCCGCAAGGGGCCACAGCTGAAAGACAAACACGTTCATTATCTGCAAGAACTGAGCTCGCCGATGGTCCAAGAATCAACTTTCTACGACAAGTAATAACAAAGTTACGGAAGCTTAAATATTGTACATTTTTCCCATTTAAATACATGTAATTTCGTGCTCGAACAAAAGTGTTAGTGTTCCTTTCCGTGTGGATTCGATAGTGCAGCTCGAATAAAGTGTTGCACATCTAATTCAACGTCGTTTCTTTCTTTACATGATGGTTTTTTAAAATTTAAAATTGGACCGCTTTTTGAGAGTTACTCTCGATAGTTTACTCACCAGTAGGAAGACACCATTTACACAAACTCTCGCCAATAATTGTGATGGAAGTCAATGAAAATATTTGTTTCAGATACGGACGATCTGTATGTCCATTGTCTAGAAACTGTTTAAATTACCAACAGCTTCAAGAAATGGCAAAGGAAATTCCGGAAGAAACTTTGGAAAATGGTGCTTTGTCTGTAATAGCTGATGTTTCAGAAGTTAGCCCCAGCCAAGATCAAAATCAAAACGTGTATCCTGCAGGACCTTTTGGGGATAATCAGGTATGATCGCGCTTAATAACTTGTTTGCGCTGTATAATTTTTTATCCGATAAAAAGCATCCTATTGTTTTCTTCTCAACACCTGTTTTCTTGCGTCCATATAAAATCTCCAGCTCAAAATACTTTTTCTCTTTAAGTTTAAGTCTGCATCACAAGCCCCGATAATATGGTCCGTCGAACCAAACGAACAGCAAAACTGCAACTGCATACCACCAAACGGAGTTGCCTTCCAGCAGGTGCTAAGCAAATACAACGTAGCAATAAATACATCCAAGACCGCATCACAAGTAAGCTTACATTAAGATCTCTTCTGCTATCATCCATCAAATCGTATTTTTAACGTAGACCCATCACAATACCGCAAGACCGCCAGTTGCTTCACGATACAGACAAACTAAGGTATCCGCAGCGCCGCGTCCACAACCACCACCCTTAGTACCGCGCAAGAAGGAAACGAAGACGCAACAAGTTTCGTCTCTTGCTAATGCTGCTACCGATACAAACAGCATTACGCCGTTGCAGGGAAAGGAGAAAAGTCTCAAAGAAGTGCTCACTAACTTGCATGATGAGTTCGAAACCCTAAACTTGTAAGTAAGATCCAATGTTGCATCCATTTTTTTTTTAAATAAACGAAAAATTAAACCCTCTTAACCCTTACGTCAATAACTGAATTTCACAGCGTTGTTCAATAACCGGGTACCTGGATATCGGGTCCAGGAACATTCTTTGCCCACAAATCTTCTCCTCCACAATTCTTCGCCCAAAATTCTTCGCCCACAATTCTTCGCCTCCACAATTCTTCGCCCACAATTCTTCGCCCACAATTCTTCGCCTACACAATTCTTTGCCGTCACAATTCTTCGCCGCCATACCATTCGAAGCAAGTGGACAAGCCAACAACATTTTCTTGCACAAAAAGTCAAATAATGCTTACAAAATGGTTCCTCTATAAGTTAAAAACCAATTAAGTTCATTGTTACTGCAATATCCAATAAAATTTTCATCACTTAAACTCATGTATTTAATAAAAGAGTCAAACAATGCTTTTCATTTATTTTTAATCTTAGAAAATATGAAGAAATGCACAAACATGTCAATGCTGGCGAAGAGGAGCCCAACCCAGAGACCCTAAGAGAACTGGAAAAGATGGAAAAGGACCTAAACAACAAGGAAGAGGAAATAACGATGGTGATGGAGCTATATAAGGAAGTTTTAGCTCTCAAAGATCAAGTGAAAAAATTGAAGGACCGCGCAAGCCAAGCTACAATCGCCTTGAGTCAACTTCCTTCCCGCTGTCGCGACGGTAAGGATCCCAAAGGAGCTGCTCAACATTTAACAAAATTACTGCGACAGATTCAGGACTACCAGATGCACTACCGTAAAACAATTTAATCTAATTTGGAACGACATTGAAAATGTGTTAAACTACTAGGTGTTAAAATAAATTTTTGTGACACGAAAGAAAAGAAAGTTTCTTGCGTAACTAATAAAAAATAAATTTTCAAGATTTAAATGTTTTATTTTAGTTATTTCTAACTTAAGAAATACAACAATACATAATTAAATTCGGCTTGAAACTGTAAACATTAAATTTGCATTTTTGGATTTTAGAGAATACATTTATTGCCTTTAAAAGTACCTAATATAAAATTTACATTAAAAAATCATTATCTATAACATTAGACCTTTTAAAACGAAACAGTCTTTCAGAATCCATTAATTAATTTAACATTGAAAGTGAGAGTCACGGGCGTCCGCAGGGGGGCAAACGGGGCACTTGTTCCCCTAGGATCGAGTAAAAAATAGTACTTGTAAAAATAAATCATAAAAATTAAAAAGTTAAATTAAAATTTATATACAGGGTTCTCGTTTTTCGCGGGCCACTTTGGGGATCTCGTAAACGGTAAGAGTTACGACTTCGGTTAAATTAGGGCAAAGTTGTATATTCAGGTGCTCAATAATTATGTATATTATTAGGTCATTTTGTTGCATTTTTGTTTTTCTTCAACTTTTCTTAATACTTACCTATACCTAAAATGAATATTTTCTGAGATATTTACATTTTACTTATTCTTATAAGCGTTGTGTAGGAATTTCCTAGTTTTCTCGGAGTAGGCCCCGACTTTGACAATAGCAACAATAATTTCTGTAGTAACAAATGTCAGAGTTAATTGCTGTCAATTGTTAAAACATAAATAAATGAGTATAACATATTTAATAGGAATTTTCCAAAAAAAGAATTGATTGATGCGGTCTATGTTCAGGGTGGCGTATTTTCGATGCCCATATCTCGGTTATTATCAGAGATAGAAAAAAACTAAGTACGTAGTCTCGATTTCTTTTTTCAAGGAGAATTTATTGTCGTAAACAGATTTTTGATCTTTTTTCATTTTCGAAATATAGTTTTTTTTTTAAATCTCTGATAATTACCGAAATACCCCCCCTGTATGGGCATCGAAAGTACGCCACCCTGAACATAGACCGTATCAATGAATTCTTTTTTGGAAAATTCATATTGCATATGTTATACTGATTTATTTATGTTTTAACAATTGACAGCAATTAACTCTGACATTTGTTACTACAGAAATTATTGTTTCTATTGTCAAAGTCGGGGCCTACTCCGAGAAAACTAGGAAATTCCTACACAACGCTTATAAGAATAAGTAAAATGTAAATATCTCAGAAAATATTCATTTTAGGTATAGGTAAGTATTAAGAAAAGTTGAAGAAAAACAAAAATGCAACAAAATGACGTAATAATATACAGGGTGTTCCATTTGAAAAATAAAGTTATTGATGTTTGAAAATTGGGAAGTTGGCACATCTATAAGAAACCCCCTGTATAATATAAATTAATTTTGATGTATTTAGACTATGACTACACCTTTTGACTTTGTATGTGCAAAATATCATTTTCCAATTATTATTCATAACGTTGTGCTCTTGACAAGTATTGTACCCTGTTTTTCTGGAAATTCAAAGATTTTTTAAGATAAATTGGCAACGTCGCAAAAAAATGAAAAAAACAAAATACTGTCATATGGAGATTTTCTTGCTGAATTATTAAAAAAAATACCTTTAGTGACGCCCCACTTTTATGAAACCCCCTGTATACTTGAAACTAATTTTAAAACATGCACGTGTAGAAATACTATAAGTTCCATTAAAAACTTTTTTTTATTAAGTTGACATTAAGGGCAATAATGGACTTTATCGCACTAATGGCCCACCCTGTATAAGGGGAAAAGTAAAAAAGTGGATTTTTGTTTTTTGCCCGTAACTTTTTCATTTAATGTCGAATTTCGTTAATGTAAAAACTTTTTTATGGCCACTTTTTGGAAGGAATCAGAATCCCCAATTATATTTTCCGTGCGACGTTTCGTTTTTTTAAAACCATCATCAGGTCAATTTTTTCTTATGGACGCTATATCTGATTTTAACGCCAATTTGTAAAGCATTTTTTTCTGAATTCGAAAATGTATAACACTTGGGACTTTTTTGAAACAATTGTTAAAAATGGCAAAAACAAATATTTTGTTTAAAACAAATCCCAATCGGCATGGTAAATAATTGTCTTTGTCCCTTTTTCCTTGGAAGCACGTAAGTAAACCGCATTAAATTACTATTAAATGGATTTAATTAAAAAAATAGGTATTAATAAATATGTTAGGAATGCATTAACATTGTTCACTTATTAGCAATTATTTTTAGAACATTTTCTTTGGTTAAGTAATACATTTCTCTAAAATGTGTATTTAATCCTTATTTGGCATACAATTATTTGTAACAAAATTTTCGTAATCAAATAATATAAGTGTTCATAGTTTTAAAAAAACGTATAGAAATCTGTTTACGCTTTTTGCTTATTAGAAGTCATTAACGCAGATAAAAGGCATAACTCGTTATTTTTTGTTACAAATAATAATATGACAAATGGGAATTAAATACAAATTTTAGAGAAATTTATTGCTTAACCGAAGAAAATATTCTAAAAATATTTGTTAATAAGTGAACAATGTTAATGCATTCAAAACATATTTATTAATACAAATTGGCGTTAAAATCAGATAAAGCGTCCGTAAGAAAAAATTGACCTGATGATGGTTTAAAAAAAACGAAACATCGCACGGAAAATATAATTGGGGAGTCTGATTCCTTGTAAAATGTGACCATGAAAAAGTTTTTACAGAAATGAAATTCGACATCAAATGAAAAAGTTACGGGCAAAAAACAAAAATCCACTTTTTTACTTTTTTCTCTATATCTTAAAAACTAAAAGAGCTAGATAAGTTCTGTTTGCATCAAATTATTAAGCACCTGAATATACAACTTTGCCCTAATTTAACCGAAGTCGTAACTCTTACCGTTTACAAGATCCCCATAGTGGCCCTCGAAAAACGAGAACCCTGTATATTACTATTTGTCTCTACGCTTTGCCCCAAAGGAAAATTTTCTGCGGACGCCCATGGTGAAAGTGATTTTTAGCAGATCTTTTCTTGCCAAATGCACATTATGCGAAGGAATAAAACAATCCCTAAGTGCTTGAGTTTGGCGTGGTTGGTGTTTTTAGCGTCGCCTTTTTTTTGTAAAGAAAACGTTATCAATTAAGTATTCCAAATGTCGAACGATATACACGTTTTGAGGTCCCCTGAATCTGTTTTGACTATTTTAGTGAAGATGTTCGTGCATGCGTATGTCCTAGACGTTAAAAATGTACATTTTGACATTGGTTATCGATAAAGCCTTAAAAATTATATTATGAAGAGCTTGCATTTGGTTGATTTTTTCAGGTTTTTAAGTTATAATATAAGGTTAATCCAAAATTACAAGAAAACGATAATCGATAAAAATATTTTGCAAATAATGCTGGAATACCGTAATGTATGTCGGTTTAAAACAATTATTGTATTAATTTTGAGGACTTAAAATACTTGTATTGTGCAATGTAATACATTAACAAATAATACATAAACATAAATCTATACAACAAATATAAAGATAGTTATATGAATAATACGTAAGTTTGGTTATTGGCGCATTCTTCTTTTAATTTTCCTCTAAATTAGATAATACATTTTTGGATTGCGTCGGTATATTGAGGCATTTTTTAAATTTGCTAGCGTTTCGTTAGTACAAAAATTCAAGGAAGTGTATAATACTTCAGATACTGGCGAAATTTTTCTTCATCTCAATCTCAACTCAATTTTTTTAATATCACATTTTTGGAGAATACTTTTGAGATCTTAATAACGCTTCGATTTTTTTTTACTTTTTGCTCACTTAAAAGTTTTTTTACCATCCACTTTACTATATTTACACCCCAAGCCAAAATTTAATATAATACTTTACATTAAATACATTCGACAATTTGGAATAAATTAGGTCATTTGTAAACTCTGGATTATCTTTTTTATATACTTTATAACATTTTACAATACTTTTCTTAAATTTTTCTTTAAATAATTTTGGCATTTCTAATTGGCAACACAGCTTTAGAATGTAACTAAAATGTCATATTGACTTTTGGAAATGCCAATATGACAAAACGAAAACACAGCCTACTTTAATGTATAATAAAAATAGACAGATTATAAATGTATAATAAGACCCTGTATGTACACAAAAATAAATGCAAACAAAAAATTTTTTTCATTGTGTATAAGAATGTCTAGAACGAAAATTCCCCGCAAATATGAAGTAAATCTTTTGTTGAAAACCTCAAATGATTAATCAGAAATTTTACTCCACGTTCTTTTCCAGTTTATTGAGTTTATTATCGGGTGCTATCTGCGGTCAGTTATAGCACGACACGGCATGTGCAATTCATTAGGAAAGCTTTTAACTTTAATGTAGATTGATGCGCTATGTCAGACCAACACGCGACCGACCGCCAGCCAGCGGCATGCACATACCGAGGGGTAGCAGTTACCCCTACTAATAAACGAGGGTTACCTGTACAAAGTGATGACACGAAGTCGAAAAAACTAAAACCAATATTACTTACGATAATGGCAGGACGAGCAGCGAACAGTGTTCCAAGTCTCGTCCTAAAAATGTGCATTTTCTGGTCACTTTGCATATGACGTGGTGGTTTAATTTAGAGCTAAATCGTTTACTGAATCCCTTAGTCATGTCTCGACGTATGACGCAATTAATTGATTTGTAATTATATGTAGTCGGAAGGTGCATGAAACATTCTTGTAAATAACACGGTCATTATAGGTCTAATTGCATGAAAACCATAAATAATGCGCAAAATGTTAATTTGTCCAGGTTTAAGTCTGTGTTTACTGGTATATGTTTCATGCTTAACGGGATTATGGGATTTTCAAAGGTTTTAACTTGTAATTAAGTTTTTATGTGACTCAAATACAGACATATAGGTACAGAATCTTTTATGATTTACTTCCAGTTTCTTTGCAATTTATTTTTGTAACAGTGGGCCAACCTCTACATAGAAGACAAGACAAGAAAGTAGTGTATAGAAAATTACAAGTAAACACTCAAATACAAATCAAAAACGCACAACGCTACAACAAATGAAAACAATGTGAACAATAAGGCACAGACAAAAATATACAGTGTGTCCAAAAGGTATGGAATATGCTATATATCTCAGTAAATATCCACTTTAGGGAAAAATGTTTTGAATAAAAGTTGTTTGGTACTTAGTTTTCCACCAGGGAACGAGAAGGCGGATCGCCTAGCCAAAATTGGCAGCGAGACACCTTTCTTCGGACCAGAACCCGCAGTTGGTACATCCTATGGAACAGCCAAGCGGTGTCTTAATGACATACTAACACAAGAGCACAATGCTCATTGGAAAAAAGTTGCAGGACAAGCCCATTCCAAGGCTATCCTGTCAATGGTCTCCAAAGAGAAGACAGAAGAAATGCTCACGATGAGCAGAGCAGACATCAGAGCAGCCACAGGGCTTGTCACAGGGCACTGTGGGTTAAACAAACACTTCTACATAATAGGGCTCTCTGAGACCGATATATGTAGAGGATGTGGTGAAGAAGAAGAAACTCCTCTGCACGTAATATGCCAGTGTGAAGGATTCACACCCTATCGGCGCAGACTTCTAGGGATGGAAAAAGCCAACCAAGAAGAGCTAAGAAAAACACCCTTAAAGAAAATCCTGGAGTTTTTCAAAAACACAGGACTTCTTTAAGTGGCTATCACCAGAGGGTACAATAGACCAACAGGTCGCAGTACAGGAACCCGAAAGGGGACCACCTCCGCGGAAATAATAATAGTTTTCCACCATAAGACAATATTTAAATATTTTGTTTACGAATAACAAAAGCGCAATGAAAAACAATTGATATTTTTTTTAAATGGCAAGGTACCCCTATATTATACTCATTTGATAGAGATTTTTTTTTCAATGATGGGGTCACCTTAAAAATTAAGTTTATGCTAAGAGGCCGGAGAATATCGAAAATTTAAAAGATCGTATTAGAGAAATTACACCTGAAATGGTTGGGAATGTTATAAACGGGTTTAAAAACCGAGTTTATCTTTGCCAAGCTGTAAATGGTTCACAGTTTGAACCCTTATTCCAAATTATTATTGTTAGATCATGATAGTTACGTAAAAATTATTGTTATGTTAATGTAGCGTTAATATTAGATCGAATAAGTTGACAGGCAAAATGTAAACTTCGTTTTTTATTCATTCGTGAAGTGAATTTGAGTAGTATATTTTTATAAAAGACATTAGAAAGCATGTTTTCGTTTATACAATTTTTTTAATTAAAGTTTAAAATCGGAGGTAATAAACATCCAAAAAATATATTTTGAAATAAAAAATTCAGTGATATCTCAATATGTAATTTGTAATGAATTAATAGTAAATGAACAGTGTGTTCCAGGGTTGTTGCAACAAAAGGTTGTCCGTTAATTGTAAATGAAAACGTAACAAGGATCCAAACCAGCAAAAGAAGAGAAGAAGAGATTTTTGAATTAAACATTCTCCTCGCCCTTTTTTTAGTTGATGTACGATTTAATGGTTTTTAATAGATTTAATATCGATTTAACAAAATCTTTAACAAAAAGTCTTTTACATAATATAGTACTTACTGTGATATTAAAAACAATCTTGATCAAAGGATCCTATGGATTTTAAGATGATTGCCGAAGCTATTATCGTGCGTTTATGTCAATAACTTTTGGATTGACAAAATTTGTAAAGCAGTTTTGGTAAAGTTTTCTTTCCATTGTAATCTTAAGCAGGTTTTTAAATCATTTTAATTATGGTTTTCACCACAGAGCAGGAAATGTACGTGATGGAAGTATATTTTCAAATTGTTGTGCTAGTTAATGGAAATTGGGAATGCAGCACAGAACATGGAATACAGTCAACGTTTTTGTTTAAACCAAATTATTACAAAACGATGATTTAGCTAAGAGGCTAAGACAGCGGTTTTCCATTCCATGACCACCTTTGACCAATTATCTTGATATCAATTAGTTGTAAAAATTTAATTTGCTACAATTTTAAAAATTAGAAGCTTAAGTTTAATAAATTATTGTTTTTGCTTCTTTTGTGGTTAGTAGGTCCGTTCTTTTGGACATAGCCAAAGAATACATTTTTGCACTTATTATAAGGCCAGTAATTATTTCACAAAGTTTTCAGTGTTATCATGAAACACCCTGTATATAACGTCATTCGGAAATGATTTCTCGTCTCCTGCCGCTTCTTCCACAGGTGAGTTACTCCACATTCTAAACTATGAATGCACAATGTATTAAAGAACTATTAGAAACATATACTCAGAGCTGTGATGACACCATTGTTCAGGTGAAGTGATAACAGTTATTGTACACCGAAACCCTGTGAGGTCTGCCCCTTGGTGACGCAACAATAGCGCCGACTCTGTAATTTGTTAGCGCCAGGTGCTCATTACAAGCATTACCATAATCATGGCTTTGGGACAAACACGTACTTATATTTTAACAGTCTTTAAATCATTGTGAGGCAATACTTAATTTGAGTTTTCTTAATAAACATGTTTTGACACATCGAAAATACAAAACAGTGACTCTAGAATTATGAGATACTTATAAATATATATGGCTGCAGCCTGAAAAATTATTTGTTTATTTATGAAAACTATTAGCAGTTACGGTAAACTTTTATTTATAGAGAGTTTATTATGGTTTATGAACAAGATTAAGATTTAATAGCAAATCGTCACGATAAATTTAGGTTTTACACGCATTTTAAATTACATTTCGACCACATACTCTTTGATTAATTGTGCAACGCTATGGGAAATACAGTTGGCAAAGAATACATCTACTCACTTCCGTTCGCCGACGATTAAATAATGCTGGCAGAAAACGGATGCTGATTACTTGATAAAAAAATTAATACAAGAATTTGACGAGTGGGGTTTGGATATGTAAATGTTGAAAAAAAGAAATATGTACATGTGTAATTGGATATACTGGTTAAGACATTATTAACCCAATAGGAAGGATAAAAATTGTCGATGAATACAAATGTCTTGAGGTAAAATTTACTTCAGGTGTAATGGATATATTCTTCTTTTTCTTCTTAATCGGTTCTTCTTGTCGAGGCATGCTTTTCTATTTCTGTGTTATGTTTCTCCACTCCTGCCTATCGTTAGCTAACTCTGGCACATCTCTCCAGCTGACTCCTTTTTCTTCTAGTCTCTGCCTCACTTTTTTTCCCATTTTATTCTTGGTCTTCCTCCATTTCTTTTTCCCTCCATCTTCATTTTCCATCCTATTTTCGCGTATCTACTTTCTGGCATGCGTAGTAGATGTCCAAACCATCTTAATTGATTCGTCTCCATCTTTTTCTTAATATCCGTTACTCCTAGGTTATTTCGAATTTTTTCGTTATTGATTTTATCGATCAGTCTACATTCCTCTATTCTTCTCAGAAATCGCATTTCCTGCACCTGTATTCTTTGTTTTTGAGTTAGTGTTCAAGTTTCTGAACTGTAAGTGAGAATGGGTACGTACACTGCATCACAGTCAGCAAAGCGCCGCCAACAGACGCACTTTCAGCCGGGACTTTCGAAGGGATTTGCCGACGAGCAACACCCAGCCAAGTGAAAGACGGTGCAAATTTAGTCAGCGCTGACTTACAGAAAGTGACACTAATTTCTGCCAGTGACATTATGTTTACTATTTATTCAGTTTATCATTTTTTCATCAAAGCTCTTGATAATGGCAGGGGAGAGCCTGCCGAAACGTCGAACATTTGTAAATATTACGCGGGTAATCTACGAAGACCAAATTTAAAAAAAAAGGAAGGTTACCACAAGAAGTAATAAAATAAGGATTAAAACGAAAACGAAGCAGATGGAGACCTAGAAAAAACATGTTAATATAAAACTTTGATGATGGAGTAGACCACAGACCTATTCCTGATTGGAAGAAGATGAAGAAGAAATACATTAAAGTTTTATTACAATATTATTTTCACATATTTTTAAAGAGTTTACTCCTAATTATAAATGCAATATAAAATAACATATACATGTGAATTATTATAAAATAAACGAAAAACCTGTTGCATAATTTTTTAAATGCAATGAAGTAATGAGAGGCTGTAAATTAATTACCACTTTTTTTGACCAAAAAAACGTCTTCCTCAAATAATTATTACATCATAAATGTGATATACTTCGATAAAAAGTGTGGGTGAATCACTGACAGCTGTGTTGTCCTGGGGGGCCCAACGTGAGTGACTCATTCGCTGGACACGTCTTCTTGAATCGCGATCTGCGGGTAACGTACGTATTTATGACAACAACGGCGTACGTGATGTCATGTTAACTCATCATGAATTTTAATACGTAAAGTTCAAGTACATTAAATATAAAAATCGCAATAAAGTAGCTGATGGAATGCCGTATTCAAAAATAGATATCATTGTTCAGTGTCGGTTTTAACACCTTACAAGACGGTGGACCTACTTCGACAGTCATATAAAGCGGGGTGCACACGTACAAGTATATCGTATTGTACAATATATAGCGCAATATCATATCTGTATTATTAAGGACCAAACACTAGGGTTACCATACGTCCTCTTTTCCCCGGACATGTCCTCTTTTTAAGACCTTAAATTTCTGTCCGGCCGGGTTTTAAAAATATGTAAAAATGTCCGGGTTTTTTACTTCCCGCTCATTTATTTGAAATTTGCTTACTAAAATTGCAGCTGGGCTACGTTCAGACATACATTCAGAAACAGTGGTTATAGAAGTCTACCGCGAGAGAATTGAAAGGTTGCGTGCGTGGTGCAGAAATTTGTTACTTTTTACTTTTATTATTTATTGCATAAATAAATATCGTTCTGTTTTGAATTAATCATGCCAAAACGAAAGTGTAAATTCAATGTAGAATTAAATACAAAATTTCAGTGTTTTAAAAGTGGACGCTGAGTGTGTAAATCTGGAACTTTTGTGTCTGTTGCAAAAATTTACGGAAAAACATAAGATTTATATAGAAGAGTTCAACAAATTGTTGTCACATCAAAAGTAGGCAAAATATTTTGTAAACTCTAAAAGTATTGAATGTCATTCAGAATTGCTTAAAATTGCTCAATTTTTCTTTGCTATCTCCCCTCATTATGGAAATGAAGAGCGACTTTTCTCCCTGATGCAGGCTCAATGGCCAAAGGAGAGAAATAGGTTAACTATGGACACTGTCAGTGGTCTTCTTTTTGTACAATATAATTTTAAGGACATGTCGTGTCAGAATTTTTTGTGTTATTTAAAAAGCAACAAAACTTTGATTTAAAAAATCCAGTCTTCAGAGAAGTATAAGAAAGCTTAAAAAAGAAGTATTTTGGTGTTAGTTGCGGAATGGAATTCACACCTCTTTTTTTAATCACATATCTATGGTGTCCTCTTTTCAAGTCACCAGGATATGGTAACCCTACAAACACACGTACAAGTATATTGCAGAAAATACTTGTGTAACGTCAATTTTAATAGAATTAGATTTAGTTCAATGCTTCAATGTATTATTGCCTAAATTAAAACTGTATATTACAAAAATAGTAATATTTATTCTACTTTTCCCGTATACTTTTAGCCATTGGCATGTTTTTTTATTTAAAAAATTGATAATTACAATTAATAAGGGGCGAAGCGAAACAATTGCTGATTAAAGTTGAGAGGAAAAAAAATTCAGCTGAGGCCAATTGACAAGGGCCCACTGAAAGTTTTAATTACCCCCCTAAGATGGACAGCTGGATCCGCCTTTGGCATGTTTAGCTAATGTATCTCAAAATGTGGTATAAATTTTGGAAAAATAGAATCACACGTTTTAGCGTGCTTTGCAAAAGTATTTTCAGATATTGAAATATTGTATCCTTGCTTTAAAACAAATCGCTCCCTTCCTACGAAATCCAGAACGATGTTTAATAAAAGTTTAAAATTGATAGGGCATGTTTGACTAATATGTATATCTCAAAATGTAGTATAAATTTCAGAAAAATAAAACCACCCGTTTTTGCGTGCACGCATTTATAATTATAAATTCTAAAATCGTGTAGGCCGAGACCTCTGTTGGTGACATTTTCTACTTATATATTTTACCAGGAGCACATAAAGGAGGTGACGAGAAAGCTACGACATATGCGACTGTTACAACCAAAGTTAAAAAGAGACAAACAGCGTCTTGCATTTCCGTACTTTAAACATGTTTACATTCTTTCCACCATAACAGCTGATCTTAAATGATTTTAAAAAGTTAAATTTTAGCCTTAATAACGTCATTCAGGGTAAACTTAGTAATATGTGCTTTATAAATTTAAATATTCTTTCAATAAATGTAAAATTCAACACATATACATTGAGAAAAGTTTAGCATTTCAAAACACGCGGTAATTTCAAAAATTAAAAACTACTTAGGATAACTTTTCCCATACCTTTGACTATTTTTTAAATAACAGTTATTTAACCTCAGTTGATTGAAATAATGATTGAACAGTTTTTAATAAAACGTGTGAATGGAATTTTATGTCATATTCTTAAATTAACAATATTTTTGCTATAGTATTTTGGGAAATTTTGCAACTGTTTCACAATTCCTTTTACAGCTCTTAATTTTTTTTTCTTAATCCTTAAGTTTCTTTAGCTTGCGTTTTCCTTAACATAAATTCGAATGTTTTACAGTAGGTTTAAGTTTATAAAAATGTTAATGACTCCCTAGCTAGTCCAGTGACCAGTAAGTTCTAAGGTTAATCTTAATTAAACATTAAAGTGCATAACCCCAAACAATACACAAAGTATTTCCTTGAGTAATCGTTTTACGATATTTTCTGCAAGTGTTTCTTACCTTGAAACTTTCTTACAAAATTCCATCAAGCTATTTGAGCAAATAAACAAAAGCAACTTACATATGTTTGTATTAATTACTTAGGTAGTTCATGTATTTTTCAAATTATGCATGCATTTAATATGTGTAATAGTATAATATTATTAAGTCTTGCAAAAATGTGTATTACAAAATAAACTGTAAAATGCACTTGTCAGGAATTTAATAGATGTTTGCGATGTTTCAAGATTCAAATTTTTACCTTAAAATTAGTTGTTGCCAATTTATTAATAAATCAAAGAATTTGCGCAATTTATAGGGCTGTATTGAAAGCATAAAAACAATGGGAAGCTATAATTTGATATTTATGCGGTAAAGTTGAAAGACAAAACTTATTGTAAATTTATCTACATATTGATTTTTTCGCTCTGACTTTTAAAAACCACCACTATCACGTTTGCATTCAAAATCCATACTTTCGTTTAATGGATTCAATTTTAAAGCATTAATAAATGTATTATTATTTAAGCAATCAATAAAAAGTAAAATGGGAAACGAATAGCATAGTAAATAATACATTAAAGTAATTTTCAGTTAACGAATTAATACAAGTACTAAAACATAAATTAAAGGGGTACAAAATATTTATTTTAACTTCACAACTTTAATGCTATAAGGTAATAAAAAATACATTTGATAAATTTGTCATTCATGTTGGAAAATACAGATTTTACGTACCAAAAAAGTACCTATGCGGCTGTACAGAAACAAAAAAATCAAACTAAAACCTTCATATACGTTTGCTAGAATATTTTTGAACTTTGACACTTAGTATGATTCTAATAGGAGAAACGAAATTTTATGTGTTAAGGGCTAAGTTAAATGATTTTTTGTAAGGTGTAATGTGGCCCGTGAACTATACATTATAAATACTAAAATCGTGTAGGCTGAGCCCTCTGTTGGTGACATTTTCTACTTATATATTGTAACAGGAGCACATAAAGGAGGTGACGTGAAAACTACGACATATGCGACTGTCACAACCAAGTGTTAAAAAGAGACAAACAGCGTCTTGCATTTCCGTATTTTAAGCATGTTTACATTCATCAACGCATCAACCATAACAGCTGATCTTAAATGATTTTAAAAAGTTAAATTTTAGCCTTAATAACGTCATTCAGGTTAAACTGAGAAATATATGCTTTATAAATTTAAATAATCTTTTGATAAATGTAAAATTCAAGACATATACATTGAGAAAAGTTTAGCATTACAAAACACGCGGTAATTTCAAAAATTAAAAACTATTTATAACTTTTCTCATACCTTCGACTAAGTATTTTTAAATAACAATTATTTAACCTCAGTTTAGCTAATGTATCTCAATATGTGGTATAACTTTTAGAAAAATAAAATCACCCGTTTTTGCGTGCTTTGCAAAAGTATTTTCAGATATTAAAATATTGTATCCTTGCTTTAAAACAAATCGCCCCCTTCCTACGAACTTCGATAAATCCAAAACGATGTATAATAAAATTTTGAAATTGATGAGCATGTTTCAGTGGCGGATCCAGGGGGGAGGTAAATGAGGTAATTACCCCCCCTAAGACTAAGATATTTAAAAAAATTTAGTTTTACAAATATTTTATTTCCTGCGTAACAAAGTCTAGTGAAGATACAAATGAATTTATAAATTCTATGGTGACTTATTTAAGTAAAGTATTTGAAAACGACGATCTAATAAAATTAAAGCTTAGATCTGAAATAGATTTTTGGACATTAAAATGGCAAAAGAAATTTCAGTTAAACGAAAATGTACTTGACACTGCTTTTGAAATATAAAAAAGGTAACGCCGAAATATACCCCACTTTAAAAATCATTTTGCAAATTTTATGCACTCTTCCTGTTGCCGTGCAATACACCCGGGCCCCGACGTAGAGGGCCCAAAACGGCAATCGATAAAAAATAATTTATCAGTAATGAAAAGGAAACGACATACATGTATATCACAAATTTTGTTTGTAAATGTGATTATTTTTATTTATAAAGTAATTTTTACAGATTATTTTACATTAGGTTAGGTTAGGTTAGGTTAGGGTATGTAGGGTTTATTTAATTTTTATTCATACTATAATAACATAAACAAGATTAAAAATCACAACATACGCTATTTATCTAGCAATTTTTAAACATGATATTAAAAGAAGAAGTATTAATATACAAGAAACAACTTTAGACTAATGTAAAATAATCTGTAAAAATTACGTTATAAATAAAAACAATTACATTTCCAAATAAAATATGTGATATGCTTGTAGTATGCGGCGAAAAATTGTGGCGGCGAAGAATTGTGTACGCGAAGAATTGTGGGCGAAGAACTGTGGGCGAAGAATTGTGGGCGAAGAATGTTCCTAGACCCCTTTTTTATAAGCTCTCATACTAAATGTTTTGATGTCTTCCAAATACCTTCCTCATAAGTGGACTTTATTTCTGAAAGAAAATATTTTTAGTTAACTTGATGTCAACCATTTTTTTTTTGGTGAGTTTTTTGTGAGTTCATAAAATATCCGAAGTTCCGAAGCAAGAAAGAAAGAAAAACAAATGTTAACAAATTTCATTTATTTTACTATTAAAAGGCCATTATGGAGCATGTATACATATACACTCAAAAATATTTAATTAATATGTAGGACAAAAATTAAAATAACACGTAAAACCAGTAATCATCACACGGCCTCTGATGTTGCAAGAAAGCTGATCAATATTTTCGGAGAGAGGGCTTCTCGAGGTACGTCCGGTAAATCCATGTTGGCCGTTTCGTGAAGAAAACAAACCAGCAACATGCACAGCACAGAACTTACAAATAAGGGTAGATAAGTAGCTATTCTATTTGTTAGATGCTAAAAACAAGATGGGGGTAGATTAACCACAACATAAGAACCTCTACAACAAGCATAGAAAAAAGTGTAGTCACAAGAAAAGGAACAACACTATAATAAAATAAATTCATTTTCCGTGTGTTCGGTATGTTTATAAAACAATCGATTCCGTAAAACGTTTTGATTTTTCATCAAAACCCAAAAGAGACTTAAAAACAATAAGAGGAAAGGCAAGCAATTTAATATATTCCGGACTTGTCGGTGAAGATACCACACGCTGACCGAGCAAGCGAAATAAAACAGCACCTTTCATGAAAAGTATTTTGCAGGCGTTATTAAGTGCCAGCAACATGATTTATTAAACCTGTTTAAGTATAAATATCTTTGTTGGTTGTTCCTTGATTGTGCTTTACCGGTTATGTGTAATAGGGAAGTAGTAGGAAGTAAACGTATAGAACAGACAATTTGCTCAAAGGAAATTTTGCACCAAAGTCTCCACTTTAGATGACACTTTAGAGACTTTAATGCTTAAAATACTTGTTGGGTCTCAAGACTAACCACAACGAAAGGTAAAGAACTGTATCATGCTATTACAAAACTTAAATGCAGATGGCATTCTACCGGCAAACCCACGTATTGGCCAACCGATGAAAATAAAATTCCCGATCTGTTGGATTTCTTTATCTCGGCTACAAATTATGTAAAGATAGAAGATGTTGAAGAACTGTTGTCAGACCCTTCACCAATTCTTCTAACAATAAGTAAAAATATTACAACAAGAGAACTTAACCCCACATTAACTAATAAAGGAACAGATTGGAAAAGTTTTCAGTTAGAGCTTTGTGACTAAAATGTGCAAATAAGAACAATCGAACATTTGGAACAAGAAGCAGAGAAATTTATGATAAACGTTTAGCAGGCTGCCTGGAACAATACGCCTCAGATAAAAAAAAAAACGAAATGTAACAATTATTCTAAAGAAATACGAGAACTAATCAAGGATAAAAAAGCTAGAAAGATGTGGCAGAGATCCAGAACAACGGAGAACAAAAATAGGTTAAATAATCTATGTTACAATCTTCGTTCCCGGGTTTGGAACCGCGTCTTCTTGATTTGTGTGACGTTTCGACCATTCTATGTTGGTCTTTATCAAACGACTGAATTGGTGGGTTTGTTGCAGGGTTTATATATCCGGCTGTGGAGGCGTGGTGTTCCGCCTGACGAGTTCGTTTCGCCTCAGCGATTTCTTGATGACCGGTTTCCAAATGCTTGGTAGTTGCAGGCCTGTGTCTCTGTTAAAGTTGTTGGGGTTCTTGGCAATTTCCATAGATTCCCTAAA
>OX393577.1:64652946-64715827 GCA_947652605.1 Elmis aenea
GAGCATACCATACTTTTCGACGACTCAAAATTACTGGCCCGCGCCAACCACTTCTGGCCGAGACTATTTAGGGAATCTATGGAAATTGCCAAGAACCCCAACAACTTTAACAGAGACACAGGCCTGCAACTACCAAGCATTTGGAAACCGGTCATCAAGAAATCGCTGAGGCGAAACGAACTCGTCAGGCGGAACACCACGCCTCCACAGCCGGATATATAAACCCTGCAACAAACCCACCAATTCAGTCGTTTGATAAAGACCAACATAGAATGGTCGAAACGTCACACAAATCAAGAAGACGCGGTTCCAAACCCGGGAACGAAGATTGTAACATGGACGATAGCCGCGAAAGCCTGAAGAATAAAAATAATCTATGCAACAATAAATTACGTAGATAAATCATGAAAATAAAAACGAATCTGTCAACACATACTTATGTGAATTAATGGACGTCCAAAGCACCGACTACTCAATTTGGAAGGCTGCTAACGAGATCAACAGACCAATGTTTTATCCCACCAATCCGCAGATAAGACAGAACATGGGCAAAAGATGCTAAACAAAAAGTGGAAGCCTTTGCCGAATACTTGGAAAACACTTTTCAACCATATGCCGAACAGACTTAAATCGATTGTCCAGATGAAATTATTGAAAACGAAAACATAAAATTAACTACTCCAAAGAAAGTAAAAGAAGTAATAAAGAAACATATCAATCCCAAAAAAGCTCTTGGGTTCGACTTGATTATTGGAGAGATCCTAAAGCGATTACCAAAAAAAGGTATTGTAAAACTTACAAATTTAATAAATGCCGCTTTCCGACTACAATATGTTCCTATTATATGGAAAACAGCCGAAGTAATAATGTTACCAAAACCGGGGAAACCGATCGATGAGATTACATCGTATAGGCAAATTTCACTTCTACCTGTAATATCAAAGCTTTTTGAAAAGCTGCTATTAAAAAGGATGAACATCGTGATCGAGAGAAAACAACTTATTCCACAGAAACAGTTTGGATTTCGTGACAAACACTCTACCGTAGACCAGGTTCATCGAATAATAAATGACATGGAGAAGTCCTTAGAAGAAGAAAAAATTTGTTCGATAACATTCCTCGATATTGCTAAAGCATTTGACAAAGTCTGGCATAAAGGATTACTAATGAAATTAAAGAAAATACTGCACGTTCAATATAGTCAGCTCCTAGAGTTATATCTATCTCAGCGAACGTTTAAAATCAAAATGGAAAACGAATACTCAGAACTTCAGTTTATAAGAGCAGGTGTACCTCAAGAAAGTGTCCTTGGACCGGTATTGTACCTGCTGTATACCTACACATGACATTCCAGAAACACAAAACGTAAAACTCGCCACATTTGCAACAATAGAAAAAACAGCAGAAAATCTCCAAATAAAATACATGCATGGACAAATCAGTGGCATCTAAAAATTAACGAAGAAAAATCCATAATTCCACACGGCACAACCCGAAAACCACCCACTCCTCAGAAGAAAAATCTATTCACGTTAATTTCACCAACACAGCTACCAGTGTATCTAAATAATTATATAATCCCTTGCAAAAAGACTGCTAAATATATTGGCATAAACTTAGACGTCAAGTTTAAATGGAAGGAACAAAAAAACGGAACAGCTCAAAATAAAGTATTGAGATATCTATTGGCTGATAGGAAAAAATTCCCAACTTGCTATCCAAAACAAACTGCTTCTATACAAACAGGTGCTCAAGCCTGTTTGGACATATGGCCTACAATTATTATAGGGCCGTACCAAAAAAAGCAACTACAGCTGTCTTCAAACATTCCAAAACCGTGTATTAAGGAGCATAGCAAATGCTCCTCCGTATGTTCGGAACAGCGATTTACACCGGGAACTCCAGGTTGAATCTGTCCAGGAAGAAATTAAAAAAGCTGCCAAAAGCCATGAGGAGAGGCGCTACAGACATTCCAACATTGAAGTGCTCCAACTTCTCGATAATAAAAAACTAGTGCGTAGGCTCAAAAGGATTAAACCCTTTGAACTTGTGTAGACTGAAAGTGTACAAAAGCAGAGTACAGTGCTATGTTGCCACGGTAGTGTAGTGATTAGATTGTAATCGTGACTAGGATTGACCATTGGCGACATCCAGACTCAAAAATGATGTAGCAAATTAGGTTAAAGTTAAAATGTTTATTAATCTATAGGATTAGGTGCATTGCAAATTTTAAATAATAAAAAAAGGAAATTTAGAAACGGAAGCTTCACTTTGAAAAACAATCAATTTTTCGCAGTAATTAATAATGATTAACCCTTAAAGTTCTTGATATGTCCGTAAAATATGTAAGATTTTACTATTAAATCGATATTATGACTTACGTTATGAAGATGGTAATGAACAATAAAAGCAATGCCATAAGCTGTTGAACCAATACCCACAGCCGTTCCTCGACTTCTGGTTGGATATAACTCAATAATGTGAAAAATTAACAGAAAATAAACGCTTTTTGATAAAGTTAATTCTATAATCATCAGCACGGAAATTGTATAACTCGTTACATCTGCAAAACATTACATAAAATACTTTCAGTACATTTTAGAACATTATCCGCCATCATTAAAAATGTAATTATTAAAATACTATGTAAACATATTTCATTATTGTCTTACAAGTTTGATCTCGCAGAAACAGGATCGCATTAAACAAAGTTAATAATCCAAACAGTGTGAAATTTGCTCTTTTTCTGCCAAGAATTATCAAACAAACATAAACACACATTAGTGCTGTTGCCTAAAATTAAAAAAATGGATTAAACACATTCTACATAAATAACGTCTTCTTCGTAAACACAATTTTTGTAAAATTTTTGTAATCGTTTTATATTTACATTAAATATACAGGGTGATTGATTGAGACCGGGAATTAAAAATATATGAAGAATGAAAAAGGGTATTGATCTGAAATGTTGGTTATGACCATAATGGTATCTGATCTGTTTATTAAAAATATTTTTAATATGGCGACACTTCCGGAAATACCGGAAGTTGACGTCTACTTTCTTATTTCAAACACAATTTCTCTTAACATTATCAAAAATTCTTAATAACTCGAAAATTGTTGCAGATAGGTATAGAAAACGCTAATACAGATTGATGCAGAATATAATTTTGCATTAGAAAATGAAAAAAAAGTTTGGGCATTGTGTTTGAAAAAAAAGAGTTTTAGTGGTCTGAAGTTGTATTAAAAGAAAATTAAATTTTGGACATCCTGTAAGTAATGCATCGATTACAAAAATTCCAGTATGTACTCCAAGGTTTCTTCTAGACATGGTCTAAATTTAAGCGTTTTTTCTTCAAAAATGGCGGCGTTAAATAATATTAAGCATCACAATGAAAATCAAAAAATGTTCAAAAAAGTCCAAAAATCTAAAAAATGACTGCACTTAGGTATAGGGAATGCTAATAAAAGTTCCTCTAAAATAACGTTTTAAATCCAAATACGCAATAAAAAATGGACCATTGTGATTGAAATAAGAAAGTAGACGTCAACTTTCGATATTTCCGGAAGTGTAGCCATATTGAAAATATTTTCAATAAACAGATCATATGTCATTATGGTCATAGCCAAAATTTAGGATCCATACCCTTTTTCATTCTTCATATATTTTTAAGTCCCGGTCTCAATCAATCACCCTGTAGACTTCGGCTTACCTCTCCTGTTGCAAATATTAACGTATACATGTTAACTCCAGATGAAAGAGCATGTACAGCAGTTCGTTCTAGAAAATAACATATTTTATCAACAGCACAAATGAAATTTAAAAAAAAAATGCAAATTTGGGTTGTCAGTTACTTAATGAGACCATTTTTTTTCCGAAAAGGGGGCGGTAGAACAAATAAGTTTAAAAACCTATGCTCTAAAGTCTAAACTATTAAAAATAAAAATTTACCGTCTGAGTAGTTGGTAATTCCACTTAGAAAAAACAAACCAATGTTAGTCAAAATTCTTTCTCGAAATTTGGGTTTAAGAAACAATTTCATCACGCGTCTTATCGAAGGCCGAGGCGTGTTTGGCGCAAGCATTTCGTCTGGATGTGGGTTTTCAGTATATCCATATTCCTGCAAACACTTCCAAGCTCTTACAGAGTCGCCTCTTAGCAACAACCATCTTGGCGACTCACTTAGATACCTGCAATTATCAACGACGAATAAACAGCAGAATATAAAAATGTTTATGTTACAACAAAAACGGAGGTTTTTTTAACAAGACAACGTTTTAATTTTGCTTCGTTTTGCAAAAGTTTAAATTCACCTGTTAACTTACCACAATGCAAAAGGTATCACTAACAACAAGGCAGTCTGCGTAAGAAGATTATATCTCCAATGGTTAGTTTCGTGGATCCAAATTCTAAAAAAATCGGCCAAAGGTGCAGCGAAAAATACCAAAAATCCTAGGTGTAGCCGACAGGTTGTATTGCACAATTCTGAAACTAACATGAAATGAAGAAAAGGATCATGTTCTTGATCTAACAATCTTACATAAAATATAAACTGCCAGGAAACAACAGTAGCTTCCAACTCCTACCAAAAACCTTCCGAAGAGCAGTAACCAATATGACGGTAAATATGAAATAAGATTCCCTAAAACAAGTATGAGGCTGCTAATTAAAAAAGCAATTTTCCTTCCATGTCTAAAAATACGGATACATTAATATTTGGATGTTAAACTTTTATCGATCTTCATTGATAACCATATCGATAAAAATAGAGGTAATTATAACCAGGGGTTTGGAGCAGTCCAATTTTTAATTGCTCCGCTCCAGCTCCGCTTCGGTATCAAAATGCCTGCTCCTGCTCCGCTCCATGCTCCAAATATTGTTAACATTTTTTAATCAAAAATTATTTTAATTTTAAACAAAGTTTTAATTTTATCGGATATGTGGAAGTTGGTCAAAAATTATAATATTTTGCCCTAACAAACAAGTGAGTTAAATAAATGTTTGTAAGAACAAATTATTGATCTTTAAAGGTTGCAAATATATATATATATATATTTTTAAATTGTTCATAATAAACTGGAGCAGTGGAGCAATCAAAATTATTTGCTCCGGACTCCGGTCCTGCTCCGGGCAAAACCATTGCTTCACTGCTCCGTGCTCCAGCTCTGTGCTCCGCTCCAAACCCCTGGTTATAATACTTTAAATAAATACTAGACGAAAGAGAAATACCATGATCGAATATAAGTAATGCAGCCTAAAATAGAAAGAATAAGAAATGAAAACTTTTGCTCCTCCAGGCAGAAAGATCTAGTATAAAATTAAGTTAAATTACACTTCAGAACAAGTCCTGAAGTAAACTCAGGACTTGTTCTGAACTGCGTCCGGGCACTTAACGTGCTAGGAAGCAGGAATAATGTTAAACTGGTAAGACGCCCAGGGTACACTAATATTCTAGGTTACCAGGGAACGAGAAGGCAGACCGCCTAGCCAAAATTGGCAGCGAGACACCTTTCTTCGGACTAGCACCCTCAGTTGTTATATCCTATGGAACAGCCAAGCGGTGTCTTAATGATAGGGACATAATGCTCATTGGAAAAAAGTTGCAGGACAAACCCATTCTAAGGCTATCCTGCCAATGGTCTCAAATGGTCTCAAAGAAAAGACAGAAGAGATGGTCAAGATAAGCGGAGAGCAGCCACAGGACTCGTCCCAGGACACCGGGGGCTAAACAAACACTTCTACATAATAGGGCTCTCAGAGACCGAAATATGCAGAGGATGTGGTGAAGAAAGGAAAACTCCCCTTCACGTAATATTCCAGTGTGAAGGGTTCACACACTATCGGCCTAGACTTCTTGGGATTGAAAAAGCCAACCGAGAAGAGTTAAGAAAAACAACTGGAGTTTTTCAAAAACACAGGACTTCTTTTAGGGGCTATCACCAGATGGTACAATAGACCAATAGGTCGCAGTACAGGAAATAATAATTATAATAATACACTTACATATCTGAAACAATACCAAGAGGTATAGCAGACACACATATACCATAGGTCGCTATGATCCAAACAAAGTTTAACAAGTAAGCCTGGTCACAATAAACCTCGTACTAAAAATAAATTTTAAAATAGTTGTACACAATAAAAAATTACAATACCTGTTCGAAGACACTAAAATAATTTTGTTGGCACTTTTTAGTTAACGGGTATAAACAAGTTGAGACATGTTTTTCACATTTTTTCTTAGGATACGGTGTCGTATCATTTGTTATAAATTGCATAATTAGAGTGTAATTGTAATTAAACCTTTTCGCCAATTCAGTGTAATTGCGATCGTCATAATGGCAGTATTGAATACTAACTGCATTGCTAAAATTTAAACAAAAAACAATTACTTGTGTATACTGCCGGTCAAAAGTTTAAGACCACCTCGGTGTTTTTAAAAAGTGTAGTTAAACAGAAAATATTATTCAAATATAAAATAATTTTTACTGAATAGCATAAATATATTCTACAGTCATGACGGACGCCAAGGAGTTTTATGGCGTAACGGTATATATTTTCAAACTTCTGTAGCGGTTAGATTATGTAAATCAATAAGGGCTACGTTTAAAAAATATTTTTAAACATATAGGGTGCTCCAAAAAAGAGTGACATATCAAAGTTTTACTTTTTCCTATTAATCACCCTGTATATTTTTACATTTTTGGATTCCTCTTTAAATTTACTTAAAAAAATGTATAAGGTTATATGGGTCTAAAGTCAACCGTTTTCGTGAAAATTGCATTTTCATGAAAATACAGTACTTTCAAAAAACTTTGAGAAGTCTAAAGAAATTCGCTTGAAGATTAGATTGACAATAGATTATATAACACTTTGCACCACCTACATTTAAAAAATATTATACAGGGCGTTTTTTACGCTTGGTCAAACTTGTGAAACTTTAAACATCGATAACTCTTTTTTTTTCTTTATACAACACCCTATATTTTTTTACACCGTTATATTGAAAATTTAATTCTCTTTCGAAAGCCAAGCTGTTTTTCACCTAAAATTAATATTTTCCGAGAAATCGCAATTTTATTATTAATAATTAGGGCAAAGTAATATTTTCAAGTATGTTAAGGATATTGGTTTTAGTTTACTACAACCCCAATAGGCTCCTTTGTGTTTTGTTTACATTCTTTAATTATTTTATTCATGAGAATTATAAAGAGCAGAGGACTTAATGTGCCTACTTGTCTTACTCCCATTGTTGTTATAAATTCCTGGGAACTGCTGTAATGGGTTTGCACATAATTTCAACTACTCTTATGTAAACTCTTAATGGCGTTTAATAATTCTTTTCCCACTCTACTTTGTTTCAATATCTTCCAGGTCTTTTCCCTTGGCACTCTATCGAAGGCTTTAGAAAGATCGATTAAGCACAGGTACACCATCTTTGAATGTTCCATTGTTTTTTCACTTAACTGTCTTAACGTAAAAATTAAATCCTGCGTTCTTCTAGTCGGTCTAAAGCCACATTGCGCCTCTTCCAAATTTCTCTCGAAATTTCCTTATCTCTCCTCCAAAATTCTTTCATTTAATTTTTCTACTACACTAAGTAGAGATATGCGTTTATAGTTTTGGCATTTTTTACTATCGCCAGTCTTGAATATCGGTTATATAACAGATACCTCCCAGTCCTTTGGGCTTATTGCCTTATTGCCAAACATCTTTCATACATTTTATACCTACGTATAATATAAGAAGAGATAGAAATATTCCAATATTACCTATATCCAACAGTTTTTTCTTTCAATGAAATATTTAACACTTCATGAAAATCAAAATTATCTTCAAGGGCGGATATACGACATCGCACTTCTATAGGATTACGAAATATGAATGTGTGCCAATTGACGAAATTCAAAAATATGAACCAGAATGTTATCAAAAACATCAAGAAAATTTGAAGAGAAAATGCGCCATTTAACAAAATCCTGTTAATAAATTGTGATTCGTCTGAAATTTAACTATAGAACAAAAGCCAAGGTTTGGCAAAAAATATTTACAAGAGGTTTTGGACGGACCAAACACGACGGTCAAAAGTTCGTTTATATCGCGTCGAGTCTAAAAAAATGCAACATTAAAAATATGTTAACGTTTTTTTTTGTGGAAGTACCATCGTAATTGGACTTGGTTTTTGTAGGAAAACCGATCCAGGCTAAAATAATGAAAGTAATAATTGCTATTATAGTTGAAAAAAAAAAGAATTTTACCCCCGCCTGCGGTAGAGTAGTTCTTTTTCCAAAAGAGATTTTGTGATGAGACATTTCAAAAAACTTCTGACAACCTTAAAAAAACTATGACATTACCCGCACAATTTGCAATTGCTTAGAAACCAATAAAATATCACTTAATTCTCTATGCAGAATTTTCCCGAAGAAAGAGTATAGGTACCAATTTTGATAGAACATACACAACATCGAAATACATACGCAACGTAACATATGCCCGGTTTCTCCGACACATCTCAAGATCGAACTTATATAAGCCCGCCTTATATTTAAGACCGTCTCAAGATACCAATGCGTTGCACAGAAAACATATTCCGGAATCTGTTAGACATCTCAGCTAAGTTAGAACTCGGTTTGGCAACGTTGCAAGAAGTCGACACATTTTAGCGGCAGATTGAAATGGCTAATTTTCATTGGCCATTTACATCACAGCTGTTAAAACGGCTCCCTGTGACATCTTGTTGTTGCTATCAGCTGTTAGTCACATATAAAGTTACAGTTCGGTGTTTATTATTTTATTTTGTGTTGAAATGGCGGAAAAAAAAGAATAAATTATACCATGGAGGAAAAACAATTATTAGTTAGCTTGGTGGAAGAAAATAAATAAATAGATTATGTATACAGGGTGTTTGAAATTCGAGTTTAAGCATGGGGTTCTCGCTTATTATAATAGCTAGAGTATAGGTTTAAATTTGGCAAAGTTGCTAAATTTGGTGCTCATTAATAATCCAAAGAGAAATTGGAAATATCTCAAACGGGGTCCGAGAAAATTAGGAAAAACTGGAAAATACGATTTTTGAAAATCGTTTATAACTCCTTTGGAGTATGAAATATTTCAAATGTGTAAAAAAAAACATTGCCAACGCAACTTTTTAAGCCGAATCGGATGGTAGTCACAAATTTTTCTTAGATCGATTCGTTTTTGTTTTATGACAACCAACTTTGTTTTTGCATATGGGCGCAAGTTTTGCTATTTACATTATCAAATAGCATTTATTTTTCTAAATCCATTGATGTATCACACATGGTATTTTACTTTTTCTTTTATTGTCAAATTTCAAAAAATACGTTTTATACAATAACCATTATAAATCAGGTTGGCCGGTCATTGTAGTTTATGTTGTTTCCATGACAACCGATCAACAATCTAAAAGTTTTAAAGGCCTGTTAGTCGTAAAAATGAACTTTAATAACGAAGAAAAACGCGATATGCTGCCCATCAGAAAAAACAAAGTTGTTTGTCGAAAACAAAAACGAATCGACCTAGGAAAAATTTGTGACCACCATCCGATTTGGCTTAAAAAGTTGCTTGGGCAACTTTTTTACACATTTAAAATATTTCACTCTAAAGGAGTTATAAACGATTTTTAAAAATCGTATTTTCCAGTTTTTCCTAATTTTCTCGGATACTGTTTGAGATATTTCCAATTTCTCTTTGGATTATTAATGAGCACCAAATTTAGCAACTTTGCCAAATTTAAACCTATACTCTAGCTATTATAATACGCGAGATCCCCATGCTTAAACTCGAATTTCAAACACCCTGTATACTCCAATTGAGGCTCAATTTGATCTAAGATCACAATAACTGTCTCTTTTGTGAGGCGAAAACGAATAAAAAAACGATCGTATTCGAAATCCGTAAATGGATTTGCGCGAACAAATCGCCTTCGAGGAATTACAGGGTCGTACGTCATCATCTGCATCATCTATCATATTTATAAAGTCAATATCCATATTTAAACTTAAACCACAATTTAAACAAACACTTAACTACAAACAAAGCAAATACAAGATACTTTTAGGTTATGTACTCCAGCTCAAGTTCTAGTAAACAGCGACTCAAGATGTGAGCTCAGCTCAAGTCGAATATGTTCTTAAAATTGCTTGGTGCAACACTTTATACCGTTAAGGCGAACTTAAGATTCAGCTAGATCTTAAGATGTGTCGGAGAAACCGGGCAATAGAAACATTACACAAAACTTTTATTTAAACACATTTTTTTAAGAGTGTTTGAGGTTTAATTTTTAACCCCTTTCTTCCATACAATCTATCCTCTTAAGGACAATAAGTATGTGTCGAAAAAAACATGGAGGGAAAAATTCCACTGAATAATTCCCTATTTATACTAACTTGCGTTACTTATTGGCAAAATTTACTAATCACTTAATACTATTATTTGTTGATAATTTGCTTTGTTATACATGTTTATTGTACTAAAAATTGTCTTGTATAATTGACTCGTATATTTTTGCATTATATAATGTTATTTAAGTAATATTTATAAAATTATTAAACAATTTAAAACTTACTGGCAATAACAATAAAATATTAACTAAAAATGTAATAATTTTTGTTTTACAATTAAACAATTGTTCTGGAGATAACAAAAAAGAGTACAACGTTATAACAACTAATTTAATTTAGAAAAGATGGTGCTTACGCTTGACCTTGAAAGCAACGGGAGAAAATCGTTTATAACTTCGTTATGGAGTTGGCACAAAATTTTATTTTTACGGCAAAAAAATAGCACAAAATTAGCTAAAAATTATGGCATACATTTTATTATGATTGAAGAAAGTGATGCTGCCAAGGTGACAGACCTGTCAAATTTGCGTTTTCAACCAATTGCTAATCTTAAATTTTCTGAAGACTACCAATAGGAGCATTATTACACGGTAATAATTTTACATTCCCCTGTCAGATGTTGATCCTCCTGTCAAATTTGCGTTTTCGGCCAATAACAAACTCAGATTTCCTAGAAACGACCAATAAACATAACATTTTTGCAATTAACGGATTTTCATGCGTTTATTGGTCGTTTCTAAAAAATCTGAGTTTGTGATTGGTCGATAATATAAATTTGGAGAGGGAATTAAATATTTTGGTCTTGATAATTTTTTGACGAATTTCGGCGACCAGTAGCGTTACTTTAATATAGATTAAACCACACCCCTGACGTACCACTCATACTTGTAAAATTTGACATAACATACATTTAATTTGACAGATAGGTTAGGCGAAGGAAATTTTCTGACAAAATATAACTCGTGCATTGCAAATAATCTATTATTTTTGACAAATCTTCACTCATGCAAGTTGAATCAGTAAAAAACACTCGTGCCCTGTTTTTTTCTTGCATTCGAGCATATTTACCAAAAATTATCGATAATTTTAAATGCACTTGTTATATTACTACTAATAATTTTTTTCCTGTAAAATGCAAATGTAATATGCAAGAACAAGCTGATAATATTTATGTTCGTGTGCATTGGATTAATGGATATAGTACATATGTAGGATTTCATCTCGATTAGGAGAGTACAATCTGATACGTCTTTTGTTGGTATTAATCATATCAATACCGTAAATCAATTTAACATGATTTATGTATTTTCATGTCAAACAATATACATATAAATCTTATTGAGATCTTTACAGCAATACAAAGTCTAACGATGTTAAATATATTTTATAAGCCGCAAAAATTAATAATTAGATGTCACTCTCAGATGCACTTGTAATTTAAATTGTTGCTAACTAAAAATAATAATCTTTAATGTGGATAGTAACTTTGACAAATTTAATGATTACAAAAAATTGCAACATTAAATTAATTATCCTCAAAGATTTTAAGTTTCTTAGCTTACACGTTTGGATCTTATAAAAACATTTCTTTTAAATCGGGAAAACACGAGAAGCAATGAAAATTAGGTAATCGGATATATTTAAAATTCTGAAAATTTGTGTTTAATACAAATGAAAACGATACTGAGTAATTTTAAACAAAAAAAAATTGAAGATACATTGAAAAAACATTACGAAATGGATCTTTAAAAGAAATACAGTTTACAATTTTGTAAGAACTTCATACTTCAGATTATTGAGATTATAAAATTTTAAAGGTAAGATACTTATTACTTTGTTTTATGTATACGTTTTAAGTTCATCAAACATAAAAAAAAAATAACCAGGAAATAAAGTTTTATTATTATTTTTAGTCCTATAATCTGTGTTAAAACAAAAAAGCATTTTAATTATTTTTGTTTAGTAATAACTGTTCTGTGGTAATAACGTCAACACTATACGACAGTGATTGATTCTTGTTCCATAGTCTAGTCTAGTCGGTATCATCACAGCAATGGCATTTAAGTAGGTACCAACTAATAATCTCCTAAACATCTTAATTGATCACTAAATAAAAATCAAACAAAAAATTATAACATAACTGTATTTATAATGCAAGGTTTTAATTCTTTAAAAGCTTTAGAGTTTAGAGGATGTAATTTCGACTGGGAAATTATCAAATGAAGGTGTTTTTAAAGCTTCCCTCTAAACGATATTTTTTAAGTTTCAAAGCAATTTGGTTTAAAATTTTAGCTTCAATTGACGAAGAAATAAAGAAGACACCAACGGGTGGACTCTTAACTTAAGTAGAACTATCATAAAGACAAATTGCTGGTTGGCTAACGTAGCTAGGTGCAATTGAAAAAAATACAGATTTTAAAAAAAATTGACGATTGAAACAAAATATTGCAATGTAGTACCATATCGATTGATATTGCAACAGCAAATATCAAGTCACTTCTTAAAGAACTTAAACAATTTAAAATTAAATGGCTCCGAAGCTACCCTTGTTGCAATTGAATTGGGTATAACACCAAATGACGAAAAACGGTCTAAGATGAAGAAAGTGCAGATGGGGATGATACACAAGGATATTTTAAAAGAACTGTATATTTTGTTACACTGCATACAATTATTTCCCAATTTCACATGTGTTTCACATCATTAAAAAACATTCAGAATTTATTTTCATCAATATTAAATTTTCAAACAACGAATCAAGAAATTTCTGACTCGTGCTATAATTTAATAAATAAATATTCGAAAGACTTAACATTATCTCTAAAAAACGAAATCTATCCCAAAAAAAAAGATTTATAGCGCCACGTTCAAAGAGGTTATACCAGAAAAAATTGACCTGATGATGGTTTAAAAAAAGCGAAACGTAGCATGAAAAATATAATTGGTGATTTTGATTCCTTGCAAAAAGTGGCCATAAAAAAGTTTTTACATAAACAAAATTCGACATCAAATGAAAAAGTTACGGGCAAAAAACAAAAATCCACTTTTTTACTTTTTTCCCTATATCTTAAAAACTAATAAAGCTAGATAGGTTCTGTTTGCGTTAACTTATTAAGCACCTGAATATACAACTTTGCTCTAATTTATCCGAAGTCGTAACTCTTACCGTTTACGAGATCCCCATAGTGGCCCTCGAAAAACGAAAACCCTGTATGTACTTCAATCAGATTTTTTTGCACAATACCAGTAACAGTTGTCGAAGAACGTTTAGTAAATTTTTTGCAATAAAAAGCTTCAGTAGATCATCAATTAAGTTAAGCTTCGCCACAAAAAGCAATTATTGCTTTTTTTAAGAAAGATTTTGTGATAAAAGTGTTACAAAAAAAATTTGTTCATCATAAATAAGTTGAATTCAAAATTCTAATTTGAAGTATTTCCTGTTTAAATGCAAAAGCAGTTTCTAGACCATGGCCTTTTCATCTACTACTACTAATATTTATATATTTGGACACGCAAAAATAATCGGCAAATCTTCGGCACACATCCCAAAAATGTCTAGGGAACTGCGTTAGACATTTTTCGTTTAACAAAATTTTTTATAAACCGAACTTTCAAAACGGAACCGTATCTCCAGTAAGGCGCAGATTCGGTTATAAACACATTAAAAACAACCCCAGCATGCAAATCGACACAACTACAACATCTTTCTTTCTTTCGATTATATTTTATAAGCAAAAATAAATAAGTACATAAATTTAAAGAGTCGATTCATCACAGTCTTAGTAGTAAACAACAGAAAAAAATCACATATTTCGCTATGCATTATTTTCAACATTAGTTTATACAAATTACATAATACATACTTTAAACTAACGCAAAAATTATCATACATGAAAAGGATAATGTCAAAGTTCTATAGTAATATTTGTTTTTTCTGATATCCATGGCAAAAAGTTTGTGACTCTTGTGAAAACGGAAGGCCAATAAATTTCACACCCAATATCTATGGTAAAGGACGTAATACCAATCTGAAAATATTTGCAAATCAAATCGCTTCCACAATTAGCTGAATTAAAGTTACTTACAAGAGTATTGTTAATCGCCATCGGTCCACCAGTATCACCATCGCAAGGAGATCTGCCGTTGACACCATTCATGCACAACTGTGAACGTTCGATGATTCCAAAATATGCCTCGTTACAGGCGTCATTTGTAATTATGTCATCAGAAACAGATCTCAAAGTCAGTTCTATTGTTGGTACATCATCGCCCGTTTTGCCCCAACCACTTACATTAACCAGATCACCCACAAAATCATGAATCATATCGGAATATTTCGGCAAGGACACAAGTTTAATTGCTTCTGTAATAACAAAAAAAAAAAAACGATGTTACTCTTCACGCTTAGAAAAACAATAATAGTATATTACATAGCAAGAGTTGTAAGAAGCATATTAGCACGAGTGGAAAAGTTGCGCCGGCGATTGCGTATTTCCGCGTGTGCATTGCTTTACAGCTCGTGTTATGTAGCTTACTTTTTCTACGATCACATAATACCATTGAATAAAAAGATAAAGGAAGGAGCATTTTAGCAATCCTAAGGCGTCCAAAAAGGCTTCTCAGTATGGCGGATGCATGTTTCCGCTTCTCAGTGACGTATCTAACATTTTTTAATATGTATTGAATGTAAATACTTGCTTTATTTTGACTTAAGCTTGTTATTTACTTATTTATTTCTTGTTTTGTGGTTGACGGAATTAAAAAAACGACGGCATATTTCAATATTTGGAATGTTGGTTAATAAAGGACTGTTATTCATGTAGCTTCGATGAAAAAAAGAGTATAAATGCCCTAAAAATTCATTTAATGGCAATATTGTCTATAAACTGTTGAAAAACTGCATACACTTGTTCACATATTTTAAAAATAGATTATCACCGATCATCAACAATTAGTAACATATCTCTGTTTAAGTGGATAGACACTTCAAAATAATAATAAAATAAGAATGGGTTCCTAGAAAGCCTCAATTTGATGTAAATAAAAGGTTTTATTGACATTTAAGGCGATAGTCAAGCAATTTTATTATAATGCGGTAAAAACTTGTGCGGTACTTGAGATTCCAAATGTACACGGTAAATATTAGTGAAAATTATTGCATGAAAACAGTTTGTTGTATCAGAATGCGGATAAATTAAAACCGGTGATAAAATCATGTCCAAAGCAAATACAATTGTGATAAGGCGCCAGTTGTGAGAAAACTACGCAAATTATTATTCGTCATTTGTCAATTATGATATATCTTGACAGCAATAAGATATGTTTTAAATTAAAAAATAATCTTTGTTATAATCGCTTCTTAATAAGACAATTATTTTGTATTATAAAATCATGATATTATACAAATGCAACACTATAATAGTAAAATAACTTTCAGCTTTCTCAGTATAAAGATACAACTAAGGGAAGAAGAAATAAAAGGAACTAACAGATTAAAATACTTAGGAACATATACGCGACCAGATGGAAGACTTGAGGAGGAGCTACTAACCAGGATACAAAAAACCACGCCGCTCTATAGAACCTTGTATAAGCCTAGACTGGATAAAATTAGAAGTGATCCAATAAGAAAAGACTTCAAAGCTACAAGTGTAGTGCAAAAAATAGAACGACAACAATTGATGGTTCGGACATTCGGTGAGAATGGACAAGAAAAGTGTGGTAAAAGAGATATGGGAGATGGAAATAGCAAGAGAAGGAAGGTAGACCAACGAGAAAATGGAATACAAGAGTGGCAGATGCATTGAAGAAACGAAAACTGACCTGGACTGAAGCTAGACGCGAGGCAATAAATGGAAGTAATTGGAAAAAGATAGTCACTTCTACACCTATGGTAGATGAGGGTGAGGATAAGTAAGTAAGCAAGTTGAACTGAATTAATTGTACAGAGTATGTACAAAAGACTTTATTACGTAACAACTTTTATTACCACTTCCGAGACTTAAGTTGGCAAACTGGAGATGCCATACAAAGGTTTGATTTTTGTTTCAGTTATTGGTTTTATATCAATCTACGCGTTTTAAACATCCTTCAAATATTAATTTCGTAGTTTTTTCTTTCAATTTAAGTCAGCTTACTTTAAGCTTGTTAGTGAAAGTTCAACTTGAGGAATAACGATTTTGTTTAAAACAGTTTTTCAATCGATGGAAGGTAAAAAATCGTTGGAAAACACTGATCGCGTTGGAATAATAACTTTTATCTGCGAAAACCACTAATTAATTCCTACCTGTCAATTCCACATCTTGTTCCATGTCTACTATGGCAATATCGTTATGTTCGGTTATCCAACTCCATTCTTCATGGACGATAAACGTAGAAGCGTTGTATCTTTTTTGGGTGTTTTCATCAATACTGACATTGTGGGCCCCCAAAACTATTTCAGCAAAAGTTGCGCTACAAGTAAAATGTGCCTATTTACCAGATACAAAATTATTGAAAATATGCATTAAATAATTAAATAAATCTAAGTGCCAAAAATTAAAATGGTGAGTTCTTCCTGAAAAGTACTGGTCTTAAGAGCATATGTTTTGATTTTCTGCCTCTTATTTTTCTCTAAATGGATCGTTTTAATATTTTCGCGTAAATTACTTAACAATTTCTAATTGAAGTGGTCAATTTTGAGTCTTATGGAACGTATGGTTAGCTTCTTCCCAAAAACTAGTACAATAATTTTTTTAAAAATCGATTAAACTTACTCATGAACACACTGAGCTGCAGTAAGGATGTATCGGGTTGAAATTAGCGAACCACTGCAGAAGGTTACATTTAAATTGGCACTGGTAAGGAAAAGGGCGGCCTGTAAAAAAATTATTTTTAAAAAAATGTTGCAACCTGGTAACACAAAGCTACTTTAAAATTTATTGAATGATCATTACTGGCTACTAAGCAAAATCATTTTTTTTTTTAAATATCGAAAATGTTTAAAAGGAGACGTTTTCGGAGCAGCTACCGCTCCGCAACTGTTGGGAAAGTAGCGGTTGTTAAAAGGAGACGTTTTCGGAGCAGCTACCGCTCCGCAACTGTTGGGAAAGTAGCGGTTGTTAAAAAGACACGTTTTCGGAGCAGCTACCGCTCCGCAACTATTGGGAAAGTAGCGGTTGTTAAAACGAGACGTTTTCGGAGCAACTACCGCTCCGCAACTGTTGAGAAAGTAGCGGTTGTTAAAAGGAGACGTTTTCGAAGCAGTTACCGCTCCGCAACTGTTGGGAAAGTAGCGGTTGTTAAAAGGAGACGTTTTCGGAGCAGCTACCGCTCCGCAACTGTTGGGAAAGTAGCGGTTGTTAAAAAGAGACGTTTTCGGAGCAGCTACCGCTCCGCAACTGTTGGGAAAGTAGCGGTTGTTAAAGGCTCTGCTAATTTTAACAGAGTGGTGTTTATAGCGAAAACATTTTTTTTTTTTTAAATAAATATGACAACTGTACGAAAACACAATTAATTAAACTAAAAACAAAATTAGTCAAGAGTGAAATCAAATAAACAAACAGACAACAACACAAATTGTCTATGGCCACTAGGCTATCTTAATTTTTAAAATATGTTGTCCAGCAACAACAACAATTATTTATTTAAAAATATGTGTAAAACCTACTGAGAAAATTCATAATAAAAATCACATCACAATTGATGAGTACTGTAAAACTGTATTGTTTAATGTTAATAAAACGTATTTATTTATAAACTTTTAATTAGTACTACCTCCGTCCGAAAATATGGTATACATTAAGAAAAAAAAAGTGGGAATAACAAAAGTAATATTATCTTGGCCTTTTTTTGTTTTTGTTTATAAATAGGTGGTTGTTAGGCAACTAATAAACAAATGGCACACAAATAGTTTGGCATATGTCAAAAATAATTCACAGGAAAAAAATTCGCGTATTTTAGACAAATTAAGTGACACCCGCTGTTCCAACCAAATGGCGAATTTTGATCAAAATTGTGTTGAATTGAAAAGAAGAAGTTCCAAATCAAAGTAATAGTATACTCTAAAAAAAAAAAATCCAAATTTCCCATAAGTCACAAGCACAAACCAATTTACGTACAACAAGATTACGCGAAACCCCATTCCTCCGATGATGATGAAGATATTGTAGCAGAAGGCTCTAGAGATGGCTGGTCTATTCGACTTAAATTACAATCGCCAAATAGTCCAGATTCTTATCTATTGGATCTTGGATTTTTTAATTCTATATACAACCTTACAACATACAGCTTCACCGAATACAATCGACGAATTGATTGAATGCATACAAAATGCATTTAATGCATTAAACATTCAAACCCTTGATAATGTTTTTCTAACATTGCAAACTTGTCTAGAAGCAACCATGTTAGCAAAAGGAGAGAATTCCTATAAGATTCCGCACATCAATAAGGCAAACCTTCATCGTGGGGGCCATAACAAACATTATCATGTCCCATAGAAGCTGTGGAAACAGCCACGTCTTTGTTAAATTAAAACTTTTTGTATTATTCTTTGTTATACTAGATATTTGTAACTATTTCATAAATAAAATCATTCTAATTAAATAAAATTGTAAATGTATATCATATTTTCGGACAAGAAAAAAATCAAAATGTATACCATATTTTCGGACGGAGGGAGTATAAGATTCAAAGTGATGGTAATTTTGTAAAAAATTAAAATAATCAATTTAAACATGTAAATTTTTTTGTATATTCGCTACAAACACGTTAGTTTTTGAGTAGAAAGTTTCTAAAGACACTCTAGAAGAGTAAAACAATATATTTTTATGTTTTTGGAGTGCTAAGACATAGTTAAAAAAAATTAAGGGCGATTAAAATAAAACTGAATAATTTCTTGTTTTACGGTTTATACCTACCAGGTCTGCGGGTCGGTAAAAAAAATCGAGTCCGACTCCGACTCCTGATAATTTTAGTAGCTTGACTCCAATTCCGACAAAATTAAATACTAACAAGGGAGGGTCAGGAAATGTCGCTAGAATCTGATCAAGGCTGTGTTTATTGCATCAAGAACATCAAAACTAAATGTTTTGCAGAGTTATACGTGCCACTGGCCATTTCCTTCGGAAAAATAGGGGAAAAACTGAAAAGTTGAATAATAAAGGTAATTTTTGCGATCGCGTTGGCCATGAAACCGTCAGAGATAAAATCGAAATTCTTCTATTTACCAATGCGCGCATTTTTTGCAAGTAAACTGGTGCAAAGTTTTTAAAAAACTCTAACGGTTTCGGAGAAAAACGAGGCCCTTGTAAAAACGGTTTCCTCTATGTTCAACGCCTATTTAATCTAAAGACTGCATTTGGGCATATTTTTAAAAAAATACGTCAAGAGTATCAACAATTACGATTCAATCTAATAAACTTTATTAACTACACATGAGTATCTACTGAAGAAGAAATGCGAGTCTTAAAACTGGTACAGATTTTTTTCAAGAAGCGAATCTTTATAGAAATAGAGGAAATGTTTTTTTGCTGTTTGCAAATCCAAAATTTTTAATTTAAATTATTCATTTTACTTTTTAGAATAAACTCACGTAAAATAAAAGACATTTTAAACAATAATTTCCTATTTAACCGATGCAAATGTTTGTAATAATTTTTAAATAATCCCCATACAATTGCTAAAACACATTGTGAAAAATTCTGATGGAATTCGATGTCATTTTTTTATCAAACATGTGACATGTACTTTTTAAATTGTAATTTTCAAATCAATGGCTGATTCTAGATAATACCTTGATCTGAACGAGCTATTACTGACAATCAAGTCACACTTTTTGAATTCCACAGCAACTTTGTAATTGTAAGTTTATCAAACTCCCAATTAAAATGCGATAAAAGTTGTATGCAGTGGAAAAATTACATATCTGATGTTTAGTCACGGAAAAAATAAAATAGCTGTACCTGATACGGAATAGAATGTGGTGGAACGATATCTCCTCCGACTATCCTGTTTCCAAGCGATCCCTTTTTATAATAATCATGCGCCTGTTTCAAATTAGGAAATTTCGGCCAATGGTCGTTACCCTAAAAAAACAAAACCGTGTTATCGCACTTGCGTTAAAGTTAACGCCGGCACCCTTACCTCGGCCCAAACAAAAACGCAAAGAACGCACAGGAATATCTTCATCATAGTAAACAAAACTTCACTACTAAGCAATTCGTTGCGATAAACTATCTTATATATGACTACAATAAGCTCACCTGTCAGATAAAATTAATTTAAATCAAAATGTATGGCTACCAATAAGATCTAAATATATCATCAAATTGAATCTGTTGTTGAAAAAGTTAATCCTTCCATTAATTCGATGGTACAAGGTTCAATTTATAATCGTTTGCAGCAGTGACACCCAATCAAGGTTTCGCGGAAACCTACGGTTCCGCAATTGTCTCTAATAATTTCTTTTTAGAGGTACCTTGAGGGTTTATAGAAAATAAAAAATAAAAGCAGAAAGTGAAAATTTTAAGTCACATAGGTCTTAAATTACAACATTTTATTGCTTGTAGGACTAAGAAAGCTTGAAAAGACAAGAATTAATTTTTAAAAGGTAAAATTTCACCTTTTTTGCAATTTAACAGACTTAATATAGGTAAACTATTTTGTACCTCATATACAGGGTGCACCACGACCCTGAGATTCTTCGATAGCTCCTTTATTAATGAAAATATCAAAAAATGTTTAATACAAATATTGTGCGAACCTATTTTCTACATAACCTAAAATTATTTTCAAATATACAGGGCGTTTCGTTTGACCGGCACATATAAAAATTTAATTTTTTTAAATAGAACACCCTGTATATTTTTACATTTTTGGATTCCTCTTAAAATTTACTTTAAAAAATGTATTAAGTTATATGGGTCTTAAGTCAACCGTTTTCGTAAAATTTACATTTTTGTGAAAATTTTGAGCGATACAGCACTTTCAATTTTTTTTACATTAAAGTTATTTAAAAAAGCGGTAAAATTTCTTTTAAAATTTAGATTGACAATAGATTAATTAACACTTTGCGCTAGCTACATTTTAAAAATATTATACAGGGTGTTTTTTACGCTTGGTCAAACTTGTGAAACTTTAAACATCGAAAACTCGATTTTCTTAAATACAACACCCTGTATATTTTTACATTTTCTTGTAGAGAATTTAATTGTCTTTCGAAATTACTAAGCATATCCTATACCTAAAGTTAATATTTTTTGAGCTATCTCGATTTTTATTAGTATTACTAAGGCAATTAAAATATTTTAAAGTCGGCCATGGACGTAAGTCGTAATTTTTCAAAGAATTTTTAAACAAAAGAATAAAAAGAGCTCCAACTTTAATTTTAGTCCAATAATGTACCCCTTTTTCCCGAAATTTATCGTATAAATTGTTTAAAATTATATCCTTGTTCATGTTCTACGCACAGCCGTAGATGTTGTCTCAAAGACTCTACCACTCTTGATAACATTTCGGGGGTTATACCATCAAAAGCAACACGAATCCTGTTCTGCACATCTTCAGCAATTGTTGGGGGGTCTTGATACACCTGTTTTATGGGTCCCCACAAAAATAAATCTATAGGGGTAAGATCAGGTGACCTAGGTGGCCAGGAGATTGGTCTACCTCGCCCTATCCATATATTAGGATATTCTGTGTTCGGCAACTGCATTACTTGCTGTGTTGCTTTTAATGGTATAACCCCCGAAATGTTATCAAGAGTGCTAGAGTCTTTGAGACAACATCTACGGCTGTGCGTAGAACATGAACAAGGATATAATTTTAAACAATTTGTACGATAAATTTCGGGGAAAAGGGGTACATTATTGGACTAAAATTAAAGTTGGAGCTCTTTTTATTCTTTTGTTTAAAAATTCTTTGAAAAATTACGACACGTCCATGGCCGACTTTAAAATATTTCAATTGCCTTACTAATAATAATAAAAATCGAGATAGCTCGAAAAATATTAACTTAAGGTATAGAACATGCTTAATAATTTCGAAAGACAATTAAATTCTTATTTTAAATTCTAATTAAAAACGGTTGACTTAAGACCCATATAACTTAATACATTTTTTAAAGTAAATTTTAAGAGGAATCCAAAAATGTAAAAATATACAGGGTGTTCTATTTAAAAAAATTAAATTTTTATATGTGCCGGTCAAACGAAACGCCCTGTATATTTGAAAATAATTTTAGGTTATGTGGAAAATAGGTTCGCACAATATTTGTATTAAACATTTTTTTATATTTTCATTAATAAAGGAGCTATCGAAGAATCTCAGGGTCGTGGTGCACCCTGTATGTTACCTTTTATTTTTTTCTTTAAATTATAACAGTAAAAGTGAATCACCCCTACATGTAAGAAGTTTTATAATTATACAGACAATTTGAATATAAAGTATAAACAAAAAAGTATTTCGCTGTTTTTTAAGGTTAAAATTTCAAGAAAAAGGATGAAATTTCAGCAAAACGAGGACTTGAAAATTCCAAAAACTAGGTGAAATTTTACTACCTTTAAAATTATTCTGTGACCCCTCTGGGGCTTCGTGTAGGGCAGTGCTACTAAAACAATCATAGTTGCTTTGCATTATTATTGTTTTGTATTTGATCTGTAAGTCCCAAATTTAAAACAGGTTGAGAAACTCTGCTTTTCGACAACTGATTAATAGTAAATAAAAACAGAATAGTTATAATTGTCACTAACCTACGATCGCTTGAAGAGATTTAAAAAATGAAGTGAAGCTTTCTGTGATGAATCATTTTTAACTAGATAAGTGGGTAAAATATCAAGGTGTTTAAAAAGTAAGCCAGTTTGGCCAGAACTAAGGCTAAACACGACTGTTTTACTAAAAAATCTTGATAGAAAGCCATTACCAAAATCTAAAATAAAACGTTTCAACTGGGATTCTGGAGCAACATCCAAATTTTTTGCAAGATCATTTGCACCGATTAATACATCTTTAAAACCTTTTTCTAGGTACACTCTAGCCATTTGCACAATTTTCCAAAAGTGAGTATTCCCGAGGACAGTTCTGAGGTTTCACTTTGTAATTCTTTGCTTACTAAGTGCACTTGGAAAAGCAGATCATGCCAGAAAACTAAAGATACCAAGAATTTGTAATCTTTCATTTGAATAGCCAAAGATTCTGCTTCACTTTTTGCGTTTCCGTAAACGTTTCAACTGGATTTATTTCACGAAAGCTTTTGAAAATTGATTTGACAATATTTGATAAATAATCTGTTATATTACTGTAGTATAGTTTATTTATTAAGTTTAGTATTTTACTATTGCACAATAACTTTTTTAAGTGATATGATAGAGAATTGCTTCTTGTTTCTATGCTATTAATAAGCATTGTATTTACATTTTTTGAGCGCGGGGTTACTTTAAGCGAGGGGCCCTAGGCGAGGGAATCGGTGGAATGTGCTTAAGGCCGGCCCTGGTATTGCTATTTAATAGGAGATCTTATTTGAGCTGATTTTTATCCAACAAATAAACAACAAGTTTAAAGAATTATTCCACAGGAGAACTGAACTATTACTAAAATTTGCTATATCATGAGTAACTTTATATTTTTATTTAAAAAAAAGGCTCGTGTTCACTTTTTTGGACGTTTGAAAGTTAGATAGAAATATTTAATAGCGACCTTATCAAAAGGTTACCCTATGTACTTGATTAGGTTTTAAAAAATGCCAATTTTTCAAGATTTAACTGCAGCCAATGGTGTAACAGATATGCATTCTACCCAGATTTATTTATTTACGTCAAAGGTAAATTTCTATAGTATCAGATAACAACAATAGTATTTCTAGCGTATGATAAATATTATCTAACATCAGTAATTTACCGTCCACTACAGCAAAAAACTGTCTCAAATGGTGTTGTGCGAATTTTTATCAAAAGTATAAAGGTTTACTTGGTATCACGTGCAAAATTTATCAGTTGACACTCATCATATTTTTACAAGTATATAGTCTCGTTTATAAGACAACTTCCACAACAAACAAATCAACAAAAAAAACTGTATTGATCAACTAATAAATGTATTTCTCGAATTATAAGTTGATGCAATGTGGAAGATGTGCTCTAATTTTGGAACTAAAAATTTAAGAAAAAAATAGCATGTATTACACGTTTGGCTTTTAAGACATATAGGGCGATTGTTATATTTATAAGGAAAAATATGCGTCTTTAAAAAAAATTAAGTTGTACTACATTATTTCCATGATAGTGTTTTATAAATCCAATGCCAAATTTAAGTATAACGCAAAAATATCAGATATCTGCGACCGTTTTAATAAAAAGAAAAATTAGTGATACCATCCCCATAAAACTCGATGTCATCGAGAGATCTTTCCTGCCGACGAAGAAAATAGGAGTGCATTTTGTGAAGAATGCAAGAACGTGCAAATAATGATCGTCGATTTATTTCATCAGTTTTGTTTCACAAACGTGTGGACTTTCACGTTGAATAACGAACCAAATGTTCGTAACATTCAATATCAGGAAAATCCTAGCATTAATATTTCCACGAGAACTCTGTATCCTCAAAAAGTTTATATTTGGGCTAGGATTTTCAATAACAAAATTATTGGTCCATTTAAAATTAAAGGTAAATAAATGGTCATTTATGTTCAGAAACTTAAACCTTCATTAAATTTAATCATGCCAATAAATAGGACTTTAAAAATAGTTTTAGTTTTTCACTGCGACTCTAATTTTAGGTATAACTTTTAATAATCAAAAATTGTGCAATTATCTTCAAAGCTAATATGATGTTTAGAAACATGTTCAGTAGATAACAGTTTACATTCTAATTCAATTGAAAATCCTCCTCGACACCGAAAGGAAGGTGTACAAGAGGAACCGATTAAGAAGAAGAAGAAAATCCTTTTGCCTCTCATATGTTCAAATTCATGCAAAGATATGTAATAGCTCGAAAACCATAGCCAACTTCTTTCATAATCCGCTCAGCTGCTTGCTTCGCTATTTATAAATTCTAAAATCGTGTAAGCTGCGACCTCTGTTAATGACATTTACTACTTATATATTGTAACAGGAGCACATAAAGGAGGTGACGAGAAAGCTACGACATATGCGACTGTCACAACCAAGTGTTAAAAAGAGACAAACAGCGTCTTGCATTTCCGTATTTTAAGCATGTTTACATTCATTCAACCATAACAGCTGATCTTAAATGATTTTAAAAAGTTAAATTTTAGCCTTAATAACGTCATTGAGGTTAAACTGAGAAATATATGCTTTATAAATTTAAATAATCTTTCAATAAATGTAAAATTCAAGACATATACATTGAGAAAAGTTTAGAATTACAAAACACGCGGTAATTTCAAAAATTAAAAACTACTTATAACTTTTCTCATACCTTCGACTGCTTTTTAATTTTAAATAACAATAGTGTAATATTATTAGGTCTTGCAAAAATGTGTATTACAAAATAAACTGTAAAATGTACCTGTCAGGAATTTAATAGATGTTTGTGATGTTTCAAGGTTTAAATTTTTACCTTAAAATTAGTTGTTGCCAATTTGTTAATAAATCAAAGAATTTGCGCAATTTATAGGGCTGTATTGACAGCATAAAAACACAATGGGAAGCTATAATTTGATATTTATGCGGTACAGTTGATAGACAAAACTCATTTTAAATTTATCTGTATTGACTCTTTTACTCTGACTTTTAAAAACCACCATTAACACATTTACATTCAAAATCTATACTTTCGTTTAATGGAATTCAATTTCAAAGCCCTAATAAATGTATTAATCTTTAAGCGATAGTTAAAAAGTAAAATTGGAAACGAATATCATAGTAAATAATACATTAAAGTAATTTTTAGTTAATGAATTAATTTTAATAAATATACATCTACAAAAACAGAAATTTAAGGGGTACAAAATATTTATTTTAACTTCACAATACTCTAATGCTATGGTAGTAAAGAATACGTTTGATAAATTTGTCCTTCATGTTGGAAAATACAGATTTTACGTACGAAAAAAGTATGCAGTGTCCAGAAAAAAAATCAAACTAAAACCTTCATATACGTTTGCTAGAATATTTTTGAACTTTGACACTTAGTATAATTTTAATAGGAGAAACGAAATTTTATGTGTTAAGGGCTAAGTTAAAATGATTTTTTGTAAGGTGTAATGTGGCCCGCCAGCTATACATTTTAAATTCTAAAATCGTGTAGGCTGAGCCCTCTGTTGGTGACATTATCTACTCATATATTGTACCAGGAGCACATAAAGGAGGTGACGAGAAAGCTACGACATATGCGACTGTCACAACCAAGTGTTAAAAAGAGACAAACAGCGTCTTGCATTTCCGTATTTTAAGCATGTTTACATTCATCAACCATAACAGCTGATCTTAAATGATTTTAAAAAGTTAAATTTTAGTCTTAATAACGTCATTCAGGTTAAACTGAGAAATACATGCTTTATAAATTTAAATAATCTTTCAATAAATGTAAAATTCAAGACATATACATTGAGAAAAGTTTAGAATTACAAAACACGCGGTAATTTCAAAAATTAAAAACTACTTATAACTTTTCTCATACCTTCGACTGCTTTCTAAATAACAATAGTGTAATATTATTAGGTCTTGCAAAAATGTGTATTACAAAATAAACTGTAAAATGTACCTGTCAGGAATTTAATAGATGTTTGTGATGTTTCAAGGTTTAAATTTTTACCCTAAAATTAGTTGTTGCCAATTTGTTAATCAATCAAAGAATTTGCGCAATTTAGACAAAACTAATTTTAAATTTATCTGCATTATTTTTTACTCTGACTTTTAAAAACCACCATTATCACATTTACATTCAAAAACTATACTTTCGTTTAATGGAACTCAATTTCAAAGCCCTAATAAATGTATTAATCTTTAAGCAATAATTAAAAAGGAAAATTGGAAACGAATATCATAGTAAATAATATTATGTACATTAAAGTAATTTTTAGTTAACGAATTAATACATCTACTAAAACAGAAATTAAAGGGGTACAAAATATTTATTTTAACATCACAACTCTAATGCTATAAGCAGTGGTGAGCTATGAAATTTTTAACAAAGGGCTCGCTCATAGTTAAATAAAAACAAAAAAATAATGTCAATTATATGTTGGAAAAAAATGGCATTTTAAATTCAAACGTGAATAATCGAGTGATTGTACATAATTCAAAAAATTCTATTGTGCGACGGGTTATTCTAAATTTAATCGTCATTCCTTGATAGGCACAGTAGAGGACTGGGAAATTTAACCGGCCCGGGAAAAACCTGCTAGACCGGCCCCCAAAAAAAGAATGACCCAAAAAAATTAATTTTAAAATGTTGTCATATTTAGATAATAATAAAATTATTTTTAAAAAAATTCCATGTTCAGTCTCATTATGCTCTAATGAAAGTGAATTAGCAGATTCCTGTGAGCGCGAAAAGCTAAACCCCTTTTTCCAATTAGTTTTACTTCTATAATTCTTTCCAATACTTGCTTGCGTTCAAGAGCATTTTTTTTTTGACGTAAGCTGCCTTCATTTGGGAATATTAAACCATAAATATCTTTACTTTTAAGTTTAAGCATATGCCTATAAATACAATTTTCATGAATCTTATTATTTTTATGTTCTTTAACACGTTGCAGAGTATGCTCCCAGTCTTTCATTCCATCATTTACAAACGAACATTCGTTTTTATGTATGCCAAGCACACGGAACAAAATAGAGATTATTTTTCTAAACAATACGATCAAATACGATCAATACGATAATCATCGCAAATCTTGACTCGACAACTGTCAACGATAAAACAACTCGTCCTACGGACTCGTTGTTTAATCAGACAGTTTTGTCTCGTCGATTTTCCTAGCAACCAAACTTTCGTAGCAACGCAACTTTGTCCGGCTATAAAAAAAGCTCTAGTGTAATTACCCCCGAATATTCCACTCATAACATAAGTAAACGCTTAGTTACACATAAACATGTCAATTAAATTTGTCAAAATGACTACAAGCGGTCGTTTTTTTTCGTTTAATATACGAGATATTGAAAAAAATATATATACAAATTCGCCCCAAAATACTTTAAAAAGCAATAAATACGTTTGGAACCAATTCCTCGAGTTTTTTTTAATTCGCGGAATATTCATTCGAATACCACTCGTGGTAAAGATTTTTTTGAAAATACTTCCGTTTTCCATGTAAACTTGTTCCAAAATATCACTCGAGCAAATTTCATCTAAAAATACCCCTCCAGCTGGGCTGTCGGGGTATTTTTGATGCAATTTGCTTTCGTGATATTTCAACTGGAACATGTTTCCATGGAAACCCAAAAGTATTTTCAAAAAAATCTTCACCACTCGTGGTATTACATATGAAAATCATTTTGCCTCCCATATATGTTCAAATTTATACAAAGAAATGTAATAAATAAGTCGAATTACGTATACTCTACGACATCTGTTGTTTAAACATCAAACTAACACTGACTCGCACAGCCGACCAGCTTAGTTTTCGACGTAACAGAAACGCGATTCTGAAATAAAGTCCCGTATGCGCAATGTAACCGCGCATGTTAATTTTATGTGAAGGGCAGGCATTCAACTATACTGGACCGTTGGCTAAAAATCAGCACAACACGTAGGCCACGCCCTCAAATGTCACCTATAATGCAGTTTTGTGTGGATTATTTTATGTAATAACGTTAAATGAGCTTGAAATGTAAAAATATTGGAGGGATGTATGCAACAGATATGCACCTACATGACTGGAGACAGAAATTGACCATAAATTGGGGTTAACTAGTTAAAAAATGACTTTTAGTGAGGTTAGTACATGCGATACCTTTGAATTTTAAAACGTCACTTTAAATATTCGAGAACTTCTTAAAAAACGATTAAGCATAGTTATTGCTTAGGTGAAATATGCAACAAACATTTACCTACATGACTGTTGACTTACTTTGACCAAAACTTACAGGTAATTGGTTATAAAATGACTTTTTGTAAGGTTAGTACATCTGATACCATGAATTTTAGATCAGTTTTTAAATATTCTAAAACTTCATTAACCTTTAAGTAGTCGCACGGCGCCGCCGAGGCGCCAAGCGTTTTTGAAATCGTTGTTACATTTTTAATAATTTTTTTGTCACTAATATCTGTTTATGTATTCCTCAATTGTACTTTTAGGAATACGAATTATATAGTATTATTCATATTTCTCTATTTTACAGTCCGTAAAATGCAATTATGTGCTACTCGGCATGAACGCTATCATTTATGCCCTAGGGCTAAAAATCGACATTCGCAACAAATTTGTTCGCAATGCCATAAAAATATTTGTTCAGAGCATACAATAAAATTGTGCAGTGAATGCTTTGCATCCAATGTTTGATTCGTATTAAAAAAAAAAAAATCTGTTTTTACAGTTATGTTTTATATACAGATATATATTTTTTATATCTTATAATTTATTTAGTCATTGTTATTCTTTTTAAGATTTAGCTTATATTTCATGAATAAAGCAGTTTAACACATTTTTAAGATTTTAAGTCAAAAATATTGTTATAAAACCCCAATGGTGCCTCCGAGGCGCCATGCGAGTAGTTATGTATACACAGTACACGCGACTAGTTAAAGGTTAAAGTAAATTAAACATAGTAATTACTTTAGTGAGACATGTAGCAGAGATTCACCTACATAACTGTTAGCTAAAATTGACCAAAGCTTGCAAGTTATTCCTTATAAAAGATTAGTTTTTGTGAGATGAATACATCTGATATCTTATGGCATGAATTCTAAAACTAGTGGTTTAAGCTGTTTTAAAGCTTTTTAAAATAATATTTAAACACAGTAAGTACCTAATATGATAAACACAAAGGTATTACACTTAATTAGTTGAATATCTGCCCTTATACATTTTTAGAGCTGTTTTTGAAACATCTGTATATGCTATAGGCTAGCAATTTTTGTGATAAATAACTGAAAATTGTATAATTTACTTTGGAGGTAGAATAATAGTTCCTATTAAATTGAGATCAACAGTAATACAGAAATTACATATTATATTAAAAATGCATTTAAAGTTTAATGTTTAATATGATTATTACAAATATGAATATAATACTAGTACATATTAGCATTTGTTGGTGGTAATTGGAACTACACACTCATACATGGGAAATATTTTAATAATCAAAAATTGTGCAATCATATTCACAGATAATTAAAGTTTTGTATTAACTATGATCAATTTCCATGCACCATTATGACGTTCAGAAACATTTTCAGGTAACAGTTATAATTCAATTGAAAATCCTTTTGCCTCCCATATATGTTCAATTCATACAAAGAAATGTAATAAATAACTCGAAAATTACTCTACTAAAATCGTGTAGGCTGAGCCCTCTGTTGGTGACATTTTCTACTTATATATTGTACCAGGAGCACATAAAGGAGGTGACGAGAAAGCTACGACATATGCGACTGTTACACATAGCGTGTTAAAAAGAAACAAACAGCGTCTTGAATTTCTAGACTAAATATAAGTATCGACGTCTGACAGAAAATCTATCTCCTTCTAACTCACCAACAATGTAGCGTACCTTTGATGCCCGTATTTTAAGCATTCGTTCAACCATAACAGCTGATCTTAAATGATTTTAAAAAGTTAAATTTTAGCCTTAATAACGCCAATCAGGGTAAAATAAGAAATATGTGCCTCATAAATTTAAATATTCTTTCAATGACATACATTGAGAGAAAAGTTTAACATTACAAAACACGCGGTAATTTCAAAAATTAAAAACTACTTAGTATAATTTTTCCCATACCTTTGACTATATTTTTTAAACAACAATTATTTAACCTCAGTTGGTTGAAATAATGATTAACAAGTTTTTAATAAAACGTGTGACTGGAATGTTATGTCATTTTCTTAAATTACAATATTGTGGCTACAGTCTTTGGGAAAAATTTTGCAACTGTTTCCATATTATCTAAAAAATTTAAAGACATCCTAAACAATGCATTATAGCTAAAATTTGCTTAAAAAGGCCTAAAGATGTACTTCAAATTACATTTAAGTAATTTTCAGTTTATGAATTAATTTTAAAAATTATACATCTACTAAAACAGAAATTTAAGTGAGACAAAATATTTATTTTAACTTCAGAACTTTAATGCTATGAGCTAATAAAGAATATGTTTAATAGACTTGTCCTTCATAATGGAAAATATAGGTTTATGTACGAAAAAAGTATGCAGGTTGTTCAGAAAAAAAATCAAACTAAAACCTTCAAATACGTTTGCTAGAATATTTTTGAACTTAGTATAATTTTATCAGGAGAAACGAAATTTTATGTTAAGGGCCAAGTTAAATGATTTTTTGTAAAATGTAATGTGGCCCGCGAGCTATACATTATAAATTCTAAAATCGTGTAGGCCGAAACCTCTGTTGGTGACATTTTCTACTTATATATTGTACCAGGTAGCGGTGGGCGATATATCGATAAATATCGATATAATTTTGATATCAATATATCAAAATATCGGATATCGATATATCGATATAAGTATCACAAGTATGACCTTTTGAAAGGACCTTTTTCAGACGGCCGTGGATGATATCAAAGTGTTTTATTTACACTTTCTTTACGTTGGATGCGCCAGTCTTTTAGCTACATTTTAAACACCGAATCAAAATTTTCGGTCCGCTAAAAACGGAGTTACGAATTTTTTTGTAGAACGAGATGTTCAATTCAAAAAATTAAAAATTTTGAAATTTTTTCTCGAAAACGGCTCTTACAATTTTGTTCAAATTTTAGTATGTTATAGAGTTTATTTTTCTTAGTATAATGCCGTTTGTCTCAACTATTTTGAAATTTAATTTACGAAGTTATTCAAAAAAATAAAAATTTTGACAATTTTTCTCGAAAACGGCTTTTACGATTTTGTTTAAATTTTAGTATGTTATAGAGTTTATTTTTCTTAGTATAATGCCGTTTGTCTCAACTATTTTGAAATTTAATTTACAAAGTTATTCAAAAAATTAAAAATTTTGAAAATTTTTCTCGAAAACAGCTCTTACGATTTTGTACAAATTTTAGTATATTATAGTATTTATTTTTCTTAGTATAATGCAGTTTGTCTCAACTATTTTGAAATTTAATTTACAAAGTTATTCAAAAAATTAAAAATTTTGAAAATTTTTCTCGAAAACGGCTTTTATGATTTTGTTCAAATTTTAGTTTGTTATAGAGTTTATTTTTCTTAGTATATTGCAGTTTGTCTTAACTATTTTGAAATTTAATTTGCAAAGTTATTCAAAAAATTAAAAATTTTGAAAATGTTTTTCGAAAACGGCTCTTACGATTTTGTTCAAATTTTAGTATGTTATAGAGTTTATTTTTCTTAGTATAATGCCGTTTGTCTCAACTATTTTGAAACTTAATTTACAAAGTTATTCAAAAAATTGAAAATTTTGAAAATTTTTCTCGAAAACGGCTCTTACGATTTTGTTCAAATTTTAGTATGTTATAGAGTTTATTTTTCTTAGTATAATGCCGTTTGTCTCAACTATTTTGAAATTTAATTTGCAAAGTTATTCAAAAAATTTAAAATTTTGAAAATTTTTCTCGAAAACGGCTCTTACGATTTTGTTCAAATTTTAGTTTGTTATAGAGTTTATTTTTCTTAGTATAATGCCGTTTGTCTCAACTATTTTGAAATTTAATTTACAAAGTTATTCAAAAAATTAAAAATTTTGAAAATTTTTCTCGAAAACGGCTCCTACGATTTAGTTCAAATTTAAGTATGTTATTGAGTTTATTTTTCTTAGTATAATGCCGTTTGTCTCAACTATTTTGAAATTTAATTTGCAAAGTTATTCAAAAAATTTAAAATTTTGAAAATTTTTCTCGAAAACGGCTCTTACGATTTTGTTCAAATTTTAGTATGTTATAAAGTTTATTTTTCTTAGTATAATGCCGTTTGTCTCAACTATTTTGAAATTTAATTTACAAAGTTATTCAAAAAATTAAAAATCGTATTTAGGGGCTAATAATCCTTAATTTGCTCATAACTAACGTGTATAAGAAGTTTGAAGCCATTTGCTGTAGTTTTGAGAAAATCGATTTTTTTGTCGAAAAAAGTGCAAAGACTATAATAGCCTTTGTACTTTTCCCATTTTTCGCGAAAAATTAAAAATCGTATTTAGGGGCTAATAATCCTTAATTCGCTCATAACTAATGTGTATAAGAAGTTTGAAGCCATTTGCTGTAGTTTTAAGAAAATCGATTTTTTTGTCGAAAAAAGTGCAAAGACTATATATAGCCTTTGTACTTTTCCCATTTTTCGCGAAAAATTAAAAATCGTATTTAGGGGCTAATAATCCTTAACTTGCTCACAACTAACGTGTATAAGAAGTTTGAAGCCATTTGCTGCAGTTTTAAGAAAATCGATTTTTTTGTCGAAAAAAGTGCAAAGACTATAGCCTTTGTACTTTTCCCATTTTTCGCGAAAAATTAAAAATCGTATTTAGGGGCTAATAATCCTTAATTCGCTCATAACTAATGTGTATAAGAAGTTTGAAGCCATTTGCTGTAGTTTTAAGAAAATCGATTTTTTTGTCGAAAAAAGTGCAAAGACTATAGCCTTTGTACTTTTCCCATTTTTCGCGAAAAATTAAAAATCGTATTTAGGGGCTAATAATCCTTAACTTGCTCACAACTAACGTGTATAAGAAGTTTGAAGCCATTTGCTGTAGTTTTAAGAAAATCGATTCTTTTGTCGAAAAAAGTGCAAAGAGTATATAGCCTTTTTTCTTAGTATAATGCCGTTTGTCTCAACTATTTTGAAATTTCATTTACAAAGTTATTCAGAAAATTTAAAATTTTGAAAAATTTTCTCGAAAACGGCTCTTACGATTTTGTTCAAATTTTAGTATGTTATAGAGTTTATCTTTCTTAGTATAATGCCGTTTGTCTCAACTATTTTGAAATTTAATTTACAAAGTTATTCAAAAAATTAAAAATTTTGAAAATTTTTCTCGAAAACGGCTTTTACGATTTTGTTCAAATTTTAGATTGTTATAGAGTTTATTTTTCTTAGTATAATGCCGTTTGTCTCAACTATTTTGAAATTTAATTTACAAAGTTATTCAAAAAAATTAAAATTTTGAAAATTTTTCTCGAAAACGGCTCTTACGATTTTGTTCAAATTTTAGTATGTTATGGAGTTTATTTTTCTTAGTATAATGCCGTTTGTCTCATTTATTTTGAAATTTAATTTGCAAAGTTATTCAAAAAATTTAAAATTTTGAAAATTTTTCTCGAAAACGGCTCTTACGATTTTGTTCAAGTTTTAGTACGTTATAGAGTTTATTTTTCTTAGTATAATGCCGTTTGTCTCAACTATTTTGAAATTTAATTTGCAAAGTTATTCAAAAAATTTAAAATTTTGAAAATGTTTCTCGAAAACGGCTCTTACGATTTTGTTCAAATTTTAGTATGTTATAGAGTTTATTTTTCTTAGTATAATGCCGTTTGTCTCAACTATTTTGAAATTTAATTTACAAAGATATTCAAAAAATTAAAAATCGTATTTAGGGGCTAATAATCCTTAATTTGCTCATAACTAACGTGTATATGAAGTTTGAAGCCATTTGCTGTAGTTTTGAGAAAATCGATTTATTTGTCGAAAAAAGTGCAAAGACTATAATAGCCTTTGTACTTTTCCCATTTTTCGCGAAAAATTAAAAATCGTATTTAGGGGCTAATAAGCCTTAATTCGCTCATAACTAATGTGTATAAGAAGTTTGAAGCCATTTGCTGTAGTTTTAAGAAAATCGATTTTTTTTTCGAAAAAAGTGCAAAGACTATAAGCCTTTGTACTTTTCCCATTTTTCGCGAAAAATTAAAAATCGTATTTAGGGGCTAATAATCCTTAACTTGCTCACAACTAACGTATATAAGAAGTTTGAAGCCATTTGCTGTAGTTTTAAGAAAATCGATTTTTTTGTCGAAAAAGGTGCAAAGACTATAGCCTTTGTACTTTTCCCAAATTCGCGAAAAATTAAAAATCGTATTTAGGGGCTAATAATCCTTAACTTGCACACAAGCACAACTAACGTGTATAAGAAGTTTGAAGCCATTTGCTGTAGTTTTAAGAAAATCGATTCTTTTGTCGAAAAAAGTGCAAAGAGCCTTTTTTCTTAGTATAATGCCGTTTGTCTTAACTATTTTGAAATTTAATTTACAAAGTTATTTTTCGCGAAAAATTAAAAATCGTATTTAGGGGCTAATAATCCTTAATTCGCTCATAACTAATGTGTATAAGAAGTTTGAAGCCATTTGCTGTAGTTTTAAGAAAATCGATTTTTTTGTCGAAAAAAGTGCAAAGACTATATATAGCCTTTGTACTTTTCCCATTTTTCGCGAAAAATTAAAAATCGTATTTAGGGGCTAATAATCCTTAATTCGCTCATAACTAATGTGTATAAGAAGTTTGAAGCCATTTGCTGTAGTTTTAAGAAAATCGATTTTTTTGTCGAAAAAAGTGCAAAGACTATAGCCTTTCTACTTTTCCCATTTTTCGCGAAAAATTAAAAATCGTATTTAGGGGCTAATAATCCTTAACTTGCTCACAACTAACGTGTATAAGAAGTTTGAAGCCATTTGCTGTAGTTTTAAGAAAATCGATTTTTTTGTCGAAAAAAGTGCAAAGACTAAGCCTTTGTACTTTTCCCATTTTTCGCGAAAAATTAAAAATCGTATTTAGGGGCTAATAATCCTTAACTTGCTCACAACTAACGTGTATAAGAAGTTTGAAGCCATTTGCTGTAGTTTTAAGAAAATCGATTCTTTTGTCGAAAAAAGTGCAAAGAGTATATAGCCTTTTTTCTTAGTATAATGCCGTTTGGCTCAACTATTTTGAAATTTCATTTACAAAGTTATTCAGAAAATTTAAAATTTTGAAAATTTTTCTCGAAAACGGCTCTTACGATTTTGTTCAAATTTTAGTATGTTATAGAGTTTATCTTTCTTAGTATAATGCCGTTTGTCTCAACTATTTTGAAATTTAATTTACAAAGTTATTCAGAAAATTTAAAATTTTGAAAATTTTTCTCGAAAACGGCTATTACGATTTTGTTCAAATTTTAGTATGTTATAGAGTTTATCTTTCTTAGTATAATGCCGTTTGTCTCAACTATTTTGAAATTTAATTTGCAAAGTTATTCAAAAAATTTAAAATTTTTAAAATTTTTCTCGAAAACGGCTCTTACGATTTTGTTCAAATTTTAGTATGTTATAGAGTTTATTTTTCTTAGTATAATGCCGTTTGTCTCAACTATTTTGAAATTTAATTTACAAAGTTATTCAAAAAATTAAAAATTTTGAAAATTTTTCTCGAAAACGGCTCTTACGATTTTGTTCAAATTTTAGTTTGTTATAGAGTTTATTTTTCTTAGTATAATGCCGTTTGTCTCAACTATTTTGAAATTTAATTTACAAAGTTATTCAAAAAATTTAAAATTTTGAAAATTTTTCTCGAAAACGGCTCTTACGATTTTGTTCAAATTTTAGTATGTTATGGAGTTTATTTTTCTTAGTATAATGCTGTTTGTCTTATTTATTTTGAAATTTAATTTGCAAAGTTATTCAAAAAATTTAAAATTTTGAAAATTTTTCTCGAAAACGGCTCTTACGATTTTGTTTAAATTTTAGTACGTTATAGAGTTTATCTTTCTTAGTATAATGCCGTTTGTCTCAACTATTTTGAAATTTAATTTACAAAGTTATTCAAAAAATTAAAAATTTTGAAAATTTTTCTCGAAAACGGCTTTTACGATTTTGTTCAAATTTTAGATTGTTATAGAGTTTATTTTTCTTAGTATAATGCCGTTTGTCTTAACTATTTTGAAATTTAATTTGCAAAGTTATTCAAAAAATTTAAAATTTTGAAATTTTTTCTCGAAAACGGCTTTTACGATTTTGTTCAAATTTTAGTATGTTATAGAGTTTATTTTTCTTAGTATAATGCCGTTTGTCTCAACTATTTTGAAATTTAATTTACAAAGTTATTCAAAAAATTAAAAATCGTATTTAGGGGCTAATAATCCTTAATTTGCTCATAACTAACGTGTATAAGAAGTTTGAAGCCATTTGCTGTAGTTTTAAGAAAATCGATTTTTTTGTCGAAAAAGGTGCAAAGACTATAGCCTTTGTACTTTTCCCAAATTCGCGAAAAATTAAAAATCGTATTTAGGGGCTAATAATCCTTAACTTGCACACAAGCACAACTAACGTGTATAAGAAGTTTGAAGCCATTTGCTGTAGTTTTAAGAAAATCGATTCTTTTGTCGAAAAAAGTGCAAAGAGCCTTTTTTCTTAGTATAATGCCGTTTGTCTTAACTATTTTGAAATTTAATTTACAAAGTTATTTTTCGCGAAAAATTAAAAATCGTATTTAGGGGCTAATAATCCTTAATTCGCTCATAACTAATGTGTATAAGAAGTTTGAAGCCATTTGCTGTAGTTTTAAGAAAATCGATTTTTTTGTCGAAAAAAGTGCAAAGACTTATAGCCTTTCTACTTTTCCCATTTTTCGCGAAAAATTAAAAATCGTATTTAGGGGCTAATAATCCTTAACTTGCTCACAACTAACGTGTATAAGAAGTTTGAAGCCATTTGCTGTAGTTTTAAGAAAATCGATTTTTTTGTCGAAAAAAGTGCAAAGACTAAGCCTTTGTACTTTTCCCATTTTTCGCGAAAAATTAAAAATCGTATTTAGGGGCTAATAATCCTTAACTTGCTCACAACTAACGTGTATAAGAAGTTTGAAGCCATTTGCTGTAGTTTTAAGAAAATCGATTCTTTTGTCGAAAAAAGTGCAAAGAGTATATAGCCTTTTTTCTTAGTATAATGCCGTTTGGCTCAACTATTTTGAAATTTCATTTACAAAGTTATTCAGAAAATTTAAAATTTTGAAAATTTTTCTCGAAAACGGCTCTTACGATTTTGTTCAAATTTTAGTATGTTATAGAGTTTATCTTTCTTAGTATAATGCCGTTTGTCTCAACTATTTTGAAATTTAATTTACAAAGTTATTCAGAAAATTTAAAATTTTGAAAATTTTTCTCGAAAACGGCTATTACGATTTTGTTCAAATTTTAGTATGTTATAGAGTTTATCTTTCTTAGTATAATGCCGTTTGTCTCAACTATTTTGAAATTTAATTTGCAAAGTTATTCAAAAAATTTAAAATTTTTAAAATTTTTCTCGAAAACGGCTCTTACGATTTTGTTCAAATTTTAGTATGTTATAGAGTTTATTTTTCTTAGTATAATGCCGTTTGTCTCAACTATTTTGAAATTTAATTTACAAAGTTATTCAAAAAATTAAAAATTTTGAAAATTTTTCTCGAAAACGGCTCTTACGATTTTGTTCAAATTTTAGTTTGTTATAGAGTTTATTTTTCTTAGTATAATGCCGTTTGTCTCAACTATTTTGAAATTTAATTTACAAAGTTATTCAAAAAATTTAAAATTTTGAAAATTTTTCTCGAAAACGGCTCTTACGATTTTGTTCAAATTTTAGTATGTTATGGAGTTTATTTTTCTTAGTATAATGCTGTTTGTCTTATTTATTTTGAAATTTAATTTGCAAAGTTATTCAAAAAATTTAAAATTTTGAAAATTTTTCTCGAAAACGGCTCTTACGATTTTGTTTAAATTTTAGTACGTTATAGAGTTTATCTTTCTTAGTATAATGCCGTTTGTCTCAACTATTTTGAAATTTAATTTACAAAGTTATTCAAAAAATTAAAAATTTTGAAAATTTTTCTCGAAAACGGCTTTTACGATTTTGTTCAAATTTTAGATTGTTATAGAGTTTATTTTTCTTAGTATAATGCCGTTTGTCTTAACTATTTTGAAATTTAATTTGCAAAGTTATTCAAAAAATTTAAAATTTTGAAATTTTTTCTCGAAAACGGCTTTTACGATTTTGTTCAAATTTTAGTATGTTATAGAGTTTATTTTTCTTAGTATAATGCCGTTTGTCTCAACTATTTTGAAATTTAATTTACAAAGTTATTCAAAAAATTAAAAATCGTATTTAGGGGCTAATAATCCTTAATTTGCTCATAACTAACGTGTATAAGAAGTTTGAAGCCATTTGTTGTAGTTTTGAGAAAATCGATTTTTTTGTCGAAAAAAGTGCAAAGACTATAGCCTTTGTACTTTTCCCATTTTTCGCGAAAAATTAAAAATCGTATTTAGGGGCTAATAATCCTTAATTCGCTCACAACTAACGTGTATAAGAAGTTTGAAGCCATTTGCTGTAGTTTTAAGAAAATCGATTTTTTTGTCGAAAAAAGTGCAAAGACTATAGCCTTTGTACTTTTCCCATTTTTCGCGAAAAATTAAAAATCGTATTTAGGGGCTAATAATCCTTAATTCGCTCATAACTAATGTGTATAAGAAGTTTGAAGCCATTTGCTGTAGTTTTAAGAAAATCGATTTTTTTGTCGAAAAAAGTGCAAAGACTATATATAGCCTTTGTACTTTTCCCATTTTTCGCGAAAAATTAAAAATCGTATTTAGGGGCTAATAATCCTTAACTTGCTCACAACTAACGTGTATAAGAAGTTTGAAGCCATTTGCTGCAGTTTTAAGAAAATCGATTTTTTTGTCGAAAAAAGTGCAAAGACTATAGCCTTTGTACTTTTCCCATTTTTCGCGAAAAATTAAAAATCGTATTTAGGGGCTAATAATCCTTAATTCGCTCATAACTAATGTGTATAAGAAGTTTGAAGCCATTTGCTGTAGTTTTAAGAAAATCGATTTTTTTGTCGAAAAAAGTGCAAAGACTATAGCCTTTGTACTTTTCCCATTTTTCGCGAAAAATTAAAAATCGTATTTAGGGGCTAATAATCCTTAACTTGCTCACAACTAACGTGTATAAGAAGTTTGAAGCCATTTGCTGTAGTTTTAAGAAAATCGATTCTTTTGTCGAAAAAAGTGCAAAGAGTATATAGCCTTTTTTCTTAGTATAATGCCGTTTGTCTCAACTATTTTGAAATTTCATTTACAAAGTTATTCAGAAAATTTAAAATTTTGAAAAATTTTCTCGAAAACGGCTCTTACGATTTTGTTCAAATTTTAGTATGTTATAGAGTTTATCTTTCTTAGTATAATGCCGTTTGTCTCAACTATTTTGAAATTTAATTTACAAAGTTATTCAAAAAATTAAAAATTTTGAAAATTTTTCTCGAAAACGGCTTTTACGATTTTGTTCAAATTTTAGATTGTTATAGAGTTTATTTTTCTTAGTATAATGCCGTTTGTCTCAACTATTTTGAAATTTAATTTACAAAGTTATTCAAAAAAATTAAAATTTTGAAAATTTTTCTCGAAAACGGCTCTTACGATTTTGTTCAAATTTTAGTATGTTATGGAGTTTATTTTTCTTAGTATAATGCCGTTTGTCTCATTTATTTTGAAATTTAATTTGCAAAGTTATTCAAAAAATTTAAAATTTTGAAAATTTTTCTCGAAAACGGCTTTTACGATTTTGTTCAAGTTTTAGTACGTTATAGAGTTTATTTTTCTTAGTATAATGCCGTTTGTCTCAACTATTTTGAAATTTAATTTGCAAAGTTATTCAAAAAATTTAAAATTTTGAAAATGTTTCTCGAAAACGGCTCTTACGATTTTGTTCAAATTTTAGTATGTTATAGAGTTTATTTTTCTTAGTATAATGCCGTTTGTCTCAACTATTTTGAAATTTAATTTACAAAGATATTCAAAAAATTAAAAATCGTATTTAGGGGCTAATAATCCTTAATTTGCTCATAACTAACGTGTATATGAAGTTTGAAGCCATTTGCTGTAGTTTTGAGAAAATCGATTTTTTTGTCGAAAAAAGTGCAAAGACTATAATAGCCTTTGTACTTTTCCCATTTTTCGCGAAAAATTAAAAATCGTATTTAGGGGCTAATAAGCCTTAATTCGCTCATAACTAATGTGTATAAGAAGTTTGAAGCCATTTGCTGTAGTTTTAAGAAAATCGATTTTTTTTTCGAAAAAAGTGCAAAGACTATAAGCCTTTGTACTTTTCCCATTTTTCGCGAAAAATTAAAAATCGTATTTAGGGGCTAATAATCCTTAACTTGCTCACAACTAACGTATATAAGAAGTTTGAAGCCATTTGCTGTAGTTTTAAGAAAATCGATTTTTTTGTCGAAAAAGGTGCAAAGACTATAGCCTTTGTACTTTTCCCAAATTCGCGAAAAATTAAAAATCGTATTTAGGGGCTAATAATCCTTAACTTGCACACAAGCACAACTAACGTGTATAAGAAGTTTGAAGCCATTTGCTGTAGTTTTAAGAAAATCGATTCTTTTGTCGAAAAAAGTGCAAAGAGCCTTTTTTCTTAGTATAATGCCGTTTGTCTTAACTATTTTGAAATTTAATTTACAAAGTTATTTTTCGCGAAAAATTAAAAATCGTATTTAGGGGCTAATAATCCTTAATTCGCTCATAACTAATGTGTATAAGAAGTTTGAAGCCATTTGCTGTAGTTTTAAGAAAATCGATTTTTTTGTCGAAAAAAGTGCAAAGACTATATATAGCCTTTGTACTTTTCCCATTTTTCGCGAAAAATTAAAAATCGTATTTAGGGGCTAATAATCCTTAATTCGCTCATAACTAATGTGTATAAGAAGTTTGAAGCCATTTGCTGTAGTTTTAAGAAAATCGATTTTTTTGTCGAAAAAAGTGCAAAGACTATAGCCTTTCTACTTTTCCCATTTTTCGCGAAAAATTAAAAATCGTATTTAGGGGCTAATAATCCTTAACTTGCTCACAACTAACGTGTATAAGAAGTTTGAAGCCATTTGCTGTAGTTTTAAGAAAATCGATTTTTTTGTCGAAAAAAGTGCAAAGACTAAGCCTTTGTACTTTTCCCATTTTTCGCGAAAAATTAAAAATCGTATTTAGGGGCTAATAATCCTTAACTTGCTCACAACTAACGTGTATAAGAAGTTTGAAGCCATTTGCTGTAGTTTTAAGAAAATCGATTCTTTTGTCGAAAAAAGTGCAAAGAGTATATAGCCTTTTTTCTTAGTATAATGCCGTTTGGCTCAACTATTTTGAAATTTCATTTACAAAGTTATTCAGAAAATTTAAAATTTTGAAAATTTTTCTCGAAAACGGCTCTTACGATTTTGTTCAAATTTTAGTATGTTATAGAGTTTATCTTTCTTAGTATAATGCCGTTTGTCTCAACTATTTTGAAATTTAATTTACAAAGTTATTCAAAAAATTTAAAATTTTTAAAATTTTTCTCGAAAACGGCTCTTACGATTTTGTTCAAATTTTAGTATGTTATAGAGTTTATTTTTCTTAGTATAATGCCGTTTGTACTTTTCCCATTTTTCGCGAAAAATTAAAAATCGTATTTAGGGGCTAATAATCCTTAACTTGCTCACAACTAACGTGTATAAGAAGTTTGAAGCCATTTGCTGTAGTTTTAAGAAAATCGATTCTTTTGTCGAAAAAAGTGCAAAGACTATAGCCTTTGTACTTTTCCCAAATTCGCGAAAAATTAAAAATCGTATTTAGGGGCTAATAATCCTTAACTTGCTTACAACTAACGTGTATAAGAAGTTTGAAGCCATTTGCTGTAGTTTTAAGAAAATCGATTCTTTTTTCGAAAAAAGTGCAAAGAGCCTTTTTTCTTAGTATAATGCCGTTTGTCTCAACTATTTTGAAATTTAATTTACAAAGTAATTCAAAAAAATTAAAATTTTGAAAATTTTTCTCGAAAACGGCTCTTACGATTTTGTTCAAATTTTAGTATGTTATAGAGTTTATTTTTCTTAGTATAATGCCGTTTGTCTCAACTATTTTGAAATTTAATTTACAAAGTTATTCAAAAAATTAAAAATTTTGAAAATTTTTCTCGAAAACGGCTCTTACGATTTTGTTCAAATTTTAGTTTGTTATAGAGTTTATTTTTCTTAGTATAATGCCGTTTGTCTCAACTATTTTGAAATTTAATTTACAAAGTTATTCAAAAAATTTAAAATTTTGAAAATTTTTCTCGAAAACGGCTCTTACGATTTTGTTCAAATTTTAGTATGTTATGGAGTTTATTTTTCTTAGTATAATGCTGTTTGTCTTATTTATTTTGAAATTTAATTTGCAAAGTTATTCTAAAAATTTAAAATTTTGAAAATTTTTCTCGAAAACGGCTCTTACGATTTTGTTTAAATTTTAGTACGTTATAGAGTTTATCTTTCTTAGTATAATGCCGTTTGTCTTAACTATTTTGAAATTTAATTTGCAAAGTTATTCAAAAAATTTAAAATTTTGAAAATTTTTCTCGAAAACGGCTCTTACGATTTTGTTCAAATTTTAGTATGTTATAGAGTTTATTTTTCTTAGTATAATGCCGTTTGTCTCAACTATTTTGAAATTTAATTTACAAAGTTATTCAAAAAATTAAAAATCGTATTTAGGGGCTAATAATCCTTAATTTGCTCATAACTAACGTGTATAAGAAGTTTGAAGCCATTTGCTGTAGTTTTGAGAAAATCGATTTTTTTGTCGAAAAAAGTGCAAAGACTATATATAGCCTTTGTACTTTTCCCATTTTTCGCGAAAAATTAAAAATCGTATTTAGGGGCTAATAATCCTTAATTCGCTCATAACTAATGTGTATAAGAAGTTTGAAGCCATTTGCTGTAGTTTTAAGAAAATCAATTTTTTTGTCGAAAAAGGTTCAAAGACTATTATAGCCTTTGTACTTTTCCCAAATTCGCGAAAAATTAAAAATCGTATTTAGGGGCTAATAATCCTTAACTTGCTCACAACTTACGTGTATAAGAAGTTTGAAGCCATTTGCTGTAGTTTTAAGAAAATCGATTTTTTTGTCGAAAAAAGTGCAAAGACTATTATAGCCTTTGTACTTTTCCCATTTTTCGCGAAAAATTAAAAATCGTATTTAGGGGCTAATAATCCTTAACTTGCTCACAACTAACGTGTATAAGAAGTTTGAAGCCATTTGCTGTAGTTTTAAGAAAATCGATTCTTTTGTCGAAAAAAGTGCAAAGACTATAGCCTTTGTACTTTTCCCAAATTCGCGAAAAATTAAAAATCGTATTTAGGGGCTAATAATCCTTAACTTGCTCACAACTAACGTGTATAAGAAGTTTGAAGCCATTTGCTGTAGTTTTAAGAAAATCGATTCTTTTGTCGAAAAAAGTGCAAAGAGCCTTTTTTCTTAGTATAATGCCGTTTGTCTCAACTATTTTGAAATTTAATTTACAAAGTAATTCAAAAAAATAAAAATTTTGAAAATTTTTCTCGAAAACGGCTCTTACGATTTTGTTCAAATTTTAGTATGTTATAGAGTTTATTTTTCTTAGTATAATGCCGTTTGTCTCAACTATTTTGAAATTTAATTTACAAAGTTATTCAAAAAATTAAAAATTTTGAAAATTTTTCTCGAAAACGGCTCTTACGATTTTGTTCAAATTTTAGTATGTTATAGAGTTTATTTTTCTTAGTATAATGCCGTTTGTCTCAACTATTTTGAAATTTAATTTACAAAGTTATTCAAAAAATTTAAAATTTTGAAAATTTTTCTCGAAAACGGCTTTTACGATTTTGTTCAAATTTTAGTATGTTATAGAGTTTATCTTTCTTAGTATAATGCCGTTTGTCTCAACTATTTTGAAATTTAATTTGCAAAGTTATTCAAAAAATTTAAAATTTTTAAAATTTTTCTCGAAAACGGCTCTTACGATTTTGTTCAAATTTTAGTATGTTATAGAGTTTATTTTTCTTAGTATAATGCCGTTTGTACTTTTCCCATTTTTCGCGAAAAATTAAAAATCGTATTTAGGGGCTAATAATCCTTAATTTGCTCACAACTAACGTGTATAAGAAGTTTGAAGCCATTTGCTGTAGTTTTAAGAAAATCGATTCTTTTGTCGAAAAAAGTGCAAAGAGCCTTTTTTCTTATTATAATGCCGTTTGTCTCAACTATTTTGAAATTTAATTTACAAAGTTATTCAAAAAATTAAAAATCGTATTTAGGGGCTAATAATTCTTAATTTGCTCATAACTAACGTGTATAAGAAGTTTGAAGCCATTTGCTGTAGTTTTGAGAAAATCGATTTTTTTGTCGAAAAAAGTGCAAAGACTATATATAGCCTTTGTACTTTTCCCATTTTTCGCGAAAAATTAAAAATCGTATTTAGGGGCTAATAATCCTTAACTTGCTCACAACTAACGTGTATAAGAAGTTTGAAGCCATTTGCTGTAGTTTTAAGAAAATCGATTTTTTTGTCGAAAAAAGTGCAAAGACTATAGCCTTTGTACTTTTCCCATTTTTCGCGAAAAATTAAAAATCGTATTTAGGGGCTAATAATCCTTAACTTGCTCACAACTAACGTGTATAAGAAGTTTGAAGCCATTTGCTGTAGTTTTAAGAAAATCGATTTTTTTGTCGAAAAAAGTGCAAAGACTATAGCCTTTGTACTTTTCCCAAATTCGCGAAAAATTAAAAATCGTATTTAGGGGCTAATAATCCTTAACTTGCTCACAACTAACGTGTATAAGAAGTTTGAAGCCATTTGCTGTAGTTTTAAGAAAATCGATTCTTTTGTCGAAAAAAGTGCAAAGAGCCTTTTTTCTTAGTATAATGCCGTTTGTCTCAACTATTTTGAAATTTAATTTACAAAGTAATTCAAAAAAATTAAAATTTTGAAAATTTTTCTCGAAAACGGCTCTTACGATTTTGTTCAAATTTTAGTATGTTATAGAGTTTATTTTTCTTAGTATAATGCCGTTTGTCTCAACTATTTTGAAATTTAATTTACAAAGTTATTCAAAAAATTAAAAATTTTGAAAATTTTTCTCGAAAACGGCTCTTACGATTTTGTTCAAATTTTAGTTTGTTATAGAGTTTTTTTTTCTTAGTATAATGCCGTTTGTCTCAACTATTTTAAAATTTAATTTACAAAGTTATTCAAAAAATTTAAAATTTTGAAAATTTTTCTCGAAAACGGCTTTTACGATTTGGTTCAAATTTTAGTATGTTATTGAGTTTATTTTTCTTAGTATAATGCCGTTTGTCTCATTTATTTTGAAATTTAATTTGCATAGTTATTCAAATAATTTAAAATTTTGAAAATTTTTCTCGAAAAGGGCTCTTACGATTTTGTTCAAATTTTAGTATGTTATAGAGTTTATTTTTCTTAGTATAATGCCGTTTGTCTCAACTATTTTGAAATTTAATTTGCAAAGTTATTCAAAAAATTTAAAATTTTGAAAATTTTTCTCGAAAACGGCTCTTACGATTTTGTTCAAATTTTAGTATGTTATAGAGTTTATTTTTCTTAGTTTAATGCCGTTTAACTCAACTATTTTGAAATTTAATTTACAAAGTTATTCAAAAAATTAAAAGTTTTGAAATTTGTTTTTCGAAAACGGCTCTTACGATTTTGTTCAAATTTTAGTATGTTATAGAGTTTATTTTTCTTAGTATAATGCCGTTTGTCTCAACTATTTTGAAATTTAATTTACAAAGTTATTCAAAAAATTAAAAATTTTGAAAATTTTTCTCGAAAACGGCTCTTACGATTTTGTTCAAATTTTAGTTTGTTATAGAGTTTATTTTTCTTAGTATAATGCCGTTTGTCTCATTTATTTTGAAATTTAATTTGCAAAGTTATTCAAAAAATTTAAAATTTTGAAAATTTTTCTCGAAAACGGCTTTTACGATTATGTTCAAATTTTAGTTTGTTATAGAGTTTATTTTTCTTAGTATAATGCCGTTTGTCTCAACTATTTTGAAATTTAATTTGCAAAGTTATTCAAAAAATTTAAAATTTTGAAAATTTTTCTCAAAAACGGCTCTTACTATTTTGTTCAAATTTTAGTATGTTATAGAGTTTATTTTTCTTAGTATAATGCCGTTTAACTCAACTATTTTGAAATTTAATTTACAAAGTTATTCGAAAAATTAAAAATTTTGAAAATTTTTCTCGAAAACGGCTCTTACTATTTTGTTCAAATTTTAGTATGTTATAGAGTTTATTTTTCTTAGTATAATGCCGTTTAACTCAACTATTTTGAAATTTAATTTACAAAGTTATTCGAAAAATTAAAAATTTTGAAAATTTTTCTCGAAAACGGCTCTTACTATTGTGTTAAAATTTTAGTATGTTTTAGAGTTTATTTTTCTTAGTATAATGCCGTTTGTCTCAACTATTTTGAAATTTAATTTACAAAGTTATTCAAAAAATTAAAAATTTTGAAAATTTTTCTCGAAAACGGCTCTTACGATTTTGTTCAAATTTTAGTTTGTTATAGAGTTTATTTTTCTTAGTATAATGCCGTTTGTCTCATTTATTTTGAAATTTAATTTGCAAAGTTATTCAAAAAATTTAAAATTTTGAAAATTTTTCTCGAAAACGGCTTTTACGATTTTGTTCAAATTTTAGTTTGTTATAGAGTTTATTTTTCTTAGTATAATGCCGTTTGTCTCAACTATTTTGAAATTTAATTTGCAAAGTTATTCAAAAAATTTAAAATTTTGAAAATTTTTCTCAAAAACGGCTCTTACGATTTTATTCAAATTTTAGTATGTTATAGAGTTTATTTTTCTTAGTATAATGCCGTTTAACTCAACTATTTTGAAATTTAATTTACAAAGTTATTCGAAAAATTAAAAATTTTGAAAATTTTTCTCGAAAACGGCTCTTACTATTTTGTTCAAATTTTAGTTTGTTATAGAGTTTATTTTTCTTAGTATAATGCCGTTTGTCTCATTTATTTAAAAATTTAAAATTGCAAAGTTATTCAAAAAATTAAAAATTTTGAAAATTTTTCTTGAAAACGGCTCTTACGATTTTGTTCAAATTTTAGTATGTTATAGAGTTTATCTTTCTTAGTATAATGCCGTTTGTCTCAACTATTTTGAAATTTAATTTACAAAGTTATTCAAAAAATTAAAAATTTTGAAAATTTTTCTCGAAAACGGCTCTTACGATTTTGTTCAAATTTTAGTTTGTTATAGAGTTTATTTTTCTTAGTATAATGCCGTTTGTCTCAACTATTTTGAAATTTAATTTACAAAGTTATTCAAAAAATTAAAAATCGTATTTAGGGGCTAATAATCCTTAATTCGCTCACAACTAACGTGTATAAGAAGTTTGAAGCCATTTGCTGTAGTTTTAAGAAAATCGATTTTTTTGTCGAAAAAAGTGCAAAGACTATAGCCTTTGTACTTTTCCCATTTTTCGCGAAAAATTAAAAATCGTATTTAGGGGCTAATAATCCTTAACTTGCTCACAACTAACGTGTATAAGAAGTTTGAAGCCATTTGCTGTAGTTTTAAGAAAATCGATTCTTTTGTCGAAAAAAGTGCAAAGAGTATATAGCCTTTTTTCTTAGTATAATGCCGTTTGTCTCAACTATTTTGAAATTTAATTTACAAAGTTATTCTAAAAAATTAAAATTTTGAAAATTTTTCTCGAAAACGGCTCTTACGATTTTGTTCAAATTTTAGTTTGTTATAGAGTTTATTTTTCTTAGTATAATGCCGTTTGTCTCATTTATTTTGAAATTTAATTTGCAAAGTTATTCAAAAAATTAAAAATTTTGAAAATTTTTCTTGAAAACGGCTCTTACAATTTTGTTCAAATTTTAGTATGTTATAGAGTTTAACTTTCTTAGTATAATGCCGTTTGTCTCAACTATTTTGAAATTTAATTTGCAAAGTATTCAAAAAATTTAAAATTTTGAAAATTTTTCTCGAAAACGGTTTTTACGATTTTGTTCAAATTTTAGTATGTTATAGAGTTTATTTTTCTTAGTATAATGCCGTTTAACTCAACTATTTTGAAATTTAATTTACAAAGTTATTCAAAAAATTTAAAATTTTGAAAATTTTTCTCGAAAACGGCTCTTACGATTTTGTTCAAATTTTAGTTTGTTATAGAGTTTATTTTTCTTAGTATAATGCCGTTTGTCTCAACTACTTTGAAATTTAATTTACAAAGTTATTCAAAAAATTTAAAATTTTGAAAATTTTTCTCGAAAACGGCTCTTACGATTTTGTTCAAATTTTAGTATGTTATGGAGTTTATTTTTCTTAGTATAATGCCGTTTGTCTTATTTATTTTGAAATTTAATTTGCAAAGTTATTCAAAAAATTTAAAATTTTGAAAATTTTTCTCGAAAACGGCTCTTACGATTCTGTTTAAATTTTAGTACGTTATAGAGTTTATTTTTCTTAGTATAATGCCGTTTGTCTCATTTATTTTGAAATTTAATTTGCAAAGTTATTCAAAAAATTAAAAATTTTGAAAATTTTTCTCGAAAACGGCTATTACGATTTTGTTCAAATTTTAGTATGTTATAGAGTTTATTTTTCTTAGTATAATGCCGTTTGTCTCAACTATTTTGAAATTTAACTTACAAAGTTATTCAAAAAATTTAAAATTTTGAAAATTTTTCTCGAAAACGGCTTTTACGATTTGGTTCAAATTTTAGTTTGTTATAGAGTTTATTTTTCTTAGTATATTGCCGTTTGTCTCAACTATTTTGAAATTTAATTTACAAAGTTATTCAAAAAATTAAAAATCGTATTTAGGGGCTAATAATCCTTAATTTGCTCATAACTAACGTGTATAAGAAGTTTGAAGCCATTTGCTGTAGTTTTGAGAAAATCGATTTTTTTGTCCAAAAAAGTGCAAAGACTATAGCCTTTGTACTTTTCCCATTTTTCGCGAAAAATTAAAAATCGTATTTAGGGGCTAATAATCCTTAACTTGCTCACAACTAACGTGTATAAGAAGTTTGAAGCCATTTGCTGTAGTTTTAAGAAAATCGATTCTTTTGTCGAAAAAAGTGCAAAGAGTATATAGCCTTTTTTCTTAGTATAATGCCGTTTGTCTCAACTATTTTGAAATTTAATTTACAGAGTTATTCAAAATAATTAAAATTTTGAAAATTTTTCTCGAAAACGGCTCTTACGATTTTGTTCAACTTTTAGTTTGTTATAGAGTTTATTTTTCTTAGTATAATGCCGTTTGTCTCATTTATTTTGAAATTTAATTTGCAAAGTTATTCAAAAAATTAAAAATTTTGAAAATTTTTCTTGAAAACGGCTTTTACGATTTTGTTTAAATTTTAGTATGTTATAGAGTTTATCTTTCTTAGTATAATGCCGTTTGTCTCAACTATTTTGAAATTTAATTTGCAAAGTATTCAAAAAATTTAAAATTTTGAAAATTTTTCTCGAAAACGGCTCTTACGATTTTGTTCAAATTTTAGTATGTTATGGAGTTAATTTTTCTTAGTATAATGCCGTTTGTCTTATTTATTTTGAAATTTAATTTGCAAAGTTATTCAAAAAATTTAAAATTTTGAAAATTTTTCTCGAAAACGGCTCTTACGATTTTGTTCAAATTTTAGTATGTTATAGAGTTTATTTTTCTTAGTATAATGCCGTTTGTCTCAACTATTTTGAAATTTAATTTACAAAGTTATTCAAAAAATTAAAAATTTTGAAAATTTTTCTCGAAAACGGCTCTTACGATAGAGTTTATTTTTCTTAGTATAATGCCGTTTGTCTCAACTATTTTGAAATTTAATTTACAAAGTTATTCAAAAAATTAAAAATCGTATTTAGGGGCTAATAATCCTTAATTTGCTCATAACTAACGTGTATAAGAAGTTTGAAGCCATTTGTTGTAGTTTTGAGAAAATCGATTTTTTTGTCGAAAAAAGTGCAAAGACTATAGCCTTTGTACTTTTCCCATTTTTCGCGAAAAATTAAAAATCGTATTTAGGGGCTAATAATCCTTAATTCGCTCACAACTAACGTGTATAAGAAGTTTGAAGCCATTTGCTGTAGTTTTAAGAAAATCGATTTTTTTGTCGAAAAAAGTGCAAAGACTATAGCCTTTGTACTTTTCCCATTTTTCGCGAAAAATTAAAAATCGTATTTAGGGGCTAATAATCCTTAACTTGCTCACAACTAACGTGTATAAGAAGTTTGAAGCCATTTGCTGTAGTTTTAAGAAAATCGATTCTTTTGTCGAAAAGAGTGCAAAGAGTATATAGCCTTTTTTCTTAGTATAATGCCGTTTGTCTCAACTATTTTGAAATTTAATTTACAAAGTTATTCAAAAAAATTAAAATTTTGAAAATTTTTCTCGAAAACGGCTCTTACGATTTTGTTCAAATTTTAGTTTGTTATAGAGTTTATTTTTCTTAGTATAATGCCGTTTGTCTCATTTATTTTGAAATTTAATTTGCAAAGTTATTCAAAAAATTAAAAATTTTGAAAATTTTTCTTGAAAACGGCTTTTACGATTTTGTTCAAATTTTAGTATGTTATAGAGTTTATTTTTCTTAGTATAATGCCGTTTGTCTCAACTATTTTGAAATTTAATTTACAAAGTTATTCAAAAAATTAAAAATTTTGAAAATTTTTCTCGAAAACGGCTCTTACGATTTTGTTCAAATTTTAGTATGTTATAGAGTTTATTTTTCTTAGTATAATGCCGTTTGTCTTATTTATTTTGAAATTTAATTTGCAAAGTTATTCAAAAAATTTAAAATTTTGAAAATTTTTCTCGAAAACGGCTCTTACGATTTTGTTCAAATTTTAGTATGTTATGGAGTTTATTTTTCTTAGTATAATGCCGTTTGTCTTATTTATTTTGAAATTTAATTTGCAAAGTTATTCAAAAAATTTAAAATTTTGAAAATTTTTCTCGAAAACGGCTTTTACGATTTTGTTCAAATTTTAGTACGTTATAGAGTTTATCTTTCTTAGTATAATGCCGTTTGTCTCAACTATTTTAAAATTTAATTTGCAAAGTTATTCAAAAAATTTAAAATTTTGAAAATTTTTCTCGAAAACGGCTCTTACGATTTTGTTCAAATTTTAGTATGTTATAGAGTTTATTTTTCTTAGTATAATGCCGTTTGTCTCAACTATTTTGAAATTTAATTTACAAAGTTATTCAAAAAATTAAAAATCGTATTTAGGGGCTAATAATCCTTAATTTGCTCATAACTAACGTGTATAAGAAGTTTGAAGCCATTTGTTGTAGTTTTGAGAAAATCGATTTTTTTGTCGAAAAAAGTGCAAAGACTATAGCCTTTGTACTTTTCCCATTTTTCGCGAAAAATTAAAAATCGTATTTAGGGGCTAATAATCCTTAATTCGCTCACAACTAACGTGTATAAGAAGTTTGAAGCCATTTGCTGTAGTTTTAAGAAAATCGATTTTTTTGTCGAAAAAAGTGCAAAGACTATAGCCTTTGTACTTTTCCCATTTTTCGCGAAAAATTAAAAATCGTATTTAGGGGCTAATAATCCTTAACTTGCTCACAACTAACGTGTATAAGAAGTTTGAAGCCATTTGCTGTAGTTTTAAGAAAATCGATTCTTTTGTCGAAAAGAGTGCAAAGAGTATATAGCCTTTTTTCTTAGTATAATGCCGTTTGTCTCAACTATTTTGAAATTTAATTTACAAAGTTATTCAAAAAAATTAAAATTTTGAAAATTTTTCTCGAAAACGGCTCTTACGATTTTGTTCAAATTTTAGTTTGTTATAGAGTTTATTTTTCTTAGTATAATGCCGTTTGTCTCATTTATTTTGAAATTTAATTTGCAAAGTTATTCAAAAAATTAAAAATTTTGAAAATTTTTCTTGAAAACGGCTTATACGATTTTGTTCAAATTTTAGTATGTTATAGAGTTTATTTTTCTTAGTATAATGCCGTTTGTCTCAACTATTTTGAAATTTAATTTACAAAGTTATTCAAAAAATTAAAAATTTTGAAAATTTTTCTCGAAAACGGCTCTTACGATTTTGTTCAAATTTTAGTATGTTATAGAGTTTATTTTTCTTAGTATAATGCCGTTTGTCTTATTTATTTTGAAATTTAATTTGCAAAGTTATTCAAAAAATTTAAAATTTTGAAAATTTTTCTCGAAAACGGCTCTTACGATTTTGTTCAAATTTTAGTATGTTATGGAGTTTATTTTTCTTAGTATAATGCCGTTTGTCTTATTTATTTTGAAATTTAATTTGCAAAGTTATTCAAAAAATTTAAAATTTTGAAAATTTTTCTCGAAAACGGCTTTTACGATTTTGTTCAAATTTTAGTACGTTATAGAGTTTATCTTTCTTAGTATAATGCCGTTTGTCTCAACTATTTTAAAATTTAATTTGCAAAGTTATTCAAAAAATTTAAAATTTTGAAAATTTTTCTCGAAAACGGCTCTTACGATTTTGTTCAAATTTTAGTATGTTATAGAGTTTATTTTTCTTAGTATAATGCCGTTTGTCTCAACTATTTTGAAATTTAATTTACAAAGTTATTCAAAAAATTAAAAATTTTGAAAATTTTTCTCGAAAACGGCTCTTACGATTTTGTTCAAATTTTAGTATGTTATAGAGTTTATTTTTCTTAGTATAATGCCGTTTGTCTCAACTATTTTGAAATTTAATTTACAAAGTTATTCAAAAAATTAAAAATCGTATTTAGGGGCTAATAATCCTTAATTTGCTCATAACTAACGTGTATATGAAGTTTGAAGCCATTTGTTGTAGTTTTGAGAAAATCGATTTTTTTGTCGAAAAAAGTGCAAAGACTATAGCCTTTGTACTTTTCCCATTTTTCGCGAAAAATTAAAAATCGTATTTAGGGGCTAATAATCCTTAATTCGCTCACAACTAACGTGTATAAGAAGTTTGAAGCTATTTGCTGTAGTTTTAAGAAAATCGATTTTTTTGTCGAAAAAAGTGCAAAGACTATAGCCTTTGTACTTTTCCCATTTTTCGCGAAAAATTAAAAATCGTATTTAGGGGCTAATAATCCTTAACTTGCTCACAACTAACGTGTATAAGAAGTTTGAAGCCATTTGCTGTAGTTTTAAGAAAATCGATTCTTTTGTCGAAAAGAGTGCAAAGAGTATATAGCCTTTTTTCTTAGTATAATGCCGTTTGTCTCAACTATTTTGAAATTTAATTTACAAAGTTATTCAAAAAAATTAAAATTTTGAAAATTTTTCTCGAAAACGGCTCTTACGATTTTGTTCAAATTTTAGTTTGTTATAGAGTTTATTTTTCTTAGTATAATGCCGTTTGTCTCATTTATTTTGAAATTTAATTTGCAAAGTTATTCAAAAAATTAAAAATTTTGAAAATTTTTCTTGAAAACGGCTTTTACGATTTTGTTCAAATTTTAGTATGTTATAGAGTTTATCTTTCTTAGTATAATGCCGTTTGTCTCAACTATTTTGAAATTTAATTTGCAAAGTTATTCAAAAAATTTAAAATTTTTAAAATTTTTCTCGAAAACGGCTCTTACGATTTTGTTCAAATTTTAGTATGTTATAGAGTTTATTTTTCTTAGTATAATGCCGTTTGTCTCAACTATTTTGAAATTTAATTTGCAAAGTTATTCAAAAAATTAAAAATTTTGAAAATTTTTCTTGAAAACGGCTCTTACGATTTGGTTCAAATTTTAGTATGTTATAGAGTTTATCTTTCTTAGTATAATGCCGTTTGTCTCAACTATTTTGAAATTTAATTTGCAAAGTTATTCAAAAAATTTAAAATTTTGAAAATTTTTCTCGAAAACGGCTCTTACGATTTTGTTCAAATTTTAGTATGTTATAGAGTTTATTTTTCTTAGTATAATGCCGTTTAACTCAACTATTTTGAAATTTAATTTACAAAGTTATTCAAAAAATTTAAAATTTTGAAAATTTTTCTCGAAAACGGCTCTTACGATTTTGTTCAAATTTAAGTTTGTTATAGAGTTTATTTTTCTTAGTATAATGCCGTTTGTCTCAACTATTTTGAAATTTAATTTACAAAGTTATTCAAAAAATTAAAAATCGTATTTAGGGGCTAATAATCCTTAATTTGCTCATAACTAACGTGTATAAGAAGTTTGAAGCCATTTGTTGTAGTTTTGAGAAAATCGATTTTTTTGTCGAAAAAAGTGCAAAGACTATAGCCTTTGTACTTTTCCCATTTTTCGCGAAAAATTAAAAATCGTATTTAGGGGCTAATAATCCTTAATTCGCTCACAACTAACGTGTATAAGAAGTTTGAAGCCATTTGCTGTAGTTTTAAGAAAATCGATTTTTTTGTCGAAAAAAGTGCAAAGACTATAAGCCTTTGTACTTTTCCCATTTTTCGCGAAAAATTAAAAATCGTATTTAGGGGCTAATAATCCTTAACTTGCTCACAACTAACGTGTATAAGAAGTTTGAAGCCATTTGCTGTAGTTTTAAGAAAATCGATTCTTTTGTCGAAAAGAGTGCAAAGAGTATATAGCCTTTTTTCTTAGTATAATGCCGTTTGTCTCAACTATTTTGAAATTTAATTTACAAAGTTATTCAAAAAAATTAAAATTTTGAAAATTTTTCTCGAAAACGGCTCTTACGATTTTGTTCAAATTTTAGTTTGTTATAGAGTTTATTTTTCTTAGTATAATGCCGTTTGTCTCATTTATTTTGAAATTTAATTTGCAAAGTTATTCAAAAAATTAAAAATTTTGAAAATTTTTCTTGAAAACGGCTTTTACGATTTTGTTCAAATTTTAGTATGTTATAGAGTTTATTTTTCTTAGTATAATGCCGTTTGTCTCAACTATTTTGAAATTTAATTTACAAAGTTATTCAAAAAATTAAAAATTTTGAAAATTTTTCTCGAAAACGGCTCTTACGATTTTGTTCAAATTTTAGTATGTTATAGAGTTTATTTTTCTTAGTATAATGCCGTTTGTCTTATTTATTTTGAAATTTAATTTGCAAAGTTATTCAAAAAATTTAAAATTTTGAAAATTTTTCTCGAAAACGGCTCTTACGATTTTGTTCAAATTTTAGTATGTTATGGAGTTTATTTTTCTTAGTATAATGCCGTTTGTCTTATTTATTTTGAAATTTAATTTGCAAAGTTATTCAAAAAATTTAAAATTTTGAAAATTTTTCTCGAAAACGGCTTTTACGATTTTGTTCAAATTTTAGTACGTTATAGAGTTTATCTTTCTTAGTATAATGCCGTTTGTCTCAACTATTTTAAAATTTAATTTACAAAGTTATTCAAAAAAATTAAAATTTTGAAAATTTTTCTCGAAAACGGCTCTTACGATTTTGTTCAAATTTTAGTTTGTTATAGAGTTTATTTTTCTTAGTATAATGCCGTTTGTCTCATTTATTTTGAAATTTAATTTGCAAAGTTATTCAAAAAATTAAAAATTTTGAAAATTTTTCTCGAAAACGGCTTTTACGATTTTGTTCAAATTTTAGTATGTTATAGAGTTTATTTTTCTTAGTATAATGCCGTTTGTCTCAACTATTTTGAAATTTAATTTACAAAGTTATTCAAAAAATTAAAAATCGTATTTAGGGGCTAATAATCCTTAATTTGCTCATAACTAACGTGTATAAGAAGTTTGAAGCCATTTGTTGTAGTTTTGAGAAAATCGATTTTTTTGTCGAAAAAAGTGCAAAGACTATAGCCTTTGTACTTTTCCCATTTTTCGCGAAAAATTAAAAATCGTATTTAGGGGCTAATAATCCTTAATTCGCTCACAACTAACGTGTATAAGAAGTTTGAAGCCATTTGCTGTAGTTTTAAGAAAATCGATTTTTTTGTCGAAAAAAGTGCAAAGACTATAGCCTTTGTACTTTTCCCATTTTTCGCGAAAAATTAAAAATCGTATTTAGGGGCTAATAATCCTTAACTTGCTCACAACTAACGTGTATAAGAAGTTTGAAGCCATTTGCTGTAGTTTTAAGAAAATCGATTCTTTTGTCGAAAAGAGTGCAAAGAGTATATAGCCTTTTTTCTTAGTATAATGCCGTTTGTCTCAACTATTTTGAAATTTAATTTACAAAGTTATTCAAAAAAATTAAAATTTTGAAAATTTTTCTCGAAAACGGCTCTTACGATTTTGTTCAAATTTTAGTTTGTTATAGAGTTTATTTTTCTTAGTATAATGCCGTTTGTCTCATTTATTTTGAAATTTAATTTGCAAAGTTATTCAAAAAATTAAAAATTTTGAAAATTTTTCTTGAAAACGGCTTTTACGATTTTGTTCAAATTTTAGTATGTTATAGAGTTTATCTTTCTTTGTATAATGCCGTTTGTCTCAACTATTTTGAAATTTAATTTGCAAAGTTATTCAAAAAATTTAAAATTTTTAAAATTTTTCTCGAAAACGGCTCTTACGATTTTGTTCAAATTTTAGTATGTTATAGAGTTTATTTTTCTTAGTATAATGCCGTTTGTCTCAACTATTTTGAAATTTAATTTGCAAAGTTATTCAAAAAATTAAAAATTTTGAAAATTTTTCTTGAAAACGGCTCTTACGATTTTGTTCAAATTTTAGTATGTTATAGAGTTTATCTTTCTTAGTATAATGCCGTTTGTCTCAACTATTTTGAAATTTAATTTGCAAAGTTATTCAAAAAATTTAAAATTTTGAAATTTTTTCTCGAAAACGGCTTTTACGATTTTGTTCAAATTTTAGTATGTTATAGAGTTTATTTTTCTTAGTATAATGCCGTTTAACTCAACTATTTTGAAATTTAATTTACAAAGTTATTCAAAAAATTTAAAATTTTGAAAATTTTTCTCGAAAACGGCTCTTACGATTTTGTTCAAATTTTAGTTTGTTATAGAGTTTATTTTTCTTAGTATAATGCCGTTTGTCTCAACTATTTTGAAATTTAATTTACAAAGTTATTCAAAAAATTAAAAATCGTATTTAGGGGCTAATAATCCTTAATTTGCTCATAACTAACGTGTATAAGAAGTTTGAAGCCATTTGTTGTAGTTTTGAGAAAATCGATTTTTTTGTCGAAAAAAGTGCAAAGACTATAGCCTTTGTACTTTTCCCATTTTTCGCGAAAAATTAAAAATCGTATTTAGGGGCTAATAATCCTTAATTCGCTCACAACTAACGTGTATAAGAAGTTTGAAGCCATTTGCTGTAGTTTTAAGAAAATCGATTTTTTTGTCGAAAAAAGTGCAAAGACTATAGCCTTTGTACTTTTCCATTTTTCGCGAAAAATTAAAAATCGTATTTAGGGGCTAATAATCCTTAACTTGCTCACAACTAACGTGTATAAGAAGTTTGAAGCCATTTGCTGTAGTTTTAAGAAAATCGATTCTTTTGTCGAAAAGAGTGCAAAGAGTATATAGCCTTTTTTCTTAGTATAATGCCGTTTGTCTCAACTATTTTGAAATTTAATTTACAAAGTTATTCAAAAAATTAAAAGTTTTGAAATTTGTTTTTCGAAAACGGCTCTTACGATTTTGTTCAAATTGTAGTATGTTATAGAGTTTATTTTTCTTAGTATAATGCCGTTTGTCTCATTTATTTTGAAATTTAATTTGCAAAGTTATTCAAAAAATTAAAAATTTTGAAAATTTTTCTTGAAAACGGCTTTTACGATTTTGTTCAAATTTTAGTATGTTATAGAGTTTATTTTTCTTAGTATAATGCCGTTTGTCTCAACTATTTTGAAATTTAATTTACAAAGTTATTCAAAAAATTAAAAATTTTGAAAATTTTTCTCGAAAACGGCTCTTACGATTTTGTTCAAATTGTAGTATGTTAGAGAGTTTATTTTTCTTAGTATAATGCCGTTTGTCTCAACTATTTTGAAATTTAATTTACAAAGTTATTCAAAAAATTAAAAATCGTATTTAGGGGCTAATAATCCTTAATTTGCTCATAACTAACGTGTATAAGAAGTTTGAAGCCATTTGTTGTAGTTTTGAGAAAATCGATTTTTTTGTCGAAAAAAGTGCAAAGACTATAGCCTTTGTACTTTTCCCATTTTTCGCGAAAAATTAAAAATCGTATTTAGGGGCTAATAATCCTTAATTCGCTCACAACTAACGTGTATAAGAAGTTTAAAGCCATTTGCTGTAGTTTTAAGAAAATCGATTTTTTTGTCGAAAAAAGTGCAAAGACTATATAGCCTTTGTACTTTTCCCATTTTTCGCGAAAAATTAAAAATCGTATTTAGGGGCTAATAATCCTTAACTTGCTCACAACTAACGTGTATAAGAAGTTTGAAGCCATTTGCTGTAGTTTTAAGAAAATCGATTTTTTTGTCGAAAAGAGTGCAAAGAGTATATAGCCTTTTTTCTTAGTATAATGCCGTTTGTCTCAACTATTTTGAAATTTAATTTACAAAGTTATTCAAAAAAATTAAAATTTTGAAAATTTTTCTCGAAAACGGCTCTTACGATTTTGTTCAAATTTTAGTTTGTTATAGAGTTTATTTTTCTTAGTATAATGCCGTTTGTCTCATTTATTTTGAAATTTAATTTGCAAAGTTATTCAAAAAATTAAAAATTTTGAAAATTTTTCTTGAAAACGGCTTTTACGATTTTGTTCAAATTTTAGTATGGTATAGAGTTTATTTTTCTTAGTATAATGCCGTTTGTCTCAACTATTTTGAAATTTAATTTACAAAGTTATTCAAAAAATTAAAAATTTTGAAAATTTTTCTCGAAAACGGCTCTTACGATTTTGTTCAAATTTTAGTATGTTATAGAGTTTATTTTTCTTAGTATAATGCCGTTTGTCTTATTTATTTTGAAATTTAATTTGCAAAGTTATTCAAAAAATTTAAAATTTTGAAAATTTTTCTCGAAAACGGCTCTTACGATTTTGTTCAAATTTTAGTATGTTATGGAGTTTATTTTTCTTAGTATAATGCCGTTTGTCTTATTTATTTTGAAATTTAATTTGCAAAGTTATTCAAAAAATTTAAAATTTTGAAAATTTTTCTCGAAAACGGCTTTTACGATTTTGTTCAAATTTTAGTACGTTTAAGAGTTTATCTTTCTTAGTATAATGCCGTTTGTTTCAACTATTTTAAAATTTAATTTGCAAAGTTATTCAAAAAATTTAAAATTTTGAAAATTTTTCTCGAAAACGGCTCTTACGATTTTGTTCAAATTTTAGTATGTTATAGAGTTTATTTTTCTTAGTATAATGCCGTTTGTCTCAACTATTTTGAAATTTAATTTACAAAGTTATTCAAAAAATTAAAAATTTTGAAAATTTTTCTCGAAAACGGCTCTTACGATTTTGTTCAAATTTTAGTATGTTATAGAGTTTATTTTTCTTAGTATAATGCCGTTTGTCTCAACTATTTTGAAATTTAATTTACAAAGTTATTCAAAAAATTAAAAATCGTATTTAGGGGCTAATAATCCTTAATTTGCTCATAACTAACGTGTATAAGAAGTTTGAAGCCATTTGTTGTAGTTTTGAGAAAATCGATTTTTTTGTCGAAAAAAGTGCAAAGACTATAGCCTTTGTACTTTTCCCATTTTTCGCGAAAAATTAAAAATCGTATTTAGGGGCTAATAATCCTTAATTCGCTCACAACTAACGTGTATAAGAAGTTTGAAGCCATTTGCTGTAGTTTTAAGAAAATCGATTTTTTTGTCGAAAAAAGTGCAAAGACTATAGCCTTTGTACTTTTCCCATTTTTCGCGAAAAATTAAAAATCGTATTTAGGGGCTAATAATCCTTAACTTGCTCACAACTAACGTGTATAAGAAGAGGTCCATGTCCTGGGCCCCCCCACATTTGAAATGTAACTTTTTTTTAAATGTAGAAGGTTGTGCTAGCCTTGTGCTGGCGTGCTTTGTTAAAATTTTTGATTGTGCTGGTTTCGTTAGGCTACAAATTCAATTTTAATTTGGGGGGGCTGTGGACATGATAGCCCCCCCACCACGTAATTTAAACATTTTTTTTAAAAAGATATGTTGTGCTAGCCTTGTGCTGGCGTGCTTTGTTAAAATTTTTGATTGTGCTGGTTCCGTTAGGCTACAAATTCGATTTTAATTTGGGGGGGCTGTGAACATGATAGCCCCCCCACCACGTAATTTAAATATTTTTTTTAGGCAGATATGTTGTGCTAGCCTTGTGCTGGCGTGCTTTGTTAAAGTTTTTGATTGTGCTGGTTCCATTACACGACAATTTTGATTTTAAATTGGAGGGGCTGTAGACATGATAGCCCCCCCACCAAGTAATTTAAACATTTTTTTTAGACAGATGTATTGTGCTAGCCTTGTGCTGGCGTGTGCTGTTAAAATTTTTGATTGTGCTGTTTCGTTACGCTACGATTTTGGTTTAAAATCTGAGGGGCTCTAGACATGATTAGATTTGCTTTTTTATACATTGAACCATTATTGTTATTTGTTATCTTTGAAAAGGATGACTTCTAAAAAATTTATTGAATAATCTGTTTCTGTCTCACAGGTAAATTAAATTTTTGGATGGTAACTGTTGAATAAGTTTAAAATGTTATTGACTTTGGATTTTGGAACGCCTAAAATTAAATCGTCTACATATTTCTTTAAAAAAGGGATGTTATCAGATATTTTTGGCATTATTGTTTTTAATAAATCATCTAATATTATTTCTGCAATAATAGGGGGGGCATTTGTAAGAAATATTTTAAAGTGCTGTGTTGTAACAATGTTTTTCCTATAATTTTCGTCTATGTAAAACAATTTTATGTATTCTAAATGTGTCTATGGCATCTAAAAAAAATTATAACAGTTTCAATTAAAATTATTAATGAAATTAATCAAAATAAAGCTACATATCCCACTCATCTATTAAATAATACTGTAAAGTACAAGCACGTGTTTTTTTAAATCTTATTATAAGGACTTTTTGCTGATTTTTAATTTTAACTATACTTGTAAGTATTAAAGAATGTTTTTTGACTATGTTACAATGTACACTATACAGGATGATTGATTGAGACCGGTACTTAAAAATATATGAACAATGAAAAAGGGTATGGATCTGAAATTTTGGTAATGTCCATAATGGCTTCTGGTCTGTTATTTGAAAATATTTTCAAGATGGCGACACTTCCGAAAATACCGGAAGTTGACGTCTACTTTCTTATTTCAAATACAATGGTATATTTTTTAATGCGTATTTGGATTTAAAACGTTATTTTAGAGGGACTTTTATTGACCTAAGTGCAGTCATTATTAAAATTTTTGGACTTTTTTGAAAATTCTTAGATTTTCATCGTGATGCTTAATATTCTCTAACACCGCCATTTTTCAAGAAAAAACGCTTAAATTTAGACCAGGCCTAGAAGAAACCTTGGAGTACATCCTGGAATTCTTGCAATCTATGCATTACTTACAGGGTGTCCAAAACTTAATTTTCTTTTAATACAACTTCAGACCACTAAAACTCGTTTTTTTCAAATACAGTGCCCATACTTTTTTTTCATTTTCTAATGCAAAATTACATTCTGCATCAATCTGTGTTAGCGTTTCCTATACCTATCTGCAACAATTTTCGAGTTATTAAGTTATTAACTTCTGGCGTTTCCGGAAGTGTCGCCATC